>JAZGLO010004904.1:0-457500 GCA_036873155.1 Biomphalaria sudanica | reverse complement strand
GTTGATGTGTCCAGCACATTGTCAATGTCTTGTTTTAGAGTACTTTGTTAATATATGCAACACGTGTGGCCACATATTTTTTTGTGTGTTTGACATGTTTCGGATGTTCCATCAGATATGAACAGTATTACGTCTTTTGTGTACCCTTCCACTGGAGCACATCACTTTTTTTTATATGCATTACCGTTTGGTTATGCATACATAGTTTTGTGGAAAAATTCAGTACCCTGTACCTTGTTCGTTTGTACTGAACCTTATGATGTGTATACAATTTGCTCTTTCTAATCATGTTTGTTGAAATGTATAGAATATTTCCAATTCTAGTTATTATCAATATCATTATTATTACTAATGAAAATGTTATTATTATATTGTTATTATAATATTACCAATATTACATTCAAGCTTAAAAAAACTGACAATGATCTAAATCAGTCTGTCTTTGCCTAACTTTAAAAACTGTATGCATACTAAGGAAATCCTTTTTAACTTAAATAACTATCTTTCAAGAAATACATATTTATGCATTTTTAGCTGACATTTAACAAAAAAAAAACACTTCAATGTTCATAAGACTTAAAAATATATTGGCCCCAGCTTTAAGATACATAGAAGGGGAGATAAACTAAAAAACACTCTAATATAAAAGTGTTAGGATGGTTCTGAATGTACTCGATTTGTTCAACCAGAAATTCCTCTTCCTCTATAAACATTTTCTGGGGGAAGGTCAGTGATGTGTTTGATTTAATAAGTGCCCTATTGCTAGGAGTCCCTTCTAGTAATTACTACACGTTACGCTGCGTTATCAGAAGATAACAGCAAGGAGAAGTGACTGAAATATCAACATTTGGTTATCGTCGCCAGTACTACTGTATGTAATCGTTGCCTCCCCTCTTTAAAGAATACTTTTTAAAAATATCTACTCCACTTCTCAAAATTTGAATATTTCAATCAAATCCCTAATTAATAACCAATCCATTTAGCGCTATTTTCCTTCTCCAAAAAGAGAGCGTTCCATTAAGATTTACATCCCTTGGATAAGGCGGTTATTAATTTATATAGTGGTCATTGATTAACAATTTATTTATAGAGCGCTGTTTACCAAGGGGGAAATAACTCTCTGCTAATTGCTGTGCTGGTAACCTTTTTTTTTCTACTTCCCCCAACTTTACTTTTTTTGTTTCCTTTTTAAATAAAATTAAATGCAAGTCTATTCATTCGTAATAAAATTGTCTATTTTTAAATGTAAATTTTACATGTACTTTAAGAATAATGTTTTTTTTTTAATTAAACAACCAGAAGCAAGAAAGAAAAAAAAGTAGCATACATTGTACCATCTTATCCAAGTACAATCTGTACACTGCAGGATGGAAACCTAGAACTACATTACTCAATTACAAAGGTCATGACTTCTTCACTTATCAAATCAAATATTGACAAATTTATTGATTGTTGGGCGCGCTGGCTGAGTGGTTAAGCGCTTGGCTTCCGAACCTGGGGTCTTGGGTTTGAATCTGAGTGCGGACTTGGATTTTAAGTTTCGAATTTCGTTGGGCGCCCCTGAGTCCACCCAACTTTAATAGCTACCTGACTTTAGTTTAGGAAAGTAAAGGCGGTTGGTCGTTGTGCTCTTTAACCATTGGTCAAAGAAACCGATGACCATTAACATCATCTACCCTATAGACCTCATTATCTGGGAACCTTATTAATGATTTGACATTAATGAATTAGTATGTACACACCATCCAACGTTTATCCAATCAACAACTAGACAGTCTCAATATTGCTTACTTCACATGCTGTTCTCGCGGGTATGGCCAAATTTTGATTCACGGTGCCCCCTCTGCGGGGAAGAAGAGGAAACCGTGCCTCATATTCTGTTTGATTGCCCCAGACTTGCTGATCTCCGTCTCGACAGGTCTGGGAAACCCAAAATTCTCGACCTGTATGGCGACATTTATGCACTACGCAAGACAGCAGGGTTTCTGTCCAAGGCTTTTGCAAGAGAGGATTTGAGCCTCTCAAGCCCTCACTCTAATGGAGTTTGATGATGATGATGATGATGATAGTCTAGACGAAGTTTTATATTGCTGCAGTCTTGAAGTAGGTTACTATGGTAAACATTGGAACTTGAACATGGAATAATTCTACGTTTATTTCTTTTTAACTATCACATTTGATTTTTATTAAGAACATTGATTAGGAAATGATCTTAACTTATAAAGTAAAGGCGTATCTTCAAAGAGGAAGATAATTACGTGCTACGCGTATCCATATATCAATCTAGTCTTGCATGTTAAAAAGAAACTATTATAAAATTCTCCTTAATTAAGCGTCTCACTGAGGCAAACAACGAATTAGGTCGCCTCCTAGTGAGACTAGGGCGGAACAGGTCTCTTCACCTACCAAAAAAAAATCAATGTTTCTAAAGCAGTGGTTCTCACCACATTTTTGTTGGGCTCTGAGACCTGTGTGTCCATCCAAGGCTCCTCGAACGACACGATCTGAAGTGCCTTCGCTTCATATTGTTCATATGCTGACGAGACCATGATCTGATGGAGGCCGGTGTAGACAGTATAGAAGTTCTACTCAGCATTCGACAGCTGCGCTGGCATGGACACTCATCCTGAAGTGTCTCAAATTTAGCGATTTTACTAATTGTGTTGTTTTTGTCAAATGTGAATATTCATTTGTTATATGTAGTTATGTATTCCTTTGTTATATGCAGTTATAGTATTGTATTTGTTTTTTACTGGACAAAAAATGTTCAGTGGACAATCTTGGGATGATATGAATCATTCTAAATTAACACTTTACATTTCATTTTTTTTTACTAAATACTACACCTATCATAAGTATTATTATTGAGCTCCAAAATGTGAAACAATTATCGCTATTCATCCAATCATAAAGGTTCTTATCATACCCCATAATGAGTCTTTTAAAAAGAGTGACTCGGAGTAACAGAATCCTAATAAACAATCCCCCGAAAAGTTTTGACAGTGGAGAAACTGGGTTTGAGCAGACCTCGTCTAGCATCTGATAAATTCTTGTTTTATATCTGTGTGAGTCTACATCTGATAAATTCCTGTTTTATATCTGTTTGAGTATGTATTTGATAAATTCATGTTTTATATCTGTGTGAGTCTGCATCTTACCCCCCCTCCCCCAAAATAAGACCAAGTACCTCCACATTGAAAGAAATAGTAATAATGAAACAATGACAATAAATAATCAGAACAAACTAAATTGAAATGCATTTAATGACGCAAATCTTTCATAAGTACCCAACATGGGTACCTGTCTTAAGCACCAGACATGACTACCAGTCTTAAGTACCAGACATGAGTACCTGTCTTAAGTACTAGTTGGTTTTCTACAACCAGTTTTCTTAACTCTTCAAGTTGTTTCAACTGTTGTATATCACTACTGATAAATTGGTATGTCTTGAGCTATATATTGGACTTTTTTGTATAAATATGTCCACCCTATTCATTTATTTTGATTCTCGTCGGGAGTAAAATGAATGAAAAATTAAATTTCAAAATATGTCTTTACCACACCTTTTTTTTCTCATTAACAAATTGTCATTTCTTTAATCCCAATACAAAACTGCTTATTTAATCTCATGTATCCCAATCAAAAACTGTCTATTTAATCTGTTGCATTCCAATAACAAATTGCTTATTTAATCTCCTGTATCCCAGTAACAAATTGCTTATTTAATCTCCTGTATCCCAGTAACAAATTGCTTATTTAATCTCCTGTATCCCAGTAACAAATTGCTTATTTAATCTCCTGTATCCCAGTAACAAATTGCTTATTTAATCTCCTGTATCCCAGTAACAAATTGCTTATTTAATCTCCTGTATCCCAGTAACAAATTGCTTATTTAATCTCCTGTATCCCAGTAACAAATTGCTTATTTAATCTCCTGTATCCCAGTAACAAATTGCTTATTTAATCTCCTGTATCCCAGTAACAAATTGCTTATTTAATCTCCTGTATCCCAGTAACAAATTGCTTATTTAATCTCCTGTATCCCAGTAACAAATTGCTTATTTAATCTCCTGTATCCCAGTAACAAATTGCTTATTTAATCTCCTGTATACCAGTAACAAATTGCTTATTTAATCTCCTGTATCCCAGTAACAAATTGCTTATTTAATCTCCTGTATCCCAGTAACAAATTGCTTATTTAATCTCCTGTATCCCAGTAACAAATTGCTTATTTAATCTCCTGTATCCCAGTAACAAATTGCTTATTTAATCTCCTGTATCCCAGTAACAAATTGCTTATTTAATCTCCTGTATCCCAGTAACAAATTGCTTATTTAATCTCCTGTATCCCAGTAACAAATTGCTTATTTAATCTCCTGTATCCCAGTAACAAATTGCTTATTTAATCTCCTGTATCCCAGTAACAAATTGCTTATTTAATCTCCTGTATCCCAGTAACAAATTGCTTATTTAATCTCCTGTATCCCAGTAACAAATTGCTTATTTAATCTCCTGTATCCCAGTAACAAATTGCTTATTTAATCTCCTGTATCCCAGTAACAAATTGCTTATTTAATCTGTTGTACTCCAATCACAAACTTCCTTTTTAATCTCTTGTACCCTAATCACAAATTGTCCACTTAACTCGTTTATTCCCTGTCACAAAATGTTTGACCACAATTTTCTGGCACTTCATGGCTGGCTTAAGGTAACGTTCCGGAAAGATAAAAGACTCCCTCAAAAAGAGAAGCAACTCGTGTCAAGAGAATCAAGAAGGACAAATGAGAATAACATTCGTGTGCTTTCCGTTCATGTTTGTCTCCCTTCTTGCAGGCTAAAGGTCAGAGATCATCATTAACAATGTAATAAAAAAAAAGGTTAATCAAATAAATTCCTATAAAAAAAGTCTAACTCTGCGATGCACGAGACCTGATTGATCTAACGAAGCAGACACAATGTCACGATGATTACCTTTAGATTTCATGAGCCAGCAGGGTTAGCCGGAGATGTCAAAGGTTAGTCGGAGATGTCAAAGGTTAGCCGGAGATGTCAAAGGTTAGCCGGAGATGTCAAAGGTTAGCCGGAGATGTCAAAGGTTAGCCGGAGATGTCAAAGGTTAGCCGGAGATGTCAAAGGTTATTAGAAAGTCAAATGTCAAGACGCTTTCTTTGAGCATCTCTTTTGTTTTCGTTCTCCCGACATTTTGATATCAATAAATGGAGCCTTTGATCAAGTCAAGCAACTGGTGGCTGAAGTGTTCATCAACATAGGCTTCAATAGTTAGAGAACTCAGGGGAAATACATCTGATTTGGTTAGTAGATTACTAGCGGAAAAAACAGTCTATTCCAGTTATTCTGTATCATTCATCTAATGAAGAAACTAGAACAAATAAAAAATAGATCAGTGAAATGTATAACAAACGAATTTGACTAGAGTAACACCATGAGTAAAATCACTAAACTTAGAGACACTTCAGGAGAGAAGAATAAAAAGTAAAGTAGCTATAATACACAAAACACTAAACCATAAACTACAGATAGAAAAACTAAACCTTATGAAATACTCAGAAAGACACAAAATAGAGGCACACTTCTTATTGCATACGCTAGGACAAATTCGCACAAGTGCTCCTTCTTACTTAGTGCCATTAGATTATGGAATGGGTTGTCTGAATCATCCAGGAAAACCTACGACTTAGCAGAGTTGAAGTCATTGATTAACATGCATGACTAGATTGACACATGAAGGACGTACTTATCTTCTTGTTTTGAAGTGACGTCTGTAATCAGCTAAGATAACCTTCAAATCAGCAAGTGCCGTAATCCGTTTATAGAAATCTACTCTTCATGTGTTTACTCCCCTTAAAATGTGTCCGATGTGCAGCTTCCACTAGAGTCAATATGAGAGGTATAGCAATACTTCCTCTTTAGTTCCTTCTAAGAATGTACATGAAAGCACTGTAACTAGTGTAACTCATGTCATTGCAAGTGTCTACTCATTCGGTTTTCTTCTGAGCTCTTGTGTACAAAATAATGTGTGCACCTAATCATAATGTTGTGTGTTTTTGTTCAAGCGGGGTTTCACTGCATTGCTGTCCTACAGAGATCTCTATGGGGCCGTGATACCCATCCTTTTAAACCTGGGGCCATATTAAGTTAGAACAAAAGTGTCAAGGGCCACATAGACACAAACAAAAATCGTGAAGTCCTGTGGAATCCAGACTCTACTGTGGCATTATACACTATGTCATTGACTATGTACACAAGTTTCAAGAAGCTATGATGTTACAGAGTGTATGATGTCACAGAGTGTATGATGTCACAGAGTGTATGATGTCACAGAGTGTATGATAACACAGAATGTACGATATCACAGAATGTATGGTGTCAAGGAATATATTATGTCACAGTCAGTAGGATGACACAGACCTCGACACGTAAGCTAGTTCAGTGGTCAGTGAAAACGGTTTGAAATTCTGGCCAGAACAAACGATTGCAGCCAAGTTGTACATAGATCAAGGAAGTAATCGCTGTTGAATCAAACAGGGTATTGATTTCTAGATCTAGGTTTAACCTTTCCACTGCATCATTTCCTGGGTTTAAATTGTCCTATCTATCGACCATATATCTTTCGTCTGAGATTCGATGTGTCTGTGTGTGTGTGTGTGTTGATACATAGAACCAATTTTTTTTTTATAAACTGGAAAATGGAGACACAAAGTTTCATGTCGGAGTGGAGTATGATTAATGATAGTGTGAATATAAAATAACACAATGGCTATCAAAACGTCCGTAGAGACACTGTATTTAATTTCATATACTGCATCCTACGAGTTTATACCTTCAGTAATGTCAGAGTCCAATAAAAGATGGCGAGCATCAGAAAGTGTTACCAGGACAATGGATTATGCAACTGTTAATTGATTAATTTTACGAAATCTGGATTCTGGAATGAAATGCAGTAGGCTAGGATTCAACAATTTGTATAGATCTGAATGCTCAAGTGTTGGTCATTTTCTGTAGCCAGTAAAGTATAACCGAGTAAAGAAGACAGTGCATTTTGCTTTACCATTAGCTGTATGTTTTTTACTTGGTATGGATTATGTAATTGAACAGAAATATATATTAAGTTAATTGATCTCTACGTAATTTGATTGACCTCTGCATGTAAGAGAACTGAAATATCTATTAAGTTGATTGACCTCTGCCTGTAAGATAGCAGAACTATGTATGAAGTGGATTCACTTTGACATGTGAGCCATGTGCAATCATTCTGAAAACATTGCCTCTGTTTTGTTTAATATCAGCTACAAAGAATATCAACTCTAGTCCATCGATCACATTCATTCAAATACTGATTGCGCTCTTCAATTCAAAATGGAGATGTTTCTTCTTATATGATACAGATGTTACTTTAAAAAAAGAAGATGGTTACGTCCTACGCGTCATGCAATAAAACAACGCTAGGACGTGAGTTTCGTCTTATATTTACGAGAGGCTAGTGGGGCCAGCACTACGTTAAAAAAGAACACATTCCATTATGTGCAGGTAAAGTTGTTAGCGCTTTGACGTGTTAAGTGCTGGGTTGTGTGGTCGAGAGGCTAAGTACGTTTAAACTTGGCTTGACTACCTATTTAGGGGGCTCGAGGTTCGACACCCGACTCGGGCAGAGTTGTGTTTACTTAGCACCTAAAGACAGCATGAAAAAAACTTTTCCAGATACCCTCTTCCACCACTGATCCACAAATGAGATTGGACCTTAGCACTGTGAGCATGCTATAAGCATGAAAGTTGCGCTTTAGTAAAGCTATTCAAAAGTCAGTGCGACATTTTTTTCTGTTGTCTGACGCCACTCTATCAGACTTCGAGCAAATGTGAGTCACATTTTTACTGACACTTCACCACCAAATGGAGTTAACAAAATTGGAATATTAAAAACTTTGGCTAAAAAGTTTCAACAAAAATTTGTTTGATATCTTAAGATGAGTGATACCATAACAATATAAGGCATGATGAAATCATGACAAGACAACTCACGATGATATCATCACATGACAGTACAGGACATGATGATAATATGACATGACAAGAGACGATGTTTTCAAGCACAATTTTCAACGGATGAATCATCTTTTCTGTTCATCCTTGCCCATAAATCATCATGTGTTGCTAATTATACATAATTATATTCAGTTTTAAACAATTCCTGTACAAGGAATGATCATGCCCGTGATAACTAATTTCGTTGGTATGTTCATTGGATATTTTAATTACCTGTTAGTATACTCTCATAATAAAACTAAAAGTCAATCATCAAGCGCTTAACCTGGTGTCGTGTCACAGACAACTGACAGCTCATACCTCAGACAATGACGCATCAAAACAAAGATCGAAAGTAGAATTCAAATGTCGGCTTAGAAAATAGACTCTGACCTTTATTTGAAAAGGATTCGTATTACAAATCCAATATAAAATAGGAGTGAAACTTAAGACGCACACACAAACAACGTTGACCCACACGGACATTCAAAAAGTAAAAATCAGATATCATATACCATATGAAGAGCTATCTAGACAGATCCATCTCTAAAACTTACAAAGTTCAGATTTTACAATGAGAATATTGACCCACACAAGATAAGAGCATTTCCTTGTCTAGTCAATATCTTATAACTTTAAAATGTTCCCTTTATTTTAAAGAGGCTTATTATAGTTCTATAGAAATGCATGTAATTTATTAGACTTTTACGTAACGATTTTCTTTGTATGAAATCCCGTCCATTCTTGCCAACTCTACTCAAGCCGTGGTATCATCCAAGCAAACCTAAAGATATTGGTTAAGTCATAAAAAGGTGAAAATGTTAAAAACAAAATACAGCAATGTAAAGACTTACCTTCACCTGATGGTTTAGAAGTGATGACAAACGTTATTCGACCCGAGGGCCAATTTAATTTCTTGCACCCGTTTCGCGGGCCACATCGTCCCAAAAAAAAATAATAAAAAAACAAACAAAAAATTCCTTTTTAAAAACCAAAATTTATATTAAGAGTAGATGAATCAATTAGTTTGGATCAGTCATGTAATTAAATGTGTAATAGATCTAGACTAACAATAATAAATCTCCGCGATAGCAGATATTTTTACCAATTGTTTTTGTTAAGCGCAATTTCATGCTTTCAGGATGAGCTTTTTGCTACGATTCTATCACTTGTCTAGACCTGTTGAAAATGTGCAGGCTAGAAACAAGGAGGTATCTGGGTGATCACTTTTTAGATGTATTTTAAAAATATAGAACGAACTGAATTCAAACTCGAGAGTTAAAGCCACCTCAGCTCCTCAAGCCAATACACTAGCCACTCTGTCAGCCAGTCGCTTATGAAAAACGAAGGTTTTATAGTTATCTATTGTTAGCTTCAAACTTTAAAGCGGTTACCTACAAAGTATAAAGGGGGCTAATTCAACTTATACCACCACATAGTAAAGTACAATTTCTTTCCGATGATCGAGATATCAAACAAAATAAATTAATTACTAATAGTTAATTATCTAATAGGTAATTTTTTTTATTGATTCTTATTTTGTCAGGTATAAGAAATAATTCTGCAAAATTTCAGCTTGACTTGAAATTGGGTGTGAGAGAAATTACGTACAGACAGACAGACAGACAGAGTGAGTGGATCTAAGCTTTGTAATATATAAGATCAAAAGATAAGAAAAAGAAAATGGTCATATCTTATAATGATTGTATAAGAAACCCGTGGAACTAGATCTAATGTTTCTATGAATTTATGGTGGGTTTCGATGTTTATCTTCAGTCAACTTTTGAATATCTGGCTGGATAAATGAAAGACCAAGTTGGCTCCCCTTTCAGATCTATGGGGCAGATGCAGTAAAGGTCATCTGTTTCTGCGGCCTACGGTTAACTAGGGCATCATGTGGCCAGCACAACGACCAACTGCCTTTACTTTTCTCCAACTAATGTCAGGTACCCATTAGAGCTGGGTGGACTCAGAGGCGTCAAAAGATCCCGAAATTAAAAATCCTAGTTTTCACCAGGATTTGAATCCGGGAAGGCAAGCGATTTACCGCTCAGCCAACGCACCTCCCATTACACTGTAGAGTCTGTTAAAAGTTCAGAGGACCCCATTTACAACAGAATAACATAAAGCCTTTAATAATTTAATACTTTTTATAGTGGCATTCATAAAACCTTTTATCTGGCCCTACCGGGCATTTGCCCGAATGTCTATATAGCCAGTTAACAGCAATGTTTGAAATTAAGTCACGCATCTTAAAATTATTGAATTACAAATAAAAACTTAAACTAAATTTAGTTGTCAAAAATTTTAAGACAAGAACATTTCACTTAGAGCTAATTAAGAGATGTTTATTTTGGACACAATACAAAAGTTAAACATAAATCTAAGTGAAATAAACTCAAGAGTGAAATCAGAGCCTCCAGTATAACCATTTTGTTTTTATACAGGTTTTTTTTTCAGTGCTCTACTTTGTTTGTTTTGTTTTGTTGTTTTTTTTTAACTGCTCTACATCGTGAATTGACTACATTAGTCTAAATCACTTTTCTAAGCAAACAATGATTTAAAGAAAGTCTTCCTTGTTCGTTTGTCTGTTGTATTTCCCAATGTGTCAGAGAATAGCCAGCCATTGATTGAGGCTGTGTACAGACATGTGACTAGAAACCTTTGCTTTCAAACGTTGTCAGTCTTCAGGGCACGTTCACACGAGGCGGCTCACTTTCATTGCCACACAGACATGCGAAAACAACAACATTCGTACTAGTGAAACTTGAAGTGACAACAAATGTACATTGATGTACAAGTTGTACAATTTGTTCATGTAAATGTCTCTAGATTGTGTGTTCGGCTCCATCAGGAAGTACTATTAATGTAGCAGTGCTTTGAAAAAAAAAATCACAATATCTGTATGACATTAAAAACATGTTTTTTTAAATATAAGGGGTTTGAAAGAAACAAGTATAAATCCAGGTATCAAACCTCTGGCAGAGCCTCAACTTATAACGTCTATGTGACAATTAGAAGCGGCGTGAATACGTCATTCCCATTATTTCACGACTTTCTCAGGTGTCAGAGATAAAAAGAGAATGATCGCAAAGAATTGATGTCGTCTTCTATTTGTTGAAGAATCAGGCAAATGGGATTTTGTTTTATATAGTTTCTAAAAAATAAAAGTATATATCACAAGTTTTCTATTGGGTGAAAGGTTAATTCAAAGAACTATTAACGGACATTGTTTTTCTAAATTACTTAGCATATTAGATAAACGAATACAAATATCTCTTTCGTCGGTCTATGTGTTATACTATATCTACGAATTAAACTCATTTTATAAAATGTATTCTTTTTTTTTTAATGTGATGGCTAGAAAGAAAGATTAATGATAAGTGTGCGTATCTTTGTGTGTGTGTGTGCGGGTGGGTCAGGTGAGTTTTTAGTCAGAACACTTCATATATTATTACTAAAGCTGTGTCTCAATACTTGACCATTGTTGCAACATCAAGTCAAGTCCTCCTTGGGGTGTTTCAAGAACATTGTCCGGAATTACAAAGTAAACGATTTCACTTTCATTTATTTGATCCGGACTCAAGGGAGGTAACAGAAAATTGGCTTGCGTAAATAATTCTGGGATTTTTATTACACATGTGACCCAGTTTAAACGTGAGAAAATAAAATCACCGGAGAATCAAACGAAGAGTGAACATTGAAACGATTGAATGGGATTTTTCGAACAAAAAAAAAAGATGTACTTTGATTTGTTCATGCCAATGAGGAATGGTTTTAACAATCTTTTCCTTTACGCCTTTTACAAATCTTTATCAACTCACTCCTCTGTCTGTCTGTCTGTCCGTTCACATTATTTGTCCCATCTCCCATTCTAGGATAAAGTTTAAACATTACACTAATATTCAATGTCCCTAACAACACATAAACCAATATTAAACAATTTTTTTGATTTAAAAAAAAAAGGAGATACATTTTACAGTATTAGGCGATATGGCTGTAAGTGTTCAGTTCTTTCTAATATAAAAGCTTTGTGTATTTTTAAAGTATATTTTTAACTTTGTATGTTTGTTTACTGTTCTTTGTTGTATTCACTTTCTCATTTTGTCTGATAGTACTTATTACTTCCCCTGATCTATTTCAAACTTTTTATACCCAGTACATAGCTCATCTTCCTGTCCCGCTAGGCTAACCATCTATCTATCTGTCTGTCTGTCTGTCTATCTATCTATCTATCTATCTAATATCTATCTATCTATCTATCTATCTAACTATCTATCTATCTATCTATCTATCTATCTATCTATCTATCTATCTATCTATCTATCTATCTGTCTGTCCATCTATCTATCTATCTACTATCTATCTATC
This sequence comes from Biomphalaria sudanica, assembly GCA_036873155.1. Taxonomy (NCBI): domain Eukaryota; kingdom Metazoa; phylum Mollusca; class Gastropoda; family Planorbidae; genus Biomphalaria; species Biomphalaria sudanica. The sequence goes on along the minus strand of JAZGLO010004904.1, from coordinate 445,089 downwards.
TATCTATCTATCTATCTATCCATCTATCTATCTATCTATCTATCTATCTATCTATCTATCTATCTATCTATCTATATATCTATCTATTTATCTATCTTACCTAAAGAATGAAACATAATACTCATATCATGATGGCAACATTGAAATCTACGTTTTCATGTATCAACATCAAATCCTCCGGGCACAAATCGAACTAATGCAACAGGAAACTATTGAACTTTTATTATTTTAAATGAATTCACTCGGCCTGCTCTAATACGTAAGAAGCCTCCAGGGCCTAGAAAAGTCACAACGTTTTGAAGTAAATATCAAAATAAATGAGCAAGTTAACATAAAACAAGTTATAAACAACTCAATTGAATCAACTGAAAAGAAGAGGAGGATAAATTGAATTATAAACTCGAAGAGATGTCATCATTGAGACTTATCAGGTAAGATGGAATTCTGCTCGACTTACCAGGAGGTAGTGCAATCTGCTGGACTCACCTGGAGGTAGCGCAATCTGCTGAACTTACCAGGAGGTAGTGCAATCTGCGAGACTTACCAGGAGGAAGTGCAATCTGCTGGACTTACCAGGAGGTAGTGCAATCTGCTGGACTTACCAGGAGGTAGTGCAATCTGCTGGACTTACCAGGAGGTAGCGCAATCTGCTGGACTTACCAGGAGGTAGTATAGAATTCACACAATTTGAATACGAATTCATTACTTATGTTAATAATATATACTAATTATTTATATTTCAACCTATTTTTAGATTATTTCTCCCCCCCCCTTCTAGTATGTTGGCCGATTTGGTAGGGTCGGGAGGGGGCGATGGCATCAATCCGCCCCCCCCCACCATAAACTTTCGAGTGGGGGGGCGGTCCTATTTACTTATATAAATCTCAGCTTGCTACCAGAATCAATTAAATATCTATATGATTAAAACTTGTTATTGGTATTTTAACGGGTCTTTATATTATGTCGTTCACCTGTTTGCGGATTGGAAGGGGAGGAGCGAATACCTCTACTGCCCTTCCCATCTAAACCCTTTGAGTGGGGGGACGGTCCTACTTTTATTGAAAAATCATAGTATGTGAACAAAATTAGTCGAATATCTATATAATATAAACAGGTGGTAGGGCGATACATGCAATCATCTTCCCCCCATCGAACAAACCAATACTTTTTCTTTTTGTATTATTGTAAGAAATTACAAATTTTAAAAAATCTGTCACTAATATAATTTATATATGCTATAAAGTAAATTCTTATATCGAGTCGCCCAACCCCTATTCTTTAATGCAAAATGCAATCATTAGCAGAAATTATAAAAAGGAGAGAGGATTAATCGTTTTCATTTTACCGCCATTTCCCTTTCCAGACAGAGTTTATGTAATTTCACATGAATTTATCATAACTATTTTAAGAAAGACTTTGCTTTGGAAAAGTTACAATTCAAACGAAATTTTTCAATATAACAGTCACGGTTGAGATGAGTTCAAAAGCCTGATAATCTTTTCCTAGTCGCCTTATTTTAACCTTTACTCTATCTCATATTTTTCTAGTTAAATAAATTTAGGACTATAACTCACAATTTATGCTTGAATTTTATTGAATATTATTATCGAATATTTTATTTTCGGCGGCGATCCTCAAAGCCTTAATCTAAATATGTGGAGTATCTTATCTTGTCAAAGAACAAATCGGTTTTATTTGAAATGTATTAAGGGACAATAAATTCATATAAGAATATTTTTCCACATTTTTCAAAAGGTCCTTTATGATAGAATGAATAATGAGTTGTAGGTCAGGAGAATGCGTTACTGCAGTGAAGAATGCCAGAAAACGCTTTTAGCGTCGAGGCTTCGCCCCGAACCTCACTGATGAATAAAACGCTGTAGATGTCAAGAGAATGCGTTTCTGCAGTGAAGAATGCAAGAAAACGTTTTTGGCTTCGGGGCTTTGCCCGAACCCCACTGATATATAATGAGCTGTAGGTGTCAGGAGAATGCGTTTCAGCCGTGAAAAATGCAAGAAATTGCTTTTGGCGTCGGGGCTTCACCCCGAACCCTACTGATAAATAACACAATGTAACAACATTTTTGTTTATGTTAGTTTTTTAATGTTTCTTATATAATTTTCGTATGCTGATTTCAGTGGTATCATTGGTTTTGCTCTATCATCAAGATTTCTTGAGAAAAAGCATAAAATATTTTTTGGAGTTTTTTTTATATTGTGTGATGCATTTACAACATTATAGAATGAGTTAACTATACTGTTTTTTTTTATTTTCAGTTTAACTGTTATATGAAGTAGTGAATATGTCTAGTAGATCCTGCAAGCTTTGCTCTGACTCATTCTGTTATGTTTGTGGTTACTATATTAGTCCGACACAAACTAAATATAAGATTGTCAATGGTACAAAATTATTTACGGCATATCATGCTTATTTTGGCATGGCTATGGGAGATCAGGACAAATCGTGGGCCCCACACTACAGCTGTGGCAGCTGCAGATCAACTCTGGAAGGATGGCTGCGTGGAATCCGAAAGTCAATGCCCTTTGCAATTCCGAGAATATGGAGAACCGACGAACCATCATGATGATTGTTATTTCTGCATGGTTGACATTTCAAAGTATAAAAAGCCGAAGGATAGGCTGACTCTAGTTTATCCAAGTATACCCTATTCTATTGGGCCAGTTCCACACAGTGATGAATTGCCTGTTCCTAACCCACCTCAATCCGAAGAAGCAGGTACATATTATTCTGACGTAGACACATCGGATGAAGTTCATGATGACTGTGATTTCAAGGAACCAAATTATTTACCTCATTTACCTAACCAACAAGAACTTGATGACTTAGTGCGAGATTTAGGTCTCACTAAATCAAATGCAGAACTTCTGACATCACGTTTGAAAGAATGGAATTTATTAGATCCCGGCTGCAGAACCTCCAAATATGGAAAAAGACATGAAACATTTGCATCATTTTATAAAGTATCAGAATCACTGTGCTACTGTCATGACGTTCATTGTCTTTTTGATGACATTGGCATTGTTCACAATCCTGAAGAATGGAGGTTGTTCATTGACAGTTCAACAACAAGTCTAAAGGCAGTTTTGCTCCATAATGGGAACCGATTTCCTTCTATTCCTGTAGCTCATTCCGTTCATCTAAAGGAAGATTACAAGAACGTGAAGTTGGTGTTTGAGAAAATCAACAGTACTACAGTTACAAATGGGATATATGTGGAGACTTTAAGATGCTAGCATTCCTTCTCGGTCTACAAGGAGGATACACAAAGTACTCATGTTTTCTTTGTTTATGGGATAGCAGGGCTGCGGACCAGCACTTCACAAGACGTGATTGGCCAGTGAGGGAACATTTACAACCTGGTTCACACAATGTTATTAATCAATCCCTGGTACCTGTTGAGAAGATCTTACTACCACCCCTTCACATTAAACTAGGTCTTGTCAAACAATTTGTCAAAGCATTAAACCCAGCTAGTGCAGCGTTCCAGCATATTCGGCAAATGTTTCCAAAAATGTCAAATGCAAAAATTTCCGCAGGTGTATTCATTGGTCCGCAGATTAAAGTTATGTTGGCATGTAAGGAACTGGAAAATAAAATGTCTGCTGTTGAAAAGGAAGCATGGATTGCTTTTAGACATGTTGTTCACAGTTTTTTAGGCAATCATAAGAGTGACAACTACAAAGAACTAGTTGAAAACTTAATCATACGGTACGCAGATATGAAATGCAGAATGTCACTAAAACTGCATTACCTGCATTCACACTTAGAATTTTTCAGACCAAATTTGGGTGATGTGAGTGAAGAGCATGGAGAACGTTTTCACCAGGATATCCATGCAATGGAAAAAAGATACCAGGGCAGATGGGATGCAGCTATGATGGGTGACTACATCTGGTGTTTGATAAGCGATGATGACAAACTTCATAAAAGAAAAGCACGTTCTGCTGTTCACTTTTAGTGTGTTTTTTTTAATTTTGAGGGACTATTACATTAGAACATAATGTAACATTATGTGATATATGTAGGTAACGTTATATAACATGACGTTTTGTAACATAACATACCATTGTTGAACGGTTAAACTAACATTGTTGAACTAAATTTGTATCTTATGCAATATGATTCATATTAATATGTTTAATTGAATTTTTGGTTTATGATCAAACGCTTGATGCAACAAAAAAACCAATGTTATATTCAGACTCAGCATACACAAATTAAATAAGAAACATTAAAAAATTTTGATAAACAGAGAAAAAATGTTTTTTTGTTACATTGTGTAATGAGCTGTAGATGTCAGGAGAATGCGTTTATGCAGGGAAAAATGCAAGAAAACGCTGATACATGCTGTACGGACGTTTATGCATAGGGTTAGGGTTTACTGGACGTTAGGGTTGGGGTTTGGATAAAAATCGCTCCCCCACTCCAAAGTTCTGGATCCGCCAGTGACCAGGAGGTAGCGAAATCTGCTTCCGTGTTATTCCTCTGACCAGGTTTGAACCGTGATGTTGACCCAGTGATAAACTGTCACGTGGGAAGACTAGACAATGATTGAGTTGAATAGATAGATAACTTGATGTATCGCTAGGTTTTATGGAGCAAAACAAAACAAAATTGATTTTTGATTATCAAGAAAAGCTGCGGCACGTATAAGAATGCTGCGGATAATGGCAATCACCCGATTAGTGACTCACTAAATTAGTCATTGTTTTGAAAAATCTTTAATTGATTTTAGTCGTGAGAGACTATCCTAGTGTTGTGGACGATCGTTGATGTGTAGCACCAAACTGCTGGTAGACAACTAAACCGCTTTAAGCCTATTATATTGTAACTTCTAAAACTTTAAAATAATTTGAATAACTTCTTTGTGAACAAGACTAGATATAACTTTTGTTACAATATAGATACATTTAACTTGAGATAAAATAAAATAAATGCAGTGGACTTAAGTAATAATATAAAATGGTATTTTGAACAAAGTGCAGCTCAGTACAAAGAAACACATGTGGACTCGTCTGGTGTATCCAAGACAGCTTACGACAGTCACGCTTATCTTGCATCATCCACACCGCATAGACACCAACCAATCGCTAACGTCTTCTCACCGTCACCATAGAAACACACACACACACACACTCACCATCACATCTAGAGTGGCATATTGTTGTGCCAGAAAACCGATCATCGATACTACGTAATACATCCACATACAGCTCACTTAGTAGACAAATCGTTTAGTTGTAGCTCCAAATAGTTAGTCCAATTAACCAGAGTAGGGCGTATTGATCTAATTTGTGACATACTCCTGGATGTAACTCAGAAAAAAAAAACTTCATTTAAAAAATCACATTTAACTTTTATTTATAGATATACACAACTTTCTATTTCAACCAAGACAGAAATGTTTGAAACTACAAATTGAATTGATATGTCGAATGATTTCAAACAATAATTCAATTACTTCAAAACGTCTGCTGTTTAGGTAACAAACTCTTCTGTTCATCCTGCGTCTCATCTTCCTACAACTTCCACAGACTTTCATTCATTCTTCCCTTATATCTCCGCTTCATCTGAGAAAGTCTTACCCATGATTACATCAGAACCTATCAGCCAATACCGTTCAGCAACACACATTTCATAACAGTGATGAATTGTTTTAGTCAAAAGTTATGGTTGAAAGTTGAAAGTCATATGAACTTAGACCAGGAGTACTTTCTGCAATAGTTTTAATTTTCAAATACATTTGCCTACGTTATGAGGATGTGTAATGATATCGAAGACTTATGTCTAATTACACACCAGAAGTTTGTGATGAACTAATACAAAAGCTTTATGACTGTACTGTGCCCCATGCGATATTTGATAAATCCCATAGAAAAAAACAACACTTTTTACATTATAATAAAGATATGCAAGAAATTGCTTTTAATCTTGCCTGGAGTTGGCATCTCTTTAAAAAAAACCTGAGCTGTTGTAGAAAGAACATAAAAATCTAAGAAGCTTCATACGAGGAAGAATTTAGTGGCCATAAAAAAAAAGATCTCTGTATGTAAAAGACATTGGACGAGACATGAGTTCCGGTTTAAATATGTGTAGACTTTTCTTTTTTGCTGATAAAATTGTAAAAACTTCCCCGAGGGTGCAAACTTTGCTTCGAGAGTCTCTGCTAATGAACATTTTAAATTTCTTAATGGCGTCATCAATCCCTGCCTCTTTTTTTTCAGTGCAGCCTACACTTGCAATATGTGTCAGGGCAGTGAGGAAGTAAGAAAATAATGGCATCTATTTAAAACCTGGATGTTTGCATTGCATTGGTACTTCCCATATCGTCTAGATCTGTCAATGTGCTCAAGTTAATGAGCTCTCTTTGTGTGACCAACCGTTGAGTTTCAAAGTTTAAACATTATTTCTGTAGGAACATTTACAACTGAGGACTATCAATTAAATATTATAATGCCGTCTTTAAATCGGAAGAGGATATGAGCTGTAGTGATTGTTGAATATTCTGAATTGAAAAATTGGCATAGTCTAAACAAATTATAAGTGAAACTTTTCAAGTAATCGTTTCATATTTTTTTTTAAATCTGATATTGTTCTCAGGAAAATACATGGGCGTAGCCAGGGAGGGGGGCGTTCAACCCCCCCCCCCCCCGAAATAAAAATCCTTCCCCGCAGGGGGGGGGGTCGAAGTTTAGTGACTGATCTTTTGCTTTAATTTTGTTTATTTTAGGTGAAATTTTAATACTAAACCATCACTTGCCCTAGCACAGCCAAGGGGGTTTTGAGTTTAAAACCCCCTACCAGAAGGTTTTAAGTTTGAAAACCCCTACCAGGGGGGTTTAAGTTTTAAACCCCCTATCAGGGGTTTTGATTTTAAAAGCCCCTACCAGCCAAGCCTATTGGATCTTTTGAGTTTAAATTTCAGAGGGGTTTGAAGTAAAAAAAAAAACTCTTCTATATAAAAAAAACAAAAACAAAATACACACTAAAATTCTTTGAGCGTAGCCAAGCCAAGGGGGATTTTGACTTTCAACCCCTCTACTCCAGATGGCTTTTTTAAAAGTTTAAAACCCCTCAAGATAGTTTTGAGTTAAAAATCCCCCTACAGAGCGTTTTAAGTTTGACAGCCTCTCTCTTCAATATTATTTCTAAAGCAAACTACAGTCACCAAATTCTATGACAGTAGCTAAATGTGGTTTTGAATAAAAAAAACACAACAACTCCAGATATATTGTAGTTTAAAACCCCCAACAGATGATTTTGACGATAAAACTTCCTTTTTCGATATAACATCTTAAGCAAACTACAGTCACCTAATTCCAAGAGCGTATTCAAGAGAGGTTACACATTTCTACCAGTGGCGGGACACCATTAAAAGAGTGCAGTGAAGAGTCATCTGCCAAAATTCAAAAAAGACACTAAATGTGGCTCAACAAAGATGGCTAAGACAGATTTTAGGAGTCAGTTATTGAGATCGGGTCTAAATCAAGGAAATCCTATGCCGAAGTGGAAGTCGACCCCTTAGTAAGGTTATGACAGAGCGTCGCATGAGGTTTGCGGGACATGTTCTCCGACAAAATGAATTACGCATAATAAGAGTTGCGATGACATCCTAGTACAACTTGGTGCCACACATTCATGGAGGTCCTCAGAGCAGGTGGGAAGTGGCTTCAGACATTGCCAGTGACAGATTTTTGTGAAAACAGCTTGCCAGCAAATGCGCCGAACGGCGCAGGAGGGTCTAAGTCAGTAAGAAAAGCACATTAGGTTTTTGAAATAAATTTTTTTAATAGCAAAATAATGCACTGTAGGTACCTCAGAATATGCATTTAGTTGGCTTTCAATACCAGAAATAGTGCTTGGCGCCCCGCGCTGGAGAGCTCTCAGCGCTCCCGCAGACATCTTGCTGACAAGGGCGAAGAGTCTACAAGCTTTTTCAATAACTCCAGGAAGAACCTATTCTAGGGCACAATAAACGTCTTCCAAAAGAATATAGGGTCAGAATGTAATAGAGATTTATTATGTACACACACACACACACACAACCCTACATATGAACATATATAAATATATGTATATATAATATATATATATATATATATATATATATACATGTATATTTTTTTCGGGGGGGGGGGCGGTTAGAAAAAAATCCCCCCCCCCCGAAAAACAATCCTGGCTACGTCCATCGGTAAATATAATACTTCCTAATAATAAATTCAGAAAATTTCGTATGTAATATAATGAATACATTTCTTTACAGTGAAGCCACAGGAACGTAGTTTATACAGAAATGTATGAAGTTTAAAAAGAAGACTTATTAAATGAGCATTTTGATTTCGCCATTATTAAAGCTTTGTTACGTCCCTTGTAGGCATGATTTATCAGGATCTCAAATGTTTCATTACATACATACATACATACATACATACGTACATACATACATACACACATACATACATACATACATACATACATACATACATACATACATACGTTTGTTTCATTACATACATACATACATACATACATACATACACACATACATACATACATACATACATACATACTTACATACATACATACATACGTACATACATACTTACGCACATACATACATACATACATATACACATACATACATACATACATACATACATACATACATACATACATACATACACACACACATACATACATGCATACATACTTACATACATACATACATAAATACATACATACGTACATACATACATACATACGTACATACATACATACATTCATACATACATACATACATACATACATACATACATACATACATACATACATACATACATACATACATACATACTTACATACATACATACATACATACGACTTACTTTCTACTTCATATATTAGATATTTAATAGTATAATACATGTCTTATGATTGATGTTGAACATATGTTAGAATAGCTAAGCTCGTGTAGACTTTAACATGAATTGATCCACTACTTCACTGTAGGTAATCAAATTGGAAGTATTCCACTCAAAAACTTCGTACTTTCTTACTGACACAATCTAACGAAGAAAATATTTTGTCTGCCTGTAAAATTTTCGTCTTAACTCTCAATATTTCGGTGTCTGTCTTTATTATACCTGGCACAAAGAAATGGACACATGACATCATTCAGGTCAATTCGTTTTCACACAGTCACAAGTTTGAATCTTTTTCTTATATGTTATCATGTAAATATGTTTAAAGGCTGAAGTTGACCAACTAGCAGACGTGACCAACAAAATTTCACTCTTATGTTTGTATTCACAAACCCCACGGCTGCTTTTTTTTTCTTATGGCTGTGTGGTCAAGTATCATTTTTAGGATCTCATTCAACGACAATTGCTTGCCAAAAATATGTCTGTCTATACCTGATTACAGTATTGGTAGTGCAAACAAATAATGATGCTGAAAGTCTTATTTTTAAAATAATAAATCTTGTTTTCTTTCTTTGATGTCGATGAGTTGCTTAATTAAAATTATTACCAGGCCTACTACCGAAATAATAGAACAAATAGAAGGTTTCATTCAGGGGCAATTAAGTTATGCTGTTTCTTTCCTGTCAATATTGCTACTTATAAATCCATTCGTTTATCTTAAAACTTTGTTCGATTTTGATGATGTACACTTCGTTTTATGGAATAGAGAAAGATGGTCAGCAGATTATGTGTGGTGCCCTAAAGATTCCAAAAGACTAGCAGATAAATGAAGGTGATGAATAGCCCTGTTTGCTAGATTCCCAGAATACAATCATTTTTAGAAGGTGATTGGAATAAAGAGAAATGTAAAACTGTACACTATTTAGACAGAAATAGATTGTCATTAAGCATACAGTGCCGATGTTGTGTATTTAATTTCTTCTATATGTCTTCTAAATGTCTTCTATATGTCTTCTAAATGTCTTCTATATGTCTTTGTTGTTCAAGGTTTTCTATAAAACTGATTCAATCCTATTTTGCATTTTCTTATTTCATGTCAGTGATTTCTTGCGGAACAAATCTCTTGTGCATAGTAGTCGTTTAGGTTTTATAATACAAGTTTTGACCTGCTCTACAATTCAAAGGGGAACTAATGATGGCACTGAATTCTACCAGATGCATTTCGTTTGATTGTTGTTTGTTGTTGTTGTTACAATCCACTGTTACCAAGTGAACTATCTAACCCTTCAATCTTCAAATATTTGTTTTCATGCACAATCGTAGAAGAAAGTTCCTCAAGAATTGTAATGATATATTATTATGATTATTATCATTCGTATTATCTATTGACGTCTATTGTCTGTTGATATAAGATATAAAAAGGAACCAGCCTTTTTTCCTACATCTGCGAAAAAAATAGTATCATTTTCTAGTTTGTAAGGAGAGATAAAACAGGAAATCAGATCTAACATTATTTTTTATAAAATCTTATTTAGTTGTAAATGAAAAAGTCATAATTAGACTCTACGCTTCTCCTCTATCAGATGAAACATTCAAATAAACAGAAGCTAAAGTTGAACATGAATCTCAGAAAAAAATGTTCCGATTTTTATTGTGACATCTATATTCACTATGCACATTATAGTCAGCGTCATTTCTAAGGTGATGAACATTTGTAAGGCTATGAGCAATGAAAAAACACAAACTATATCATCTACACAAAGTGTGGAGTGAGTCTCTCTCTCTCTCTCTCTCTCGCACACACACACACGTCAATAACATCATCCAGAAATCTTGAAAAATGTGGTTCAATTAATATATATAATTGTGTATAATTTTTATATTACAATTATAATTTGAGATTAGTATGAGACTACACTGAAGCACTGCTATTAAAGATTAATATCAGTATGAGAAAAATTCCTAAATGGGACTAATTCAACTTACACCACCACATATGTGGAGTACGGGTTCTTTCCCTTGTTCAAGATACCAAACAAAATAATGAACTACCAATAGTTAGTTCACTGGTTTGAATCTCGGTGAAGACCAACAGAGACATTTGATATAAACTTTGTGCTTAGTGTTTCAATATTTAATTTAGAATCATTTTCTTTTAATTGAAGCTTTAAAGATCAGAAATATATCACACAACTAATTTTTTGTAGCTTTTTAATATAAAATTATAGCAAAGGAAAACCGTCCTGCAATCATTAAATGTTCTTCATTCGATCTATTTATACACATGACTTTCAAACTCGAATTCTCGTCAATAGCCTGACTGTTGTCATGAATATAAAAGGTTTCGTATTACACATATGATAGTAGTTTTAAAAAACAAGCATTTTTTAAATTTATATTTCGTTATTCAATATTGGTATTAAAAAAATCAAGCTAGATCATCTTTTCTGTTCTCATTTCAAAGATTGATCTAAAAAAACAACATTTTAACAAAAAAATTTCAGATCTTAAGTATTCTATTGTCACGTTTAGCGTGGCCGAAGTCAAAACTTTGAGAGTCAAAAACAAGCCACTGCCATACCACTTAGCAGAAGGAACTTATGACAAATAAAGTTTGAATACATCAGCGTTCCCTGGCTACACAAATGCTACATGCATTAATTCTATAAAGAAGAAAACACTCCAGATGTCACACGACCAGTCAGAGTTCAATGCTTGTAATCGGAGAAAATATATTGCCAAGTAGCTCAGTGTGTGGTGATCCAGAGGTCCAACTAAAGGAAGAGTGAAAGTGAGCTCTGTTGAGGAAGTTTGATTTCTGTTCATGCTATATATATTTTGGCCCCCTACACTCTAATTCATACACTTGACTATTGTAACTTTTTAACAACTTTCAATTGATTGGTTAATACGTAAATACATTTTCATTCGTTAATTCTTTTTTTTTTGTTTACCAGATTTTCAGTCACATGGGTGTCACCATTCATACATGTTCTCATAATTTTAAGCGGCCCAAACCACGGTGGCCCCACTGGGCAATATGGACCCTAGCCCAAATGGCCACATGACCAGTCCGCCCCTGGCTTGAAAGTCTTACTCCAAACTTAAAGAATCATACGTTAATGCTACAAAACAAAAACAAACTTCTGCACTTCGATTGAGAACTTAAAAGAACAAAAATGATGAAATACTGACCATATCTATTTTTTGTATTTCAATTGTCTGGAATAATAAAGTAACAATGTCACATTGCCTGATCTATGATTTATTATAGCCGATAGAAATGAAATATTTATTCAATTTGCATCACTATAATGTTTACGTATTTACAATCTGCTGGTTTTCTCAGGCAATATCTTGTGTTATTATGAACAGTCTGTCCTAGAGGGGACATGACACACCACACCACTCAGCAGTTCTTATCTAGCATTCAATTGACATTCCTTACTCTTGTACCGGATATTTATTGTGAAACAGATCAATAGCCCAACATCCACGTTGTTTGTTTTTATACAATGTTATTTTCAATAACAATAAAGATCAAATGGGCAATAAACATAAAGGGGCGATACTGTAACGGCTACTGTTGGGTAATTAAAAGTAACATAAAATTGTCTGCTCTTGAAATAAGCGTCCAATCATTGACATGGTAACAATGAGTTATCGCCTATTTATAGAATCAACAAGAAAATAGCTATATCGTATAGCAGACGTTGGTAGACAATGATGTTATGGTTTTGAGGATATTCTTGTTCCTGGTTGATAACGACAAAACCTGTGTATGTTCAGTATACACTATTATGCAAGCCTTGTAATTTAAGTTTACACCATTTCATTATTTCTCTTGTATACATATCTGTAGAACTAGTGCTAGTTATATAAGACCACTATGTTTGAAAACGTCAGTAGCCTAATGGTTAGATGACAGTGTTTCCCAGACTGTGTTCCGCGGGACCCTAGTGTTCTGCCAGGCCTGGCTAGGTGTTCTACAAACTACTGGATGAATTAACTAGTAGTCTACCAAACAAATAAGTCAAGTGTTCTGCAAGGCCTGGCTAGGTGTTCTACAAACTACTGGATGAATTAACTAGTAGTCTACCAAACAAATAAGTCAAGTGTTCTGCAAGGCCTGGCTAGGTGTTCTACAAACTACTGGATGAATTAACTAGTAGTCTACCAAACAAATAAGTCAAGTGTTCCGCTGAATATTCCGAATGTGCGAAGTGTTCCTTTAAGGACAACGTTTGGGAAACAGTGGGTTAGAATGTCAGTCGAACATCATATTGTCATACATTGAATATCAAACCTGCAGATGGTATGTTTTGATCACATTCAGAACTGCGATCTACTGTTCATTATTTACTCTTATGTTCTCTTTCTCTTTCTCTCTTTATTTTTTATTCCTCTTTACCTTAGTTCTCTTTTCTCTCTTTCAATCTCTCTTCTTCTTTCTTATCTTTAATTAATTCTTTTTTTAAAAATCTAATTCGCATTTATTTTCATTATTTTTTTAAAAGAAAAATGCATGCCATTTCCATTTTCTGTCTCTCCCTCTCTCTCATTCTCTCTCATTCCTTCTCTCTCTCTCTTTCTCTGTCCCTGTCTCTCTCTCTATTTTCTTTAACTTTCTATGTTATTGTCTCTCTCACTCTCACAGAATGTGTTCATAGGAATGCATTGTGCTGGCTCTGAATACTCCAATTAATAAAACATCCCTCCTACGGCTTGGCGTTCAATATCTGAAGCAAGCTATAAACTTTGTCTGGCTTTCCTTCAGCACTTTCAGGAATTGTTTTCTAATGGGAACAGACAACAGACAACACAATCTATGCAAGTGATAAAATGAGATGTATGTGTGCACATACAGATGTGAGTGTATTTATGTATCAGTCTTTGAATATATCTGTGTAAACGTATGTGTGTGTGTATGAGTTAACTAATGATTGTATTACACTAAACAAATATTTTAAGCTTTTATTCAAAGTTTCACTTTGTATGTGAAAGTTGCACATTAACGTGAAGACGATTCTAGATGCTATGCCAAAGAAAAGTAGACACTGAATGTATATACATAGCGAAAAATCCATGAAAAGCTTTCTTGGGTGGTGGAGAAAGAACGGGGTATCTATGTGATCGTTTTTTAAATGCATTTATTTTAAAAAATTGAAAAAGGCAACACGAAACCACACTGCTAGCAAAGAGCGTATGCACATGGAAGATTGTATAGTTATCTAGTGTTTCAATCTATTGTTTCTAATTCATGTTTGGGTTCCACTTAGCCTCAGACAACGACCTATTAAGGCTTAAGGGAACTAATTCAGCTTATACCACCCACTTCTGTCAAGTACAAGTTCGTTCCCTCGCTCGAGATACCAACCGAAATAATTAACTACCAATAGCTAATTAACAAATTGGTTTATTTTTTATTGATTCTTGTGTCGTCAGGTAAAAGAAATAATTGTGCAAAATTTCAGCTTGATCCAAGATAGGGTATAGAAGAAATAACGCGTACAAACTTTTTACCGGACAGACAGACAGACAGAGAGAGTTGATATAAACTTTGTTAAAGATACGTAAAATATTTCACCTGTACAAGACACCAGTCACGTGATCGTTTGATAATTGTGAATAAAATCATTCACTTCTTGTCTCTTGCATTAGTTAGAAATATAATTGAATTGTTGAAAATGTCACTAGGTGTCATGTGCTTATAAACTTTGATAAAAATGAAAAAAAAAAATGGCGACATCTCTGTTACACTGAAATCTATTATACAATACAAAGTGCTGCCTGTTTTAAAGTTGACATACAGTAGAAAATATTATTGTCATGCAATTTGTTTTGGGTTATTTACATGTTCTCATATTATTGTCTTTAAAAAATGATCTTTAAATGTTTAAAACCAACCTCTATCTAAAACGTTTAATAGTTTTACAGAATGTTTATTTTTTATTATTTGATATTTGTAATCAAGTGTCTACTTTTTATCTTTACATTGGCTACAAGCCCTACTAAATAACTCGGAACTGTTTGTTTGTTTTGAACTGTGTAACATTGTGCACTACTCATGGTGGCTAGTTCGGTGGTGTCAAACCTTTTAGACATGTACACTAGATCAGTGGTGTCAAGCCTTTAGACATGTGCACTAGATCAGTGGTGTCAGGCCTTTAAGATTTGAGGACTTATTGAGTGTTGTCAAACCTTTAAGATCTGGTGACCAGATCAGTGATGTCAAACCTTTAAGACATGTGCACTAGATCAGTGGTGTCAAATCTTTTAGACATGTGCACTATATCAGTGGTGTCAAACCTTTAGACATGTGCACTAGATCAGTGGTGTGAGGCCTTTGAGATTTGAGGACTTAGTGAGTGGTGTCAAACCTTTAAGATCTGGTGACTATATCAGTAATATGAAACCTTTAAGACATGTGCACTAGATCAGTGGTGTCAAACCTTTTAGACATATGCACTAGATCAGTGGTGTCAAACATTTAGACATGTGCACTAGATCAGTGGTGTCAGGCTTTTAAGATTTGAGGACTTAGTCAGTGGTGTCAAACCTTTAAGATCTGGTGACTAGATCAGTGATATGAAACCCTTAAGACATGTGCACTAGATCAGTGGTGTCAAGCCTTAAAGATCTGGTGACTAAATCAGTGGTGTCAAAATGTGCGCTAAATCAATTTTCTGCACTCGCGTCTCGTGACGCATAATTTATAAAAAAAAGTTCTTCAATCCAGAAAAACTTAGTCTCTGTCGATTCGTAAGGCACAATGTGTAATGATTTTGAGCAGTAGATATCATCGCGTCACTGACAGGATCTGGCAGTCGGATCATACTTTTGCAATCACTGAATTCACCTCGTGGCTTTGTTTTAATCCAAGTTCACGTTTACATGACCTCCATGTTTCTGTTCTAAAGGGTGATAACCAGGATGAAACGTTCCGCGCGTGTACATACATATTGTCCAGCTTGCGTGTTTGTTGATTAATGCCCCTGATTTCATCGGTCTCGCGCGGCCACAGCAACCATCCCAATGTCAAGGAACATGATCGCTCTTTTGTATCATTTCCGGTATGCTACATTCCACAAATGTACCCACAAACGCTTTGCTAAGGATGTCGGCTGATTTGAAATAGCGCCAGACGATAACGCCATAATATAATCTTTGAAGAAATATGAGATCTATTTAAGAATACAGGTCCTATCATTTACATATGACAAGCATGCATGTTTACAGAGATTTACGAATGTATTGAAGAAAAACAGGATTCTCGGCTCTGCGTGACCTCTCATATAGCATTCAATGAGCGGATAACGGAGGGAAACAGCTCTATGCTGTCTATCTTCCTTGTTCCCTTTCTACCACGTAAGAGTGCAACGAGGTCACCCTGTTTACGTTCATGGGTTAAGGCAGGGCCGGTCTTAGATAACTGAAGGCCCTAGGCCAAGTGAATTTTCTTGGCCCAAAATGAAATAATAAAAAAAACAACAAATAGCACAAAATAAAATGACACAATTTATTTAAAATCCAGTGTACTTCAAAAATAACATTGGGCACAAGTTTTGCTTTTTCTTCTAAAAAAATTGTTTTTATGTCCTTTCGAGGCCCCCACCAATTGGAGACACCAGTGTCATATACAGGTTTTAGAACCCCTGTAATATCTGGTGACTTGTAGTTACTGAACTATTCCGTGCAGTTAGCACGAGATTTTGTTTGGTCGGAAGCTGACCACGAGGTGGACAAGGCAGTTGATCCTGGGCTCTCGTAGAGAGAGGAATATTATGGATATCTTGTCCAGTGTAGTAATGTATAAATATTAAGGTTAATTTTTGGAGCATGTGTGATATCTAAAGTATTCCATTGGGATTCTAATGTACTATGTCTTGTGTATATTTCTTCATGGCTGATCTTGCCAATATCTTTTGTGAATTATATTTTATGTGAATAAAATCCATGTCTGCTGACCTAAGAGTCTATTAATAATTCTAAATATTGTAGTCAGAGAATTCAGTATGTTGATGTTCTCACGCACCAGCAAATCTAGTGCGTGTGAGAAAGTAAGTATTTAGTTAGTAATGCAAAGAATATTATAGTAGTACCAGTACAACACACAGAGACATTCGCGTCATCACGCCTACAACCAGAACTAGGCTGTGACATATGGTGGCCAGTATGTTGTGTGCTAGACACGCACGTACTCAAAACTCAAATACCACTCAAGCGAAAACAGTCACAAGTATTCAAGTAGATCATCATTGAACTAGCCAGAGCCTGCAATTTTTTTTTTTCACTGGTTGACCTCTACACACGGAAGTTAATTTCTGCATTTTTTTCGTTCCCTGGTTGACCTCTACACACAATTGTGACTGTTACACACCGAAGTTATTGTGTTCTCCAAGTCAGTAATCTCTTCAAGGAAGAATCTCAATCAAACATTGTGCTTTAACGTCGGTTACATCCACATAGACCCCGCCTCCTAGAGATGTGGAGATAGCATTAGGTGGAATCAACTCTAGATCAAAGGACATACCATTCAAAGAAACAAATTGACATTTCTACTAGAACCGTATTTGTTTAATCTAATTCGTCATATGTCATTGACTAATTTGGACTTGCAGCTACTTCTTGTATACCTGGTCAATGCTTATTTCTCCACTATTGTCGACATCTTGAGATTCAGTACGGCGTGACAGCACCATCTGCAGAAACCTAAGACAGCTGATACACTTGTGTGGTGAAAAATTCAAGACAGCTGATACGTCGTCTCTACGTGAGCGCTCGTCACCAACTCTTGACACGCTCCTGCATTATCGAGGTTTCACCTTACATTGCTATACAGAAGGTCCTCCATTTAGACCTCTGTTCACTTATGGTCATTCTATTTTTTCAGCGACTTTACGTATTTGGATTATCCAAGCTGAAGTTTTTTACTTAAGTATTGTTGGATTATTTATATGAATGTGCAAGTACTTTTGGATTATTTATCTTTGACGTTGAAGTTGGACTAACTTGGACCTATTGGCGCTCTCCTAGTTATCGTTGTACGCGAAGAAATAACAAGTGCCTGCATTACTACACTTACCTTTTGGATTATCTTATAGGATTATTTGGATTATACTTATTGGATAAGTTACCTTTTGGATTATCTTATTGAATTATTTGGATTATACTTATTGGATAAGTTACCTTTTGGATTATCTACACTACTACGCTACGTTGGAAAGAGGATGTAAGTTAACTATTTAAGATTGAATTTGTATATTAAGTATTGATATTGACATTGAATATCCTTCACTTTCTATATACTTGTTACTTTCAAGGGTGGCTGGAGAGGGACTATTTGATGACTTATCATAATAATAGGATCTATTAGGGAACATCCTATCTGTTCTTTTACCTTCAATAAGACCCAACGCGTTTGAGGTCATCCTTGTTGGTAGGGAGGTACTAGATCATATCAGGAATTATTTATTAATTGTTTTAGTCTTGTTTGTGTATTTTGTCAGAGTATTCTGTTTGTATTTATATTGTGGTTTGTCTAAAGTCTTGTATCTATATATCTGTAATTCCCCTGTCCCATTTCTTCTTTTTATTGATCATTTTTATAGCAGACTGTGTCGTCATTCATATTGTTTCTGTGTTTGTCTTTTTATACATTGTACATATATTTTTTACTTCTTATTCATTTTTTATTTTTTATATAAATAACTGGCATAAACAATAGCCATACATACTTAACATTGAGAAATCTTTGAGCTATTGCATTTGTGAATAATATTGATTTGATACATATACAATTATTTGAATATATGACTATTAATTAAGATAATTGAACTTGTATTTATTTAGTAAAAATATATTACAAGATAATTCACACACATTCTTCCAGTGTAACATAACTCATTTGTTTTGCAACTATATACTTTGATTGATTTACTTCTTTAACTACTCATTAGACATACATTAATACATTAACAATAACCATGGCATCATATGATAAAATTCTAGAACTTGTGAAAGTAATGGAACTAGAAGGTGATAAAAAGAGACAATTTATAGAAAAAGAATTAGAAAAGGCAGAAAACAAAGAAAGGGAGGAAAGGGAAGAAAAGAAACAAATTAGAGATAGGGAAGAAAGAGCTGCGGAAAGAACTCATCAGAAAGAACTAAAAGAACTAGAGACTAAACAAAAAGAACTAGAGGCAAAACAAAAAGAAAGTCAGGACAAAGTAAAGTTAGCCAAATTGGAAGCAGCTAAAATTAACCCCAACATTATTACCCAGCAAACTACTAACAAACCATTTATTTCCAAATTTCATAAGTTTAACATTAAGGAGGAAACATTAGAAAATTACCTAGTTCAATTTGAACATATTTCCTCCACTTACAATTTAAACAATGAGGATATGGCAAAACATCTGCTAGCCAATTTATCTGGAGAACCCCTAAACATAATAAGCACACTCACAACTGAACAAAAAAAAGACTACCTTGCTGTTAAAACTAGACTCTTGGAACATTATGGGAAAAGTGAAGACTATTATAGAAAACTTTAAATAAAAAAAAATTAAACTAAACAAGGATGGAGACTTCAATAGAATTATCTTTGACATGAAGGCAAATATGCTTAAATGGTTAGAACTAGCTAAGTGTGACATAAAAGATCCAATTCAAATTTTAGACATGATCCTAATTGACAATGTACTATCTAATGTGACAGACTTAGTGTTCACTTTTCTTAAAGAAAAGAAAGTAAAAACAGAAACTGATCTTATTACTAATCTAAACCTTTTTAAAGATAGCCATCCTGGTCATACTATGGATAAAAGAGAACTACATCAATTGGCCGCAACGGTTAATACATCTAATAATAATACTAATGATAAATTCAAATTTTCTACTTCAAAAACTTGCTTTAATTGTGGGAAGAAGGGCCATATTAAAAGCCAATGAAGACAAATACTTGCAACTTCAGATATAGAAGTAACACTAATTACCACAATCCTAGCAACTACAATCAAAATAATTACAACAATCCTAGTAACTATAACAATCAATATAGAAACTACAGATCAAACCAGAGTGCAAGCCCCAGAGAAAGAAGGAGCCTTAGGAATAACAACTTCTATAACAATAACTATAATACTAATAGACAATCAAGGAGAGACACATATAACCATCAGTCTAATAACCATCAAAACAGAAATAGAAATGATAGAGGCAATCACAGTCCAAATAATAACTATAGCAATAACAATAGTAATAGTCATGGCAATAGGGAAGAATTAACAGCCTACATGCAGTACAATAAGCCAAAGTTGAACCTATACCCCTCATACGAAAATGGAATTAGAGTAGAAGCCCTCAGAGATACAGGAAGCAGTGTCATATTCATACATTCAAAACTAGTAAAGCCAAATCAAAAACTGCCAAAAAAGATTAAACTTACATATGCCAATCAAAAGAGATTTGATATTTGTGATACAGCCAGAGTACACTTAGATACCCCATGGATAACTGGAGAAGTAGATGTTATTATTTTAGATACACCAGCCCAAGATTTAATCATTGGTCATGTTAATGGTGTAAATGATATAAGTAAAGAAGAAATTAGGGAATGGGCAGCAAAGAAGGGTGAAATTTGTGAACTATCTGTTGCACAAGATACAAGTCCCACTACAAACCTCTTAACTAATGCTGACAACATAATTAGAGTAGAAAATTTATCAGGATACATAGATGGCAAACTATCATGGGAGAATTTAGCAATGTAGCACATGTTAAATGGGTAGATATAAGAACTCAGGATAGATCAAATAAAATTGCATTTGTACACTTAAACACAGTAGAAGATTGTTATAGAATTATAAAAGCATTCAATAACAAGTTATTTAGAGGAAGATATATATATATTACTGTAAGCTATGAAAATGTTTAATTTCACTATGTAATTAGAAACAACTTGACATTTTTCAATCAGGTCAACCT
This sequence comes from Biomphalaria sudanica, assembly GCA_036873155.1. Lineage (NCBI taxonomy): Eukaryota > Metazoa > Mollusca > Gastropoda > Planorbidae > Biomphalaria > Biomphalaria sudanica. The sequence continues at coordinate 424,155 of JAZGLO010004904.1, read as the reverse complement.
GACATTTTTTCTTATCATGTAACTATGTCATGACATATTTTTCACACTTACTGGTATCATTTTATTGGGTCATGATATTTTTTTTATATTTTTTTTTCATTGATGCTATTGTACTATCATTTTTTAATTAATTGTACATTACATATTTACTTATCACAATTTCACAATAACATAGAATTTAATAATGACTAGATGTGCTGATAGTTTATATGATTAGTAAACACAGTAATGTAAACAAGCATATTGTAAACAACAGTGAACCACTTGAACTGTTGACCTTAATTTTTTTTTTAAAAACAACTCACAAATGTAAATATTGTTGATTTTTTTTTCCAAGTGGTACACACTTGAATGCTATCATTTTTTATGCTATTGTACTTTAAATACCACATATGTGTGCTATTAATAACAATTATAGACAATGTCACTGTAACCTTGTATAATGGTGACAGAACTTAGATTGATATAATGAATACTGAACACAAATATACTTGTATAGATGTATGTAAACTTTATTGGGAACTACTTCAATAAATTCACTTAGTGTGTCAGATGATACACATTGGGTGTGTTATATTATATAAATAATTGGATTTAAATTACTTTAAATTTTTTCTTCTTCTCATAATTGAGATGTCAATGTATGCTAACAGAATGAGTACATAGCAATTAAACATGCTCATGTAAAATATTGCAGTATAATTGTGAATAGCTGATATATTATTAACTATATTTCATGAGACTAAAGCCTCAAATTGTATTGATATTTTGTTCAATAACATACTTGTACAGTAGATGTAATCATACTCATGTATATTTTTCTAAGCAAACATTTTGAAAGTTGAACAATGCATTTGTTAATTAGTATATGGAACTATTCATAGTTAAAATGAATGTCATTCATTTTATGTATAATTGAGCAAGCAGTATTGAAGTGATTAATTAGATCAGCTTGACATAAGTGATTAAGCTACTAGACATATGTATAGGATATTACTATCATATGTACTTTTGTCAAATTTTTTTTGTCAAAAATCTTTTCTAGGTGAAGGGGCGTATGTCATACAGGTTTAAGAACCCCTGTAATATCCGGTGACTTGTAGTTACTGAACTATTCCGTGCAGTTAACACGAGATTTTGTTTGGTCGGAAGCTGACCACGAGGTGGACAAGGCAGTTGATCCTGGGCTCTCGTAGAGAGAGGAATATTATGGATATCTTGTCCAGTGTAGTAATGTATAAATATTAAGGTTGATTTTTGGAGCATGTGTGATATCTATAGTATTCCATTGGGATTCTAATGTACTATGTCTTGTGTATATTTCTTGATGGCTGGTCTTGCCAATATCTTTTGTGAATTATATTTTATGTGAATAAAATCCATGTCTGCTGACCCAAGAGTCTATTAATAATTCTAAATATTGTAGTCAGAGAATTCAGTATGTTAATGTTCTCACGCACCAGCAAATCTAGTGCGTGTGAGAAAGTATTTAGTTAGTAAGGCAAAGAATATTATAGTAGTACCAGTACAACACACAGAGACATTCGCGTCATCACGCCTACAACCAGAACTAGGCTGTGACAACCAGGCGGATGCCTAGTTTACCTATGCCTAGTATAATATGCACACGCCTCTCTTCCATACTGACCGGGTCCAAAGGGATGGCGAGCCATCACAATTTGGGGACAGGTGGCTGCAGGAGTTTGCCAGAGAGCAGTAGTCTTACTACTGTCCCCCCGCCTACGGGGCTATAGGACCGGATTTTCTATTAGGGTTTACTCCCTTAGCCTTAGACCTTACAGGGACACACACACAAGGCAGTGCGGCTATTGACCTATAGCTAGGGGTTTGGTGTGTGGGCAACAGGGCGTGTCCGCACGCCGACGGGCCATGCCTGCCTCACATCTTGGGGCCAAACCTCCTCCGAGACCCTTGCAGTTTAGCCTGAGGCTTCGCAGCCTCAGTTTCCATCTGCCACCACGAGGAGGTACTGCATAGGACTTGCTGTGAAGAGGCTATCTACTGGCAAGAGAAACTTATAAAACTGCTCCCCTTTCACAGATGCTAGCCAGTGGTGGCAACAAGTCAAGCTACCACACTAGACGCTTCACACAGCCATTTGACAGCACTCGCAAATTTACCGCCCAGGCTTTCCCCCAGCAATGGAGAGGTCACTCCATCTCTGACAGTAATGTCTTTGGAAAAACACGGAGAGTGGTAGTTACCGGTGATAAGTTCCTAGCTGATTGGCGTAAGCTGGAACGCCAGGGACCACTCTTGACGGTAGGAGGGGCTTTTTAGCCTCACTGGATAGCTACTGCCTGCCTTAAGCCGAGCAGCCCTCGGACTGTAAAGTGCTATCCCGCCACAGCTTGCCGCACCACTGGGTGCTTGGTGCTAAGACAAAATCAAAAAGCAAGCTGCTCACCCGCACCTGCAAATACAATCAAAAGAAAACCCTCAACATTAATGCGTTTAGCAAGCTGGAACATACGGACAATGTGTCCTGGCTTCAATACTGACTCTGAACTCGTCACCGACATGCGTCAAACAGCTATCATCGACAGAGAACTCAGCAGACTAAACATTGATGTGGTCTGCCTGCAAGAAACCAGACTGGCAGACAGCGGATCTCTTACAGAAAGCAACTATACATTCTACTGGCAAGGAAAACCAGAACAAAGCCCTAGAATACATGGCGTCGGCTTCGCAATAAGAAACAGTCTCGTCCCCTGCATCGCGATGTTTCCCATTGGCAATGAAAGAGTAGCACACATGAAATTTGCATCACCGCAAGGCAAAGTTAATATAATCTGTGCTTACTCACCAACCCTTGCTGCACCGGAAGAGGACAAAGACAGATTCTATCAAGCTCTAGAGGACGTAATTAAAAGTATTCCAAAATCCGAGCACCTATATATAAATGGAGACTTTAATGCCTGTGTTGGTGATGGAAATGATGCATGGCCACAATGCTTGGGACCTCATGGTGTTGGCAAAATCAATGACAATGGCCAAAGGCTACTCGAGTTCTGTAGCTCTCATGAACTGTGTGTAACAAATACATTCTTCTCTGGCAAGGAACGCCATAAAGTCTCTTGGCAGAACCCACGCTCAAAAAGGTGTCACCAGCTTGACCTCTGCATCACCCGAAGGATGGATCTGAAAAGTGTCATCCACACCCGTTCATACCATAGTGCGGACTGCAACTCAGACCATTCACTAGTGCTAAGCAAAATCAAACTACTTCTCAAGAAGGCTTATACTTCCACTCAACCCAGAACTAGGCGAATTAACGTCAACCATGTAGGTGAACCAGAGAAGTGTGCACTCTTTGGCGAGCTCCTGAACAGTTCAATCCCCTCGTTAAGTGATTAAGAAGACATCTCTATCAGATGGGAGAAATTAAGAGATGTAATCTACAGTTCGGCAATCACCGCCTTGTACTGCATTATGCGTACAACGACATAAACGAAGGTGTGTTTCTCCATACAAGATCCTCTGGAAAACTATTTAATGTATCAAGGCTGCGGGCAAAAACCAAGGCTAGGAAGTTACTCGTCAGGGAACTCCTGTATGCTGATGATGCAGCTATTGTGGCTGATTCTGATATTCAGCTACAGTGCCTGGTTGACAAATTATCTGCTGCTTGCCAGAAGTTCGGCTTAAACATCAGTCAAAGCAAGACTAAGATACTAGTCCAAAACACAAACACTGCACCTCAATTAAGCATTAATGGCCAACCACTAGAAATTGTTGATCACTTTTGTTACCTTGGCTCCATCATATCCAACAACACTCTACTGGATAAAGACGTAAACAACAGGATAGCCAAGGCAATGGCCACCATGTCACGGCTGCAGAAAAGAGTCTGGGACAACATATTGCTGACTAACAGTACTAAAGCCCTAGTCTACCGGACCTGTGTTGAGCACCTTGCTGTACGGAAGTGAAACATGGTCAACCTACTCATGGCAGGAAAAAAAGCTGAATGTTTTCCACCTCCGATGCCTAAGGCGGATCTTTAAAATAAGGTGGCAAGATAAGATAACCAATGAGAAAGTGCTACAAAGAGCAGGGTGCCAGGACATCCGCTCTGTTATCAGCAGCAGACGCCTTGGCTGGCTTGGCCACGTTCGTAGAATGCCAGAAGGTCAACTTCCACAAGACATCCTGTATGGCGATCTAATAGAAGGCAGGAGAGCCGCTGGTCGCCCACTTTTACGTTATACGGATGTATGCAAACGCGACATGAAGCTCTTCAAAATCGACACTGGCAACTGGGAAGAGGTGGCACTGGACAGATCCTCATGGAGAGAGAGCATAAAGGAAGGGTCAAAGATTGCAGATGCCATACACAACAGAAGCAGAAAGAAGGGTGAAAATGCAACGGCGCCTGGTGATTATATATGCCCAACCTGCGATCGCAGCTGTGTATCAAGGATTGGCCTCTTTAGTCACACAAGAAGTTGCAAAGGGAAAAGATCGTCTCTCGAGACGTAAAATGCCACAGAGTATAATATATAAGTTAGAAAAAAAAATTGTTGAAGGAGTTTTATTGAGATTATAACTTATTGTTGAAAGTAACATTCTAAGAAATTTAAGACTTGAATGAGTTTGATGTGATTTTATTAGTGCATTTATGCCCAGCTCAAAGTTTGATAGCAGCAACCGTGAATAGACGTATGTAGAACTAGTTAGCTTGACTTCAAAAAGAAGAGCTTGTTTGTGCATAGCCAAAGCATCGAAAAAATTGATTTTCAATAAATAAATAAATTATGACATTTATACATGTCAGTTATCAGCAGTCGTAGAAAGTATAAAGAAATTAAAAAGATTGAATCTAATCGAATATTAAAGTTGAATCAGTAATGTTATAAACTGTGTGTGGAACTTCAGACCAATGTTGGCATGCTGATTATCAGTACTAGAGGAGTGTTGATTATCTGTGCCATCTTACATTTGAATCGATTCACCTTTCCCTTTGCAACTTCTCATGTGAGGCTAATTTTAGAGATACATTCGTGGTCACGGGTTAGGCATTTTGTAAGCATCAAATCTTGCATCGTTTTTAGACTTCTTCCTACTTCTGGTGTGTACACCATCTGAGATCCAGGACCCTTCTTAATGCTTTGCCTCCATTGAGATCTGGCCTGGGCTTTGTTGTCCCAAATGTTTTGGTCGACTCTGAAGAGCTTCATGTCGCGCTGACATACATCAGCAAAGTATTGATAAGCATGGTTTCCTAAGACCTTTGTTCATGATTCAATTTAAATGTCATGTGTCTTATAAAAAATCTAAAAATACTTTACAATTCTTTTCGCAAGTTGCTTAACGATGACTTAAATATTTGTGCATTCAGATTTGCTGCTTTTAAAGTAAGGGAAAGATAGATTTTAATATTTTCTACAGTAAAACAAAAACTAAAAATAAATTTAATTTGCAGCGTTTGATAAATTAAAAATTGTATCTACCTTTTCAAACTGATCCAATGTTTCTAATATACTTAAGCTCTCAAATGACTTTAATTATGGGGAGCTTACGCTTCAGAGCGCTCGCAGGTAGGTCTGCACGAGCATTACAAACATACCCTCAAGAGCTCCCTAAAAAATGAAACACGACATCCACGACTGGGAAACATTAGCACTTTAGAACTCCTCGTGGCGTGAATAAGACTATTGTTTATAGAAGGCCCCAACACTGACCTTCAACGTCACGACTTGTGGGCAGTTTAGACCAATAGCTTATGGGTCTGTACGACGTGGCAGCTAAAGGAATTTATAGGGACTGATTTTTTGCTTTGATTCTGTTTATTTTAGGTGATATTTTAATACTAAACCATCACATGCCCCAGCGAAGATAAGGGGGTTTTGAGTTTAAAACTCCCTACCAAAGGGATTTGCAGTCAAATCCTCCTCTTCTATAAAACAAAAACAAAAACAAAAAGAATGTAAACGACAATTACCAAATTCCAACAGCATAGCTAAGGAAGATTTTTATTTTAAAGCGCCATCCGAAATTTACGATAAAACCCCCTCTTCAATAAAAGGCTATCCATACATCAATCACCAGATTCTATGAGCGTAGCCAAGAGAAGTTTTAAGAGAGGTTTTATGTTTAAAACCCCCTTCCAGCGGTGTTTACAGCTAAAAACCACTCTTCAATATAAAAAAAAAGCAAATTACACACTGAAAATTCTATGATCGTAGCCAGAGGGGTTTTGAGTTTAAACCCCCATCAAGCGGGGTTAGAAGCTTAACATTTTTTTTTAATAAAAAAAAAAGTAAATTACACACTCAAAATTCTATGAGCGTAGCCAAGCCAAGTGGAGTTTTGAGTTTAAAGGGCTTTTTTAAAAAAAGTTTAAAACTCCTCCTGATGGTTTTGAGATTAAATAATCCGATACAAAGAGTTTTGAGGTTGAAAACCTCTCTTTTCAATTTTATTCTAAAGCAAGCTAGTCACCTAATTCTATGAGCGTAGCTAAGAGGGTTTTGAATTTAAAAAAAAAAACACAGATTTTTTTAGTTTAAAACCCCTCAAAAAAGGATTTTGACAATAAAACATCCCGTTTCGATATAAAATATAATGCAAAATACAGTCACGTAATTCCAAGAGCGTAGTCAAGAGAGGTTACACATTTCTACCAGTTGCTTTGCTCCATTTATAAAGTGCAGTGAATAATCATTTGCCAACATTGATTAAGACTAAATGTGGCTTAACTATGTTTATGTTTTGCGGGAGGGGGGGAAATTCTTACTACGCCCATGGTTCCAGGTCATTATTAAGGCCTTCTATAACGAAGTGGTGTTGCGTGAAGCTGTAACCGTTGGTATCTGACAACGAGACTCAAACATCTGCAGAGAATGTGGTCACAAACACGTTGAGAAACATCTTTGCAACAGACTAGGGGCGGACTGACTATATGGGCAAACGGGCAAATGCCCGGTGGGCCGGTACCAAATGGGCCGGTCTGGTTGCGACCAAAGAAAAAAAAACTTCAATGCAGACAACTTAAAACAAAAGTGACAGCAGAGCAAGACACAAAGGTCCGGACACGTTTTCTTGTTGTTGTTGTTTTTTTTAATTCTTATTACAATTAATTTTGTTTGGAATTCAACAAGAATATTAAAAAAAAACTTTACACGATACGTATTATCATTTGCAAAACGTTAGAGCGTACTTTCTGCTATGCACGAGCGGCATGGACTGCTTTGATGTCTTCAAGGTTGTGTTTGGCCTAATCATTTTGCTGGTCGCACATGGGCCTTTGATGGCACTCCCATTTTTTTCCCTTTCTCCCCCGTCTTTTATTGGTTCCAATGAAATTTAACCAAAAAGAGGGATGAGAGAGGTTAAGTTAGAAAACATTGATATAACGCAGCAAAAAAAAAATAGGCGCGACAATTAGCTCTTTAACAATACTTAATAGAAATTAACCCACACAGCCGCGAAATTGCAAACCACCCAACTTATTCACAGCTCAATATGGGTATAAAGTTCTACTTTCTGCGATTTTAAAAAGAAAAAGTGAGTTTCTTTTTGTTTATTTTTAATAACATGGATCTAAAAATACTACACTTTAGGTTTACAAAAACAAATATTTAATTAAAAAATAAATCTAGATCTAAATCAATTGTTATACTATTATAATTAATGACAAACTTATGCTTAGTATGAAGTCATAATGATGAAAATTATTACAATAATTACAAAAATTTATATTGCGCTGTCACATCCGATATTTAATGAAAGAAGATTTATATTTTAAATAATGGGTCATGGTATATTCATACACAAATCGCGTTTTTGAGAATGTATTAGGAGGAATCAAGAGCTTTTCACATAAGTAAGTGCCTCTCTAACCGTTCTGCTTTCTCTTATCTTTTAATGGAATGGCAGGTTTGGTTTTTGAATTTTTTTAGCGGAAGATTAGCAGGCTAATTGCACTGTAGATACCTCAGCATATGCATTTTTAAAGCTTAAAATAACGGAAATAATGCTTGGTTCAGGAGCTTCGCCCAGGACCCCGGACTCCCTAGCTGCACTTTGGCGATGTGTACTGTCTTTCCACTAATTATAGGAAGAGAGTATTCTAGGCTATAAAAATCGTATGAAAGATCAGAATGTAATGAAGATTAATTACATATACACACACACTAATATATATATATATATAAATTGCGGAGTGGGGTAAAAATCCCACCCACACAAAAAATATATGACATGCCATTTGTGGGCCGGTTTATATGGTAATGCCCGTGCCTATTTTGATACCCAGCCCACCCCTGCAACAGACCCAAATTATCCGAGGAAAAGGAGATTTTAAAAGAAGCTTTTTTTAAAAAAAAATGTGTGTGGCTACATTTCTGTGCCTCGGGAAAATTTTGATATTTAAGTTAAAGTTGTATATTTCTGTGCCCTACAAGCAGTACAACAGATTTCAACAGAGTCCATCTATTAACGAATTAGTTTCTTAGAGTCACTTGTCGGCTTAACACAAGAAAGTTTAGATTGCTGCTTGCCTACAGGGACTAGGGAAAATAAATTGACTCGTCTAATGAATAAAGAAAGCAAGTCGCTCATAGGACTAATCCTTTATTTAATAATGTACAAGTAGCAGTGTTAACTTCAAGCTATGGTATATTTAGGTTTCTTCTGTGAGTTAATGGCAAGACATAAAAGATAATCTCTTTCTGGGTCAGCTATATATAGGTGTTGGCAAATCTCAAAACTTTGATCCTATCATGTTCACATTGTGATGGCATATTAAGTATCTGTTAAGATTTACTATAAGGACTGAAGAAAACAGAAACTAATATAGTTTTGTGTAACTTGAATATTTTCGTTTGTCTCAAACTCAGATGTACTTTTATAATAAAGCAAATCATTTGCACGTTCAAAACGGTGGGAAATAACTGACCTGATACATTTTAAATAGCCTAAAACATTCATAGTCGTTGGCTCAAACCCCATCTGGTCAAGTTGCTTTTTTCTTTTCAATGTAAAATAAAATACACAGTTTGCTCTAGTATTTAAAGATAAAGTGAGAATGTTATAGTATATTACATGTTTAAAAATTCTGGATGCCAAAAAAAGTGAGTTTTTTTTCACTAACTCTGTTTCAAAAGTCTCAGACACACACCCAAAGTCAAATTCATTACGTCTTAAATCTAATTCCCAGGCATGACGTCAAGACATGATGACAAGACATGATTGTCAAGACATGATTGTCAAGACATGATTGTCAAGTCATGATTGTCAAGATATGATTGTCAAGACATGATTGTCAAGACATGATCGTCAAGACATGATTGTCAAGATATGATTGTCAAGATATGATTGTCAAGACATAATGTCAAGACATGATTGTCAGAAGTAGAATTTGATATCTGGGGTATCAGTCCGTAGCTCATACCACGGGGCAAGGCAGCAATTTATTCTGTTAAATAATGAATTAATTCTGTCTATCATACATCTCTCCAGTGTTACTGTTAACTCTGCAATATTGTGCGTTAACATTCAAGAACATCGAATGAGGGGCTAAGTATAGCCTAAATACCCATTAGCGCAATATTACGCCCCTTGTTTAAACATGATAAATTGATTGTAACTCAAAGAGCTGCGCAGTGCTATTAAGAAGTACAGAGAATCATGGTCCGCTGTCTCGTAGAGGAACAGATAGGACAGGAACTTGTCTTGACAACGGAAATAAAAACGTGTCGGTTCATCTGGTATCGAGGCTACACTGACCGTCTCACACTTGGTCACGTTTGGATGTACCGCGTGCTGGACAGCTGGAGTTTCATCACGCTCTACGCGCGCGACCCAATCATTACCATAATGATGTGTTTGTTTGTTACATTCTATTGACTTGAACTGTTTTGGAATGTGGTAAATGCACTTATATCAAGGCTATAGGCCTACATAAACAATAATATGAAAGAGTATTTCAAGACCATTCTCTAATTCATGTACTAAGTACAAAACTTTATGGGCACATAGTTACATTTTTTTTTTGTGTCTTGACTTCTTGCGTCTGAAGAAATCGGAATGTTGGACTCTTGATCTTGTCTTAATGGACCTCATTCACCAATCGTAAACAACATTTTGCCAATGGTCCTCTATATCTTCTATACAAATTACGCAATCCATAAAGGCTGTCACGTGTTACGTATTTTTCATTGTTTTATCAATATTATCACGTGGCTAAATGTTGTTTGTTTACTATTGGTGAATGAGGTCCATTGTCTCACTCCACATGTCGAGGGTTTGAATCAAATGAAAGGAAATTTTAGTTCCTATCTTGTTAGCCCTTCCACACAAGATATGGTGTGAGTGTGTGTGTGTGGGTGTGGGTGTGTGAAGGGTGAAACGCGATACCTTCAAGTGGACATCCGTTACAGCAGTTGTCCCTCCATCATGTCGAATGTTTATCTATTAGTAGCCTGTCTTAGACACGTGACTCAAAGCTATAGATCTAATTGGTAAGATCAACTATTCTAGCTCAACCGACGAGGGGCAATCTCATGGAAAGTAATTCACTCACATTAGTGTCAAATGTAAACATGTTTTCCTATTCTTAAGAGCTCTAGTTGGTAGCATCTAAATTTAACTGCGCGTCGAAAAATTTACTTTTTAATAAAAATCTAAAATGAATTCGTCAATTCGCAAAGCTGAAAAGTGATTTTTTTTTTCAAACAAAAATTTTGACCTTTTCTCTTTGACCTATAGGCGAAAACTAGCGCCATCTGGTGTTCGATTGCAGTTCGTCTCAAAGCATGAGATTTTAATTCCGTTTTTTTTGTGTGTCTTTTGTCTATTTTTCTTTCTCCTGCGGTTTTATTTGAAACCAATGAAAAGATTTAAGCGAGAAAGAATGTCATTTATGTCTACAGGCTGCTTGCATGGATTGTCCGGCACTGGGCGTCCAGATGACAATTCAGCCACATTCATTTCACATGATCGAACTACAATTAAACTCAGGAACTGACAAGATGTAATGCAAAACAAAAAGCGGGCCTTCCAAACAAAAAAAAGATTCCACAACTCTCTTTCTTTTGCTTTTTTTTTTGTTTGAAAGTTCAGAATTTGCTTTTAATGTCTTCTATTTAATCTTCACTTGTCTGTGTGTGTATCTGTCTATAAGTATGTGTGTGTGTGTGTGTGTTTGTGGCAATATGTGTGTAACAGTTTTTTTTTCCCCTCTTGTTCAATCTGTGAGCTCCTTACAAGATGGCAGTCTCTAAATGTGAGCAAATAATGTTCAGACGTTAGCAAAAACACACAGTAAAAATGAGAAAAAAAAATGTCTAGCTCATTTGTTTTGTTTCCTCCTCGATACATTCTCATCGATACATCGAGTGGCGTGAAGTACCATTTGTTTTGTTTCCTCCTCGATACATTCTCATCGATACATCGAATGGCGTGAAGTACCATTTGTTTTGTTTCCTCCTCGATACATTCTCATCGATACATCGAGTGGCGTGAAGTACCATTTGTTTTGTTTCCTCCTCGATACATTCTCATCGATACATCGAATGGCGTGAAGTACCATTTGTTTTGTTTCCTCCTCGATACATTCTCATCGATACATCGAGTGGCGTGAAGTACCATTTGTTTTGTTTCCTCCTCGATACATTCTCATCGATACATCGAATGGCGTGAAGTACCATTTGTTTTGTTTCCTCCTCGATACATTCTCATCGATACATCGAGTGGCGTGAAGTACCATTTGTTTTGTTTTCTCCTCGATACATTCTCATCGATACATCGAGTGGCGTGAAGTACCATTTGTTTTCCAGACCTAATGACACCATTTGTTTTATAGAGCTAATGACCATTTGTTTTCTAGAGCTAATGTCACCATTTGTTTTATAGAGCTAATGACCATTTGTTTTCTAGATCTAATGACACCCTTTTGTTTTCTAGAGCTAATGTCACCATTTGTTTTGTAGAGCTAATGTCACCATTTGTTTTCTAGAGCTAATGTCACCATTTGTTTTGTAGAGCTAATGTCACCATTTGTTTTGTAGAGCTAATGTCACCATTTTTTTTCTAGAGCTAATGTCACCATTTGTTTTGTAGAGCTAATGTCACCATTTGTTTTCTAGAGCTAAGGTCACCATTTGTTTTCTAGAATACTTTACAAACAAAAAGACAATACCTTCTTGGTGCACCTTACAGAACGATAGTTTACAAATTGATTACAAAAACAATGCACCATTCTTTTACCCCGTCCGTCTCCCCCCCCCCTTGTCCCAGAGAAAGAATCCTGGTTAAGTGAATGTATAGATCTGGTACACTTTATAATATTCCAATTATAAGCATTTAGCTTTAGGCTTAGGAGACAAAGCGCACAATTTTCCTGAACATTAATTTATTAAACTATTTAATTCCTGTGTGACCGACAAGCTAGTATTTCTTTACAACTGTTAAATTTTCTAGGTTCCTTGGCCTTCATGAAGTTGTGACTTGAATAGAGGCATTGTAATGAGTCTCTTAGTGCTGGGCTATAAGAGAGATGAATCATTGACCCTGGGAGTTTGGGATTGGGAGTTTTAGGAACTAAGTCAAAGCTACTTTTACATTACATTTAGGCCCACTGCGTTTAGAGTTAAGGGCAGCTACATGGCATGCCTAGCAATATATACAGGAAAACATTCACTTAGTATTGTTGTTTCTGCTGTTATCTCGATGACTCTGGTGAATGAGACTGTTTATCAATTATAACCAAATTGTGTATTCTGTCAGCTAGAAATTAGCTAGCTCGTCGTGGTGGCTACATAATGCTTTCATTATTCATTGACCACAAACCAGTGGTCAGCTTTCCCTCAGCTGCCCCAGAAACCTCTAAGTCTCAAGGGAATGTTACTTACTTAAGTTATGTAAACTTAAGTGCTTTGTCCCCCTTTAAGTACACTTTAACACAAAGACAAGAGAAGTCTGTCAGAGTTACGTTTCCCTGGAGTATAGAGTGTCCTTGCTATTCAGTACAGACTATGCCATATCTCACAATATAGAGTCGAAAAAGTAAAAATTCTTCCTATCATAAATAATGTATAAGATTTTTAAAAAAAAAGTATCTGTTAACAATTAACAGCATCGAAAACTAATGTCTAGTTCAAATGAATGGGTTACATTTTTGTTCAGTACACACATCTTATGGACTTAGCTTAGAGGGTTAGTTGTCAAAAGCAGTCTGAGCCTCTGGCACTTATTGTATTGTAAACGTTCCGTCTTTGCGTTAACAAATATATCTACAGTGCAATCCTATCTTGTCTAGTAGTTTGGGGTATTATCAGGGGCAGGGGCAGGTATGGCGAAAGTAAATATTTTACTTTGTTGATATTTCGGTATGATAGTTATATCCCTTTCTTTATGTTTGTAAGTAGCCCCCATAAATGCCAGGTTCTTTTCTTGGATCATAAGGGGTTACTTACGTACAATTAATTACTACTAATAAACTCCACAAGAAACTCCAGCTATCCAGGAAAATAATAACTTAAATATAAAAAAAAAGAAAACATAATGACAGCAACATTCTGAGAAAATATTAACCGCACAAAGACCAGTCCAGGAACAACTGTCCAACCTTCCTGAACCGGTAACAAGACCCCAGTGACTAACACACACTCTCTCTCTCTCTCTCTCTCACATCAAGGAAGACTAGATCATTCAGTTCAAATCACGTGCAAGACAATTCACGTTCATAACCTGGAAGTACATAACCAAGGGGATATAACTATCATACCAAAACGAAGTAAAATATTCACTCTCGCCATACCTGCCCCTGACAGTCATGTATATTCTTGTGTCTTACTGTCATGTTTAATTCTGTATGATCTTATAGACAAATATACCTATTTTAAAAAGAAATTACAATAATAATCTCGTAACAACTTAGAACCCTCTATATTTATAAAGCTTATAAGAATTCATTCTGTCTGTCTTTCTGGTAGATAGTTTGAACATTTCCCATTTCCCATTATGTGATCAAGTTAAAGCTTTTCACAATTATTCATTGATTCCAAAAAAATAAGTAAAAAAATAACCAATTAGTTAATTAATTGTTGGTGACTAATGTTTTGTTTGATATTGAAATTAGGGTAATAAATGCTACTTAATGAGAGATTTGGATGTATACCTATATATATATATAATTCTCTTCATGGCTCAACAGTCTGGACAACTAGAAGTCACAGAAATATCAATCTTTTATTTCTGCAAGTCGGACTAGAGTTACCCCTCGTAACTTTAGCGGCGAAAAAAAAACGGGGGAGGGGAGAACAATTAGTATTCACCCGTCACTAAATATCAGGGCCGGACTTAACCATTGTGACCAAAAAGTCATGGAAAGATCACTCTTTTGTTTCTGCAAGTCGGTCTAGTGTTACCCCAAGTAACTTTAGCGGCGAAAAAAAAGGGGGGGGGGAAACAAGTAATCTACTCTGTATTCCCCCGTCACTAAAAAGCAGGGCCGGACTTAACCACTGTAGGGCCCAATGCGAAACGGATTTCGCGGGGCCAAGTTTGGGTAGGGATATTGATAATAAGTGAAAATTAAAAGTTTATATTAGAAAATAAATTCGTCTTTGCATTTTATTCATTCGTTACTACCAGAATTACTTTACAAGCCTTGCGTGTAGCGAAGTCATACAGTATATCATAAAAAATATATTTCCTACATAGATCACGCTCAATAGCAAGAATTACCAAATGTTGCAATCTATTTACGAGAATTGTTGATCTCAAGTAATTCTTCATTAGTTTGAGGCGCGAGAAGCTTCTTTCAACAAATTCCACAATTAGGGGTATTGCATAATGCCTTTTTTGTTTTTTTTTTATCGCTCGTAGGAATAGCGTTTTTCATATTGAATGACACCCCAAAATGACAATTTTTGCCTATATATTTCTGGAGATTTGTATGAGTTTTCAAAAGATTTTAATAATTTCGTAGATTTCCAGGACTTTATCTTATATTTTGCAATTTCAGAAGATTTCCATGAGCTCCTGATGAATCAGGAGGCTGCGGGATATCTACTATAAGTTATAAAATGGTTTAATTTAATAATTTACACCTAGAGTTAGCGCGGGTCTTTTGAAAGTGCGGGGCTCTCTACTGTCGCATAGGTTGCATTGGCCTAAGGCCGGCCCTGCAAAATAGCGGACTATGCTACGCGGACTAGTATGAATTTAATCCCCCTATTACGTTTGGACATGTTTTCCTCCCATTTCCTTATCCTAGGTCAAGTTGAAATTTTGCATAATTATTCATAGTCGATGACAATACACAAATCAATCCAAACATTAAACAGTTAGTTAATCGTTTCATTATCATCATCATCATTCCTCATGGAACATAAGGCCCCACTAAAATTACGCCACTCTCCACGGTCTCTTGCTAGTTTTTTTTATGGCTTCCCAGCCCTTTCTGGTGCTCTCGGCTTCCTCTTGTATACTGCGTCGCCATGTTCTTTTTGGTCTTCCTCTACGTCTTGTACCCTATGGGTTCCACTCTAAGGCCTGTCTTGATCTGTTGTTGGTATCTTTTCTAAGGGTATAACCAATCCATCTCCACTTCCTCTCTAAGATCTGCACTTCTATATTTCTCTGCCCACTCATCTCCCACAGTTTGGTGTTTTCTATTTTGTCGTACCAGTGTGTTTTTAGGATATTTCTCAAGCATCTGTTGATGAAGGTCTGTACTTTTTGTTTGTTGTGGCTTCAGTTATTTTCCATGTTTCAGAACCATACAGAAGGACCTCTTTGACATTAGAGTTAAAGATTCTTAGTTTAGTCTTGTTAGAGATGTGGGGAGATTTCCAGGTTGGTTTTAGCTGTGTAAATGTCTGACGTGCTAGATTTATACGACGTTCAATATCTTCATCTGTTCCACCTGATATACTGACTACACTATCTACTTGGTCTATGGTCTGATAATCCAGTTCTGTGTCTCCAATTTGTTTGTTGTTTACTTTAAGTACTTTTGTTTTTTGGTGGCTTATTTTTAGGCCTACTCTTTTCCTACTTCGCTTACAGCTGTGACCTTTTCTTGCATATCCTGTAGTCTGTGTGATACTCTAGGGCTATGTCATCAGGGAATTCCAGATCTTCCAGCTATTGTGTGAAAGTCCATTGGATTAATCGTTTAGTACTAATTAATTAAATTTGTTTTCTATAGCTGAAAGGTATTTGAACTCTGTAATTTCCAGATAAATGTCAGTAATTAGCGGTACTTTCCCTTAGATAACCTTCTGTTAATTGTTTGTTTGTTGTTTTTTTTTAACTATTCTTTTTCTATTTGCTTGTTTACTTCTAGCTTTGTGTTCTTATTAGTGAAACCTTAATGCCAACTCTAAACATTTAATCTATTACACATTTAGGGCTCTTTCAGCCTTTGCGTCATTTCACCGTTATAACCATTGCCTCAATACGTTTTATTCTTATCTTATCATTGATGTCTCCTTATTGGTTTTCTTTTTATTCTAGCATGTTTACTTTAGCTCAATAGAAAGAGAAAGAAAGAGAAAAAAGTGTCAATAAAAATACAAACTGGGTGAGAAAAAAAAAGAAAGAAAAAGAGAGAGAAAAGATAAAAATAAAGAGGCAACAATTTCAAAAAAGAAAAACGACAACAACGCTACGTCTAAAGGCTCGGGTAATCTTTCCTTAATGAGACCCATGTCTGTTACTCACCCCAACACTTGGCCCATCTTGAGCCCTCACCGCGGAGGCTCTATCGGTTACACAATCTCTTCAGGACGTTTCCAAGTGGTCTGGAGTAGATTACACCTCAATCCCTCATCAGCTCGACCCCCCCCCCTTTTCACTTTAGCCATGTTTCTTTTGGAGACAAAAAGAAGATAAGAAAGATTTGAGGGGAACATGGTTGTCGAAATATCACTCGCGTTAGGATTACTTTTCTTGCGCCAGGACACCAGCAGTTGAAAAAAAAGCAACATGCATAATGAAAATAAGACGCTCTAATAGAGATACAATACTCAAACAAGGTATTGGCTCCGAAACGTCTAGTTTTATGAAAAATTCAAATTGAAAGGCATTACTGTCAATACACTTATTTTAGCCTTATTTCCAACTAAAGAGAATTACTGCTGTACAATAAGAGCATTAAAGTGGAAGAAAAATAGTTTTTAAAATACTTTTTTTTAACAAAGCGGATATAAAGAGTATATTTGTATTGGACAGCTGGAGGTCACTCACAAGGGCCGCGGGATACCCATTTGAGACCAAAAGAAAATCCGCTGTTGAGGGCAAACCCAGACTGCGAAAGGAAAATCTAAATCGACCAACTGCAGACAATGGTTATGCTTGCCTTGGATGTGGCAAAATATGTAGGTCGCAGCTACCACGGAAATACTGCATTCCTCACTAATCTTCGGACTCGAAGACAGCCTTATTATTATTTTTATCATTAGTTTTGAGAAAGAATGGGGCCTCTGGGTAAAGATTATAGTGATGGCTTTTCAAATGTATTTATAAAAAAGTTATGCCTCTTGAGCTCGAACTCGACGGCTCAAGACTCCTCTATTTATTGTAGCATCCACTGTACCAGTGAATAGCTTATATGAATAGAAGGCTTTATGGTTATATATTGTTAGTTTCAAACATTCAAGCGACAAAGTATAAAGAAGACTAATTCAACTTATACCGCCACATCAGTCAAGTACGATTTCTTTCCCTTGTTCAATGTCAAACAAAATGTCACTTCCCGTTGGTTAAAATAGTTAATGCTGCAGACGACTCCATAAATTTAATTATTACATTTGTTATACGTTTTAAAATTGATTTTTTTTTCAGGTTCACAAGGAGGTCGGGAAAAATGTCAAGGCTTACTGGTGCGTCAACAACTGGGACGCTGTCCTGTACAGCCGGCTGTACGAGATCTATATGCTATTCCTAATGTTAATTCTGCCTTTACTCATCATGACATTCGCCTACGTCAGCATTATTCGTGAACTCTGGACCATGGCCAGTCTCCGGTCAAGCATGACCAGGTAAGATAGAACAAGAGCCCTCTTTAAAAGTTTGAAACTAAACATTGCTATTTCTGCAGAGAAATAAAATCAGAAGATAATGTACAGACTCACGTGATTTGAAATACAGGGAACTAACACACATCCAAGTTAAATTTCTTCTTCTCTTAAAGTTGTTGCTTAGGTCCCCTTGCAATCATGCAAAGTCTATACCTATACCAAGGTAATATAGTGGCGTGTGGCTTAGTGGCGTGTGGCTTAGTGGCATCAACGGCTAGGCTACCTATCAAGGGGCTCTAGTTCGAATCTCGTCTCGAGCTGAGTTGTGTTTGTTGAGATGGGCAGCACATAAGCCTTATCGCAGTCCCCCTCCTGGACCCTAATGCCAGAGAAATGCACCTACTACCGTGCGCATTAAAATATGCTAAGATTTTTTTTTCTAATGCACGATATATCGAAACTAGGTTCTGGGTTTTATAGAAATAACAAAGAAGAGAACATTGACCCAACATAAGTTTTACTATTTACACTTAACTGGACGAGCTAATTTATTTCATGATGAATTGTTTTTCCCTCGATTTTGAATATTATGTGACGTAATTATATTTGACTGCCCGAAAAGGTTTATGACTCAGAAAGTAACTTGCACCTCTATGTCTTTTACGTTTGATTCTAATATATTAGTCCTATGAACTTATTAGTCCTATAAACTCATTAGTCCTATGAACTCATAAGTCCTATAAACTCATTAGTCCTATGAACTCATTAGTCCTATGGACTTATTAGTCCTATGAACTCATTAGTCCTATGAACTCATTAGTCATATGAACTCATTAGTCCTATGAACTCATAAGTCTTATAAACTCATTAGTCCTATAAACTCATTAGTCCTATGAACTCATTAGTCCAAGAACTCATTAGTGCTATGAACTCATTAGTCCAAGAACTCATTAGTGCTATGAACTCATTAGTCCAAGAACTCATTAGTCCTATAAACTCATTAGTCCTATGAACTCATTAGTCCTATGAACTCATAAGTCCTATAAACTCATTAGTCCTATGAACTCATAAGTCCTATAAACTTATTAGTCCTATCAACTCATTAGTCCTAAGAACTCATTAGTCCTTTGAACTTATTAGTCCTATGAACTCATTAGTCCTATGAACTCATTAGTCCTATGAACTCATTAGTCCAAGAACTCATTAGTGCTATGAACTTATTAGTCCAAGAACTCATTAGTCCTATGAACTCATTAGTCCTATGAACTCATAAGTCCTATAAACTCATTAGTCCTATGAACTCATAAGTCCTATAAACTCATTAGTCCTATAAACTCATTAGTCCTATGAACTTATTAGTCCAAGAACTCATTAGTGCTATGAACTCATTAGTCCAAGAACTCATTAGTGCTATGAACTCATTAGTCCAAGAACTCATTAGTCCTATGAACTCATTAGTCCTATGAACTCATAAGTCCTATAAACTCATTAGTGCTATGAACTCATTAGTCCTATGAACTCATTAGTCCAAGAACTCATTAGTCCAAGAACTCATAAGTCCTATAAACTCATTAGTCCTATGAACTCATAAGTCCTATAAACTCATTAGTCCTATGAACTCATTAGTCCTATGAACTCATTAGTCCAAGAACTCATAAGTCCTATAAACTCATTAGTCCTATGAACTCATAAGTCCTATAAACTCATTAGTCCTATGAACTCATTAGTCCTAAGAACTCATTAGTCCTATGAACTCATTAGTGCGATGGACTAATAAGTTCTATAAACTTATTAGTCCTATGAACTCATTAGTCCTATGAACTCATTAGTCCTATGAACTCATTAGTGCGATGGACTAATAAGTTCTATAAACTTATTAGTCCTATTAACTCATTAGTCCTATGAACTCATTAGTCCTATGAACTCATTGGTCCTATGAACTCATTAGTCCTATGAACTCATTAGTCCTATGAACTCATTAGTCCTATGAACTAATTAGTCCTATGAACTCATTAGTCCTATAAACTCATTAGTCCTATGAACTCATTAGTCCTATGAATTTATTAGTCCTATGAACTCATTAGTCCTATGAACTAATTAGTCCTATGAACTCATTAGTCCTATAAACTCATTAGTCCTATGAACTCATTAGTCCTATGAATTTATTAGTCCTATGAACTCATTAGTCCTATGAACTAATTAGTCCTATGAACTCATTAGTCCTATAAACTCATTAGTCCTATGAACTCATTAGTCCTATGAATTTATTAGTCCTATGAACTCATTAGTCCTATGAACTAATTAGTCCTATGAACTCATTAGTCCTATGAACTCATTAGTTCTATGAACTCATTAGTCCTATGAACTCATTAGTCCTATGAACTCATTAGTCCTATGAACTCATTAGTCCTATGAACTCATTAGTCCTATGAACTCATTAGCTCTATAAACTCATTAGTCCTATGAACTCATTAGTCCTATGAACTTATTAGTCTTATGAACTCATTAGTTCTATGAACTCATTAGTCCTATGAACTCATTAGTCCTATGAACTCATTAGTCCTATGAACATATTAGTCCTATGAACTCATTAGTCCTATGAACTCATTAGTCATATGAACTCATTAGTCATATGAACTCATGCTAAGTTTCCACACATTTTGACCCAAAGTTAAACAATTTTCGACTTTCAAACTTTCACTGACATTCACATTAATACGTTTATTTTAATAACTGTAAGTCACACCGTTGGATTGGAACCTTCTGGGTGGGTGGGTGGGTGGACGCGATTCTCGAAAACGGCTCTCACGTTTTTTCTAGAAATTTGACAGTTGATGTATACTGTTGGGAAAAAAAACCTACTCGCTCGTTGGCCACACTGGAAAAACTCTAGTGTGACTGTTATAGTTTTTTAAGCGTAAAGAGAAAATGATTTAAATGTGGCCAGAGGATTAGAAAATACTTACCTTGAACAATGAATATGTCTTCGGGTATTTCCGCATGTAGGCAACTAATCCTTGAAACGTTTAATATATTCATGTTGCGCACAGTCTTCTACGTCTAGACCTAAAGGCCAATAATTGGAATATTATAATGTCTAGTAGATTTATACATCTTCTTAACCAGGATTCTTTTTTGGGGTGTCGGAGGAATAGGTCGGAGTAAAAAAAAATCCATTCTGTTAAATCTTACATTCATTATTAAAAGCAAACAGGTCACTCTATACGATTTATAAAGAAGATTTATTCTTTAAAAAAAATGCACTCAAATCAGATTTATATCTATTAAGTGTTTGTAAAAGTACATAGAAAATAAGTAACTAGTCATAATAAAAAACTAGTTTAGATTCATACTTTGGTATCATTTTTAGTTTTCCGTGCATTTTATATTTGACCAATCCGTTTTGGATACCTCAATGTTTGTAATATGTTTTGTGTTCAAGCCGAAGTTACATTGTGAAAAGAAATAGCCAAAATAATACTACCAATGGTCAGTGTAGTGGAGTGACCAATGGGTCCAATACAGCTTGGTCTGCTGCTAGAGGTGTTGGTGGTGGCAGTGCCAGATTCGCTTTCAGGTAAATAATGTCTGGTTTTTCAAATAAATTTAAAATTCCGATGATCATGGCAATGTTACCCTGTTCCCCAAATAACCTAGATTCCTGATGATTCAGAGAAATGTTGCCATGTTTCCTAAATAACTTACAATCCTGATCATTGGAAATGTGTTGCCATGTGTTCTCAATAAGCCTGGAATACTTTGGATCATGTTAAATTGTTGAAATTGGTATACAATTTTTATCATATTATATTTATATTATATTATATTATATTATATTATATTATATTATATTCCTCTCTGTGGCATTTTACGTCTTGAGAGACGATCTTTTCCCTTTGCAACTTCTTGTGTGACTAAAGAGACCAATCCTTGATACACAGCTGCGATCGCAGGTTGAGCATATATAATCACCAGGCGCCGTTGCATTTTCACCCTTCTTTCTGCTTCTGTTGTATATGACATCTGCAATCTTTGACCCTTCCGTTATGCTCTCTCTCCATGAGGATCTGTCCAGTGCCACCTCTTCCCAGTTGCCAGTGTCGATTTTGAAGAGCTTCATGTCGCGTTTGCATACATCCGTATAACGTAAAAGTGGGCGACAAGCGGCTCTCCTGCCTACTATTAGATCGCCATACAGGATGTCTTGTGGAAGTCGACCTACTGGCATTCTACGAATGTGGCCAAGCCAGCCAAGGCGTCTGCTGCTGATAACAGAGCGGATGTCCTGGCACCCTGCTCTTTGTAGCACTTCCTCATTGGTTATCTTAACTTGCCACCTTATTTTAAAGATCCGCCTTAGGCATCGGAGGTGGAAAACATTCAGCTTTTTTTCCTGCCATGAGTAGGTTGACCATGTTTCACTTCCGTACAGCAAGGTGCTCAACACACAGGTCCGGTAGACTAGGGCTTTAGTACTGCTAGTCAGCAATATGTTGTCCCAGACTCTTTTCTGCAGCCGTGACATGGTGGCCATTGCCTTGGCTATCCTGTTGTTTATGTCTTTATCCAGTAGAGTGTTGTTGGATATGATGGAGCCAAGGTAACAAAAGTGATCAACAATTTCTAGTGGTTGGCCATTAATGCTTAATTGAGGTGCAGTCTTTGTGTTTTGGACTAGTATCTTAGTCTTGCTTTGACTGATGTTTAAGCCGAACTTCTGGCAAGCAGCAGATAATTTGTCAACCAGGCACTGTAGCTGAATATCAGAATCAGCCACAATAGCTGCATCATCAGCATACAGGAGTTCCCTGACGAGTTGCTTCCTAGCCTTGGTTTTTGCCCGCAGCCTTGATACATTAAATAGTTTTCCACAGGATCTTGTATGGAGAAACACACCTTCGTTTATGTCGTTGTACGCATAATGCAGTAGACAGGAGAAGAATATGCCAAACAGAGTAGGTGCGAGCACACATCCCTGCTTGACACCACTGCAAACCTCAAAAGGTGCTGATTGGGCTCCATTGAATTTGACAGTGCATTTAGTTTCCTCGTGAAAACATTCAATAAACTGCAGTAGTTTGGGAGGGCAACCTATTTTCCTCAGGAGTTTGAAAAGGCCACTTCTGCTGACCATGTCAAAAGCTTTAGTCAGATCAACAAAAACGATGTAAAGGGGTCTGTCTCTCTCTTTGATTTTCTCCTGCAGTAGTCGTAGAGAAGATATCATGTCTACAGTGAATCTACCACTACTGAATCCACACTGAGACTCTGGGTAGACTCTAGAAGCTATCACTTGCAGCCTGGATAGTGCCACTCTAGCAAAGATCTTGCCCACTATACTGAGGAGAGAGATACCCCTGTAATTGTTGCAGTCACTCCGATCCCCTTTGTTCTTGTATATTGTGACTATAGTTGCGTCACGCATGTCCTGTGGGACATGACCTGTTTCCCAACAGCGGCAGAGGAGAATATAGAGTTCAGGGAGCAGGAGTGATTCGTTGACTTTCACTACTTCCACTGGGATACCATCACTCCCAGGAGATTTTCTATTTTTTATGCAGTTAATTGCTTTTTTAAGGTCACTGAGGCTCGGAAGATCATCTAGGCATTCCAGTACTGGAAGATCTGGTAGAGAAGCCAGGGCGACATCGTCTACTGTGTTCTGTGTGGCATAGACTTCGAGGTAGTGTTCTGTCCAACGTTCTAGCTGCTTGGTTTGATCTGTAATTTTTTCTCCTGATTTGGATAGAAGGGGGGCAGGCTTAGACACTGTTGGACCCAGGGCCGCTTCAATACCATCAAATAGAGCTTTGCTATTTCCTGAGTGGAGACTGTCTTGGATTCTGTTGCAGGTATCCCTCCAAAAGTTGTTAGCACATTTTCTAGCCATTTGTTTCGCCTCTTTATTAGCACTTTTGAAGGCCTCCAAAGATCTTGGACTTGGCTTTGTTTTGGGAGCGAGGTATGCAGATCGCTTTTTCTCGATGCAAGGTTCCATATGTGCTAGATTCGCCTCAAACCAGTCTACATTTTTGTGTTTTTGAGGCCCAAAGGCGGTGATTGCCAAACTGTAGATTACATCTCTTAATTTCTCCCATCTGATAGAGATGTCTTCTTCATCACTAAGATTATATTATATTATATTATATTATACCTAAACAATGTAACACATTGGTTCTTCTTACACTATGAAAATGATTTTGTTCAAAGTACCAATGTGTTAGCATGGCTTGAGACTGCTTTGTTTACACGCCACATAACCTTTGCTTGTGAATACCCAGTGGAGTTAATAGTACTTATGCAATCAAGCGAACATGGCCATGAATAACAATCACTGGAGAAACAAACTAGGACAAGATTTACATTTCTGAAATGTCTGGAACAAGTCCGTAGGATCATGACCTGGCAATAAAGGGAGATAACCTAATGTTATCAACACCGTATCAACAAGATTACTTCAATAACTCGTTTGCCACGAATGTTCTGGGAAATGGAAGTTCTATATCTTGTTTTTGTTTAGGTTGCTTACACTTTTGCTAAGAGCAATTCTAGTTAAGACTAAACAACTGTTTATTACTACATATGGTTGTGTAGCGCTCATATATAGACTCAAACCTTATTCCAATCATTACTTTCAGTCGTAATGTCTACTTTCAGAACAAAAAACTCTACCGGGGCCACGTGTCATTCAACCGGTGCCTCCTGCCACTCCACACCTGGTTCCAGCCCTGGCAGACACAGCGAAAGGTCGCCGGTAATACGCGCTCAGCCCAGGGAAGGAGATGACGACAAAACAAAGAAACAGGTGAGAATCTTTAGGTCAGTGATGCCCGACCTACAGCCGGTCCGTGCAAAGGTGCTACTTGGCCCCTCCACCTCAAAACCTCCGCCACAATGCATAACGAAGCTGAACAGGTCGCTTTCATTGGACTTCACTTTTGTATAGCCGAACCATTAGTGACTGGTGAACACTTCCTGAAAGACACAGTTGTCCAAATGGGGTGGGTGGTTGGGCGACGTAGAGAATTATAAATACAGGGAAGATTACTTGTTCTCCCCCCCCCCCTCTTTTTTTTCTGAGCCGCTCTATCTGTCGCCGCGAAAGTTATGTGGGGTAACTCTAGCCCGACTTGCAGAAATAAAAGTTATCTTTCCATGTCTTTTTCATCGAGGGTTTGAGAGTCGGCGTGCGTCTTGTCCTGCATGGTTGGGCGTCGTAGAGAATTATATATACAGATTAATTTCTGTGACATTAATATATTTCAATAAAAGTCCAATGACGACAAAACAAAGAAACAGGTGAGAATCTTTAGGTCAGTGATGCCCGACCTACAGCCGGTCCGTGCAATGTATTCGTTGACTTCTGTGACCCGAAGATAGTTTCGAGATAATGTAACTGAGATCTGTGGGTAGTAGCCATGGCGACCTGAAACCTCTAGTTTCTAGGCCAAATGTTACATAACATTACTAACTCAAATTGAACTCAATAAAGAAAAATAAAGCCTTTAATATTAATTGAACTCATATTGACAACTAATTTTGTTAACTTTACGCTTTCAAACAGTTTACGCACCAAGAAACACGCAAAAGTTGTGTATCTTTCCTACCACAACCTGCTCGGTACGCTTGTGTCAAATCTTTTGAGTGGACCAGTGGGTGCAGAGGGCAGCTAGGGCAATGTGCTGCCTAGTTGATGCGCTGAACATATACAACTCCACTCGATCCAGATTTTAAACCCGGGTCCCCTTGACAAGTAGCCAAGCGGTTTATGTCTCTCAGCCACTTGTATTGTGCTGAACAAGTATCTACTTATACTGTAGTAGTCTTAAGCAAATCAAGGATAAACAACGCATTACGTTTTTATGTATATATATATATATATCTCCTTAGCTAAACATTGCTTATTTTAATCTTCGTAAAGTTTTCCAAGTGCAAGAAGTTTTCTTGATTTGCTAACCCCCATTTTTACAACACGTCTATTCAAGTCACTCCTTCTTGAAACCTGGATGGAGCGGGTGGACGCGATTCTCGAATACTGCTCTAACGATTTTCCTAGAAATTTAACAGTGGATGTGTATCGCTGAGAAAGAAATTATTAGCTCATTAATCACATGGGATTAGCTCATTCACCACATGGGAAAACTAATAAACTATAATTTTTCAAAGTAAAAATAAATAAATGTAAATTTGGCTAGAGACTAAGTTTAGGTCAAGACCCTACATCGGTTTTGAAAGGACTATCGCTTTCGGGAATTTCCGAATGCAAGGCATACACGTGTATAATGAATATAAATATATATATATATGGCTCCTTCTGTCTCGGAAGACATTGGATGCGTCCAGATGAGTCACTGGTTATGTCATATCAGGCTATATTATTTACAAAATACTTAATCTATATTATATCATGAAATTAAGTAACTTAATTGAAAAAAAAAAGTATTTACATTATCGGTAATGTATATTGAACACATATAAATGCATAGAAAAACAAAACGGTATGAGCCAGAAGTAACCAAAAAGTGCATAAGCCCACCCCGCATAAAACAAAAAGCCTAGGGCTTGAACCTGCAAAAAAAGTGTTTAATTTTAAAAGGTGTAAATTTATTTAACTACTCAATAAATACAGGCATAATAATGCACGTAAAATAGAAGAAAATAAAATGATTGAGTCGTTAAGTTTCTTGACAAAGACATCTGACCTGCTTCACGTGTCCTCTGGGGCTCGATCTGGACCTGATCACATTAAGATTTCAATCCACATTACCAATGTTGAAATACTTTTAATTGAAATTAGTTTTTTTTTTTTTAAAGTTACATTGCTATCGGACTTATCACACACACACACGCACACACAATAAAACACAAACACACAGACGAGCACAGTGCACTTGTAAGTCAACAATACTAAATGTAAGTACTAAGTTTTGTCTATTTCCTCTTTCTCTTAATTCACTAAGTCCTTTTCCTAAACAACTTAATCATATGTCTTTCTTTTCCAAATCTACTAAGTCTTGTCTATTTCCTCTTTTCCTAATCTACTAAGTCTTGTCTATTTCCTCTTTTCTAAATCTATTAAGTCCTGTCTATTTCCTCTTTTCCTAATCTACTAAATCCTGTCTATTTCCTCTTTTCCTAATCTACTAAGTCTTGTCTATTTCCTCTTTTCCTAATCTACTAAGTCTTGTCTATTTCCTCTTTTCCTAATCTACTAAGTCTTGTCTATTTCCTCTTTTCCTAATCTACTAAGTCTTGTCTATTTCCTCTTTTCCAAATCTACTAAGTCCTGTCTATTTCCTCTTTTCCTAATCTACTAAGTCCTATCTATTTCCTCTTTTCCTAATCTACTAAGTCTTGTCTATTTCCTCTTTTCTAAATCTATTAAGTCCTGTCTATTTCCTCTTTTCCTAATCTACTAAATCCTGTCTATTTCCTCTTTTCCTAATCTACTAAGTCTTGTCTATTTCCTCTTTTCCTAATCTACTAAGTCCTGTCTATTTCCTCTTTTCCTAATCTACTAAGTCTTGTCTATTTCCTCTTTTCCAAATCTACTAAGTCCTGTCTATTTCCTCTTTTCCTAATCTACTAAGTCCTATCTATTTCCTCTTTTCCTAATCTACTAAGTTCTGTCTATTTCCTCTTTTCCTAATCTACTAAGTCTTGTCTATTTCCTCTTTTCCTAATCTACTAAGTCCTGTCTATTTCCTCTACTAAGTCCTAGGTCCTTTTTTCAAATTTACTAAGTCCTATGTCCTCCTTTTCCTAATCTACTAAGTCCTGTTTATTTCCTCTTTTCCTAATCTACTAATAGGTTAGGCACTGACCTAGAAAATCAGCTTAAAACCTATTCATTGTTTTTCTTCCATTTTTTCGTCTTTTTCCAGGTGATCAAAATGCTGGTGGCAGTGATCGTCGTGTTTATCGTCTGCTGGGCGCCCATCCTGATCAGCCAAGCACTGACCGCCTTTGACGTAATCCACAACCTGAACTACGGCTTCCTAAAGCCCATGCGACAGGTGTTTTACCTGATGGCCTACGCCAACTCCTGCATCAATCCGCTCATCTACGGGTTCATGTCCAAGCACTTCCGGAGCACCTTTTACCACGCTCTCTGCACCTGCTGGAAATCTCCTCACGGTCTGAGGTCCCGTGTGCTGCACCGGCAGACGTCATGGCAGAGTCGGTCAACTCACATTCGGGAGCTCGGTGACCTTGAACTTACTTCGGTCGAGGTCGCCGGTTGTGGCTCGTGCACACCCAGCAACGTGTGAAAGCACAACACTGCGTCTTGCTTCAAGACACAGTATGGTGGTCTTTATTTCATAAATAATCCAACAGGAGCGTCTTGCCATAAACATAACAGAAACTCCTGTACGAAGTGTGTCTTTTAATTCTGTATGGCCCACACAGATACAATGAACACAAATGAACAACTAAGATGGAAATGTTCCAAATATGACTTAGTCCAGCAGCCTGTGGTGACAAATGTTTTGTAGAAATTTAATTTAGTCCCAATTCATTGGATTTGGTTTTACTTTTAATGGATACTAGAAGTAGGTCATTAATGAAATGATGTCAAAGTTGAACAAGTTCAATATAAAACGTACTTTTGTTTTAGGCCCTCGCTTAGATTGAGTGATATGTGCATCAATTATCAGGAAACGATTCTCTAGAAAAAGGTTTCTGTGCTGCATTTTCAGAAGCAATTTTTTTTTTAAATCTGCTCGAGTCAGAATTCGTACTCAACGGGCTTTGCCACTGAGCTATTCATATAAAAATTGCAGGTTTTGTTAGTTATTAGTTAGTTTTAAATTTTTAACGAACGATCTAATTCTCTACATAACTGCGTTTATTTTCATGGGTCGCCAGTCATTGAATTAGCACATTTTCCATATACAACCTGATTACTTAATAACGACTAATTGATGAACTAATTGGTTAAATTTCTGATTGATTTCTGTATTGACATTTGCAGTAAATAGTGAGAAGTAATGTGTTGCAGCTTGTGACCAGACAGACGGAGTGACTTGATATAGGGTCGAGAAAAGTTGTGAGAAATTCTGATAGCTGCTGAATGATCAGAGCAGGGCCAGTTTTAGGCATAAACAAACTAGGAAGCCGCCTAAGGACTCCAAATGGTCAGGGCATTGCACAGGACTAAAAAAAAATTTACAGAAAAAATTTCGAAACTTCGATCAGATCTCAAAAATAAAATTCTATATCTACTAGTCTAGCGCTGTCTCTACTAGGAAATCACGATATATGAATTTCAGTATTTGTCGATGTAGATATAGATGGGCAGGTTTTTAATAAATTTAGTTTTTTTTTTCTCTGTGTCTTTTTATTCTTTTAAATTTTATTTGGGGGCCACCAAATTCACTTTGCCTGGGGCCTCCAATAATCCAAGGACCGCCCTGCTCATAGAAATGTAGTCTTAAGCTTTTTAGAAAACTTAACTCCATTTTATGATTGAATAAATTTCTGACTAGAGTTATTGCCATCAAATATATTGCTGTATTTTTTTTATTATGTTTTTTGATTTTGAAAGAAAACAACAAACTTGACTGAGAAACTTTTCAATATCTCAATCAATCATTCAATCATCTGTGGTAACAGAAAATAAAACTTGTACAGAACCAAATTACTTTCATAGTGGAAGTGTTTTTGTAAAGAATTGAAACAATGAATAATTCAACTGAGAATGATACACGTGTAAGTCTTTTCGATAAAATGAAATCAAAGATATCTTCCTTCAACACTTCTACACTTCTACTGTCACACTTCCACACATCTACTGTCACACTTCTACACATCAACTGTCACACTTCTACACATCTACTGTTACATTTCTACACATCTACTCTGACATTTGTAGCTTGATACTTGTGCTTGGTATAAACGTACAGATGGTAAGACTAGAACTTTTGACGTAAGTCTCTACTGATGTTTCACCTTTGTAGATATGTTTGATCGTCTGGCTTTCTTTGTTTCCATAGAACTGTAAATAGATTTATAGGATGTAAGACTCGATCACTAATGTAGAATCGTAAAGGCTGAAGGGTCACAAAGCCCTGATGTATGATCGATAATTATAATTTTATGGAAAATAAATTTTTAGCATAGTTTGTTAAATCGTAATTACCACAATAAAAAAAAACCTACTCATTTGAATAATTATCTTTTTTAAACAATTGTAATAGATCAATATTAAAATGTTATTGTAAGATTGCCAAATGCATTTCTTCTGCATTCAGCCATTCTCATTGACCTTGTTACCTAGATGATTTCACATTGTACCCTACATTGTGCATGAATATTTTGAATGCAATACTTCAGTAGACTTTAGTAGACGTCAGTAGAGTTCAGTACACTTCAGTAGACTTTAGAAGACTTTAGTAGACTTCAGTAGACGTCAGTAGACTTCAGTAGACTTTAGTAGACTTAAGTAGACTTCAGTAGACGTCAGTAGACTTCAGTAGATGTCAGTAGACTTCAGTAGACGTTAGTAGACGTCAGTAGACGTCAGTATACTTCAGTAGCTTTTAGTAGACCTCAGTAGCCTTTAGTAGACGTCAGTAGACTTCAGTAGACGTCAGTAGACTTTAGTAGACTTCAGTGGACGTCAGTAGACGTCAGTAGACTTCAGTAGACTTCAGTAGACTATAGTAGACTTCAGTGGACGTCGGTAGACTTCAGTACACTCCAGTAGACGTCAGTAGACGTCAGTAGACTTCAGTAGAGTTCAGTAGAATTCCGTAGACGTTAGTAGACGTCAGTAGAGTTCAGTAGACGTCAGTAGACTTCAGTAGACGTCAGGCTTCTTTCTACCCATTGTACTAATTGTAGTATCACTATTTTTTCCTTTTTGCAAGGTTATTAATTGATTTAAAAAAAAACGTGTGGATGGATACAGATTTCGAAAACGGCTCTAACAATTTTCCTAGAAATCGGACGCTTTATCTTTGAACAAAAAAAAGTAAGCGAATTGACCACACAGGAACAACTCTGTTTGACCTTTTTTAATTTTTTAAATTATAATATTCTACACTTAAATTTGGCCAGGACAGGTAAATCTTTTGAACACGTCTACGACAGCGGGTATTCCCACAGATATTCATTAAAGAGTGAAATAAAATTAATAGTAGTTCAGAAATATTTTTGCGCATCTGGACCTCTAGACCTATCATCAAACTAGAATCTTCTATATAGATCTGGTATTCTAGTGTCTTTTAATGTTGTCTGACTAAGAGTAAAATAATCGCTCTTATAACATTTTATCAGCTTCGTAAAAATAAAAAAAACACACTTTTAAATGTTACGTTTGCAGAAGTTCTTCAATAAATTTTGTCTGACGATTTGTCAAAATATTCTATTTCTGTAACTAAATTCTGTTTGCAAATCTCTGCGTCAATTAGTTTTAAGTCGTGATTCTTTTACTTTGTCTGGTAGATTTGCTGATTTATTTTTTTTTTAGAAATGGAAAAATCATGTAATATTTAAAGCATTTCATTTAATTAAACTATCATTCAATTGAAATTTCTTTTAGTTTTGAGTGCCGTGAGAACAAGAAATTGTTTTAGACAAAGAGTAAGAAAGAAAGACTGAGACATAGAACAATATAAAAATGTTTATCTACATTCTTAACGCCCACAATTGTGTTTCCGTCTGTAAAACAACAAAACTGTTAAAACTAGAGCTAGACTTGAACAAAGAACAAATTGCCCTATTTCCCGAGCATGGGCTCGATACTATCTACTTCAGAACCATGGATCAACCATTACCTTTCATCTAAGTCACAGGGAAACTAGTTTCTTTGTACCCACGCTTGAGAATTAATTTTTTTTTAATCCAACGACACTGAACATAAACACACACACACACACACACACACACATATACATCTTCCCTCTCCTCAACAAACATTCACACATCTATTTTCACAAACGTTTAGAGGTCAAGGTCAAATACTTGTGTAGACCAATGTCTCATTAATGGAAGTTCTTTTATGTTGCTGGTAGACTGAGTTGATCCTTTAACCACACAAACAGCTGATAGGAAGTGTCGGTGTATCAATGAGTTTGGATCAGTCATGCAATGAAATTTGTCATAGATCTAGACCAACAACAATACATCTCTCTGAGATTTGAAATAGTTTTACCAAATGTTTTTGTTTAGTGCTATTTAATATTTTTAGCTGTCTCGCTCTTCTATCACCCTATCCTTTGTTTGGACCAGTTGGGAAAATAAAGTTTGGGGCAGGGGAAAGGAGGAGTTTACAGTCATAAGTTTTTAATAGCTTTTATATAAAAAAAAGGGGGGGGGAGGAGAACGACCTGAATTCGTACTCGTGGCACAAACCTTCTCGGGCCGACATGCTAATTACTCTGCTAGCGAGGTACTTATAACAATAGAAGATTGTATAGTCATATATTATTTGTTTCCAATTAGAACGGGGATCTCTGA
This sequence comes from Biomphalaria sudanica, assembly GCA_036873155.1. NCBI lineage: Eukaryota > Metazoa > Mollusca > Gastropoda > Planorbidae > Biomphalaria > Biomphalaria sudanica. The sequence goes on along the minus strand of JAZGLO010004904.1, from coordinate 391,696 downwards.
AGGGGACTAATTCAGCTTATACTACTACTTTAGTCAAGTACAACTTCTTTCCCTTGTTTGAAATACCAAACACAATAATTAATTACCACTAGTTAATTAACTAAATGGCTTTTTTTTTATTGTTATTGATTCTTGTGTAGAAGAAATAATTGAGCAAATTTCAGCTTGATCCGAGATTGGGTGTCGGAGAACTAACGTGTACACCTTTTTACTAGACAGAGTGAGTGGATATAAACTTTGTCACATTTGGTGTGAGAATAAGTTAGTCCCAGGCCAACTATAGCCCGTTTCTTAGGATAAGACAAGTTATTTGACAATCTGAACAAGTCATTGAAACTTCACATATGTGTTGCAAGACAGGATCCTCCAAAAACTTTGTCTAGGCCAGGAAGTACTGGATGTGCTATGGGAGAGTTTCATACATCGCGACCAATCCATAAATTGCTTTTTGGTGTATCCGGTGTACAGAATAATGGAAGTGCTTATAAACTATATTTTCTTCTCACGCTAGTTGATCATTTCTGTTCACATTTTAGGAAGAAAGAATCAAATTTTCTACACTCTTTCGTGTGTTGTTTTTAGGAAGTTGACATTTAAATTACTTTTAGAGATTTACACGTTGTTTGCTTTATAGTTTAAAAAAAATCTTTACTGCGATGGAGTTGAGATGCTACAGAAAGATTGTAAGTATAACATACAAAGACCGCATTACAAACGAAGAGATTAGAAACAGGATTAGTTCAGCTATGGAACCCCACGAAGACCTTCTAATAACTGTCAGAAAATATTTTAAAAAATAAACTAAAACTATATGGCCATATCAGAAGGTCCTCAGGGCTCGCGAAAACCTTCAGGGAATAATAGCAGACAAGGCAGACAGAGGAAGTGAAGAGAAGACTACATCAACGAATTGAGGGGTCATTGAAAGAGATTGTCTCATAGAATTGAGGGGTCATTGAAAGAGATTGTCTCATAGAATTGAGGGGTCATTGAAAGAGATTGTCTCATAGAATTGAGGGGTCATTGAAAGAGATTGTCTCATAGAATTGAGGGGTCATTGAAAGAGATTGTCTCATAGAATTGAGGGGTTATTGAAAGAGATTGTCTCATAGAATTGAGGGGTCATTGAAAGAGATTGTCTCATAGAATTGAGGGGTCATTGAAAGAGATTGTCTCATAGAATTGAGGGGTCATTGAAAGAGATGGTCTCATAGGATTGAGGGGTCATTGAAAGAGATTGTCTCATAGGATTGAGGGGTCATTGAAAGAGATTGTCTCATAGGATTGAGGGGTCATTGAAAGAGATTGTCTCATAGGATTGAGGGGTCATTGAAAGAGATTTTCTCATAGGATTGAGGGGTCATTGAAAGAGATTGTCTCATAGGATTGAGGGGGTCATTAAAAGAGATTGTCTCATAGGATTGAGGGGTCATTGAAAGAGATTGTCTCATAGGATTGAGGGGTCATTGAAAGAGATTGTCTCATAGAATTGAGGGGTCATTGAAAGAGATTGTCTCATAGGATTGAGGGGTCATTGAAAGAGATTGTCTCATAGGATTGAGGGGTCATTGAAAGAGATTGTCTCATAAGATTGAGGGGTCATTGAAAGAGATTGTCTCATAGGATTGAGGGGTCATTGAAAGAGATTGTCTCATAGGATTGAGGGGTCATTGCAAGAGATTGTCTCATAGGATTGAGGGGTCATTGAAAGAGATTGTCTCATAGGATTGAGGGGTCATTGAAAGAGATTGTCTCATAGGATTGAGGGGTCATTGAAAAAGATTGTCTCAGAGGATTGAGGGGACATTGAAAGAGATTGTCTCATAGGATTGAGGGGTCATTGAAAGAGATTGTCTCATAGGATTGAGGGGGTCATTGAAAGAGATTGTCTCATAGGATTGAGGGGTCATTGAAAGAGATTGTCTCATAGGATTGAGGGGTCATTGAAAGAGATTGTCTCAAAGGATTGAGGGGTCATTGAAAGAGATTGTCTCATAGAATTGAGGGGTCATTGAAAGAGATTGTCTCATAGGATTGAGGGGGTCATTGAAAGAGATTGTCTCATAGGATTGAGGGGGGTCATTGAAAGAGATTGTCTCATAGGATTGAGGGGTCATTGAAAGAGATTGTCTCATAGAATTGAGGGGTCATTGAAAGAGATTGTCTCATAGAATTGAGGGGTCATTGAAAGAGATTGTCTCATAGGATTGAGGGGTCATTGAAAGAGATTGTCTCATAGGATTGAGGGGTCATTGAAAGAGATTGTCTCATAGAATTGAGGGGTCATTGAAAGAGATTGTCTCATAGGATTGAGGGGTCATTGAAAGAGATTGTCTCATAGGATTGAGGGGTCATTGAAAGAGATTGTCTCATAGGATTGAGGAGTCATTGAAAGAGATTGTCTCATAGGATTGAGGGGTCATTGAAAGAGATTGTCACATAGGATTGAGGGGTCATTTAAAGAGATTGTCTCATAGGATTGAGGGGTCATTGAAAGAGATTGCCTCATAGGATTGAGGGGTCATTGAAAGAGATTGTCTCATAGGATTGAGGGGTCATTGAAAGAGATTGTCTCATAGGATTGAGGGGTCATTGAAAGAGATTGTCTCATAGGATTGAGGGGTCATTGAAAGAGATTGTCTCATAGAATTGAGGGGTCATTGAAAGAGATTGTCTCATAGAATTGAGGGGTCATTGAAAGAGATTGTCTCATAGAATTGAGGGGTCATTGAAAGAGATTGTCTCATAGAATTGAGGGGTCATTGAAAGAGATTGTCTCATAGAATTGAGGGGTCATTGAAAGAGATTGTCTCATAGAATTGAGGGGTCATTGAAAGAGATTGTCTCATAGAATTGAGGGGTCATTGAAAGAGATTGTCTCATAGGATTGAGGGGTCATTGAAAGAGATTGTCACATAGGATTGAGGGGTCATTTAAAGAGATTGTCTCATAGGATTGAGGGGTCATTGAAAGAGATTGTCTCATAGGATTGAGGGGTCATTGAAAGAGATTGTCTCATAGAATTGAGGGGTCATTGAAAGAGATTTTCTCATAGAATTGAGGGGTCATTGAAAGAGATTGTCTCATAGGATTGAGGGGGTCATTGAAAGAGATTGTCTCATAGGATTGAGGGGTCATTGAAAGAGATTGTCTCATAGGATTGAGGGGTCATTGAAAGAGATTGTCTCATAGAATTGAGGGGTCATTGAAAGAGATTGTCTCATAGGATTGAGGGGTCATTGAAAGAGATTGTCTCATAGGATTGAGGGGTCATTGAAAGAGATTGTCTCATAAGATTGAGGGGTCATTGAAAGAGATTGTCTCATAGGATTGAGGGGTCATTGAAAGAGATTGTCTCATAGGATTGAGGGGTCATTGCAAGAGATTGTCTCATAGGATTGAGGGGTCATTGAAAGAGATTGTCTCATAGGATTGAGGGGTCATTGAAAGAGATTGTCTCATAGGATTGAGGGGTCATTGAAAAAGATTGTCTTAGAGGATTGAGGGGACATTGAAAGAGATTGTCTCATAGGATTGAGGGGTCATTGAAAGAGATTGTCTCATAGGATTGAGGGGGTCATTGAAAGAGATTGTCTCATAGGATTGAGGGGTCATTGAAAGAGATTGTCTCATAGGATTGAGGGGTCATTGAAAGAGATTGTCTCAAAGGATTGAGGGGTCATTGAAAGAGATTGTCTCATAGAATTGAGGGGTCATTGAAAGAGATTGTCTCATAGGATTGAGGGGGTCATTGAAAGAGATTGTCTCATAGGATTGAGGGGGGTCATTGAAAGAGATTGTCTCATAGGATTGAGGGGTCATTGAAAGAGATTGTCTCATAGGATTGAGGGGTCATTGCAAGAGATTGTCTCATAGAATTGAGGGGTCATTGAAAGAGATTGTCTCATAGGATTGAGGGGTCATTGAAAGAGATTGTCTCATAGGATTGAGGGGTCATTGAAAAAGATTGTCTCAGAGGATTGAGGGGACATTGAAAGAGATTGTCTCATAGGATTGAGGGGTCATTGAAAGAGATTGTCTCATAGGATTGAGGGGGTCATTGAAAGAGATTGTCTCATAGGATTGAGGGGTCATTGAAAGAGATTGTCTCATAGGATTGAGGGGTCATTGAAAGAGATTGTCTCAAAGGATTGAGGGGTCATTGAAAGAGATTGTCTCATAGAATTGAGGGGTCATTGAAAGAGATTGTCTCATAGGATTGAGGGGGTCATTGAAAGAGATTGTCTCATAGGATTGAGGGGGGTCATTGAAAGAGATTGTCTCATAGGATTGAGGGGTCATTGAAAGAGATTGTCTCATAGAATTGAGGGGTCATTGAAAGAGATTGTCTCATAGAATTGAGGGGTCATTGAAAGAGATTGTCTCATAGGATTGAGGGGTCATTGAAAGAGATTGTCTCATAGGATTGAGGGGTCATTGAAAGAGATTGTCTCATAGAATTGAGGGGTCATTGAAAGAGATTGTCTCATAGGATTGAGGGGTCATTGAAAGATATTGTCTCATAGGATTGAGGGGTCATTGAAAGAGATTGTCTCATAGGATTGAGGAGTCATTGAAAGAGATTGTCTCATAGGATTGAGGGGTCATTGAAAGAGATTGTCACATAGGATTGAGGGGTCATTTAAAGAGATTGTCTCATAGGATTGAGGGGTCATTGAAAGAGATTGTCTCATAGGATTGAGGGGTCATTGAAAGATATTGTCTCATAGGATTGAGGGGTCATTGAAAGAGATTGTCTCATAGGATTGAGGAGTCATTGAAAGAGATTGTCTCATAGGATTGAGGGGTCATTGAAAGAGATTGTCACATAGGATTGAGGGGTCATTTAAAGAGATTGTCTCATAGGATTGAGGGGTCATTGAAAGAGATTGCCTCATAGAATTGAGGGGTCATTGAAAGAGATTGTCACATAGGATTGAGGGGTCATTTAAAGAGATTGTCTCATAGGATTGAGGGGTCATTGAAAGAGATTGTCTCATAGGATTGAGGGGTCATTGAAAGAGATTGTCTCATAGAATTGAGGGGTCATTGAAAGAGATTGTCTCATAGAATTGAGGGGTCATTGAAAGAGATTGTCTCATAGAATTGAGGGGTCATTGAAAGAGATTGTCTCATAGAATTGAGGGGTCATTGAAAGAGATTGTCTCATAGAATTGAGGGGTCATTGAAAGAGATTGTCTCATAGGCAAAGTACAAAGAAGAATGGAGAAAGACGGTCAACAGATCTAGTGTGGTTACCGTCTTTCCAACGGTCCAACAGACTAAGGTGAAGCAGAAGGTAAACAAATCTCTCCGTTATAAATAGGATTTACTTTGCGCTTCCCAGTTCCAGGCCTTTCTTATAAGTTTCTTAAGTTCAATGCAATAGTCTGCCTTAAATGGAAGAAAACTAAAATAGATTATACATTCGTCTTCAAGCTCGTTTATATAGTTCTTGTCTTCTGTACTGTCATCGCCTCTCGGTCTTTGATAAGGAGTCATAGTATTGGTATTTATAACATTGTTGTTGATAAATGATTTCACCAAATACAGCTAATAATTGAGTTCTTAAAGTAAAGTATTCCGGCAAGCCCACATAATTGCAATGATTATTTCTTCACCCTATTTATTTGTCTACAAATAGCACAACTTTAAGCAAACTTTGGGTCAGGTTTTGTTAGTTATCTAATACAGGAAGTTGTTCTTTGTTTCACAGAATTATGAGAAGCCAAAGTTTTCTAAAGGGCGGTCAACATTTTTTTTATCAGCTTTACGAGGCTTTGTTGATCAATGATAGTTGAAAATCAGAAAATGGCAGTCTTCGATGTGTCGATGTTAGGTACCATTCCATGATTCTATGAAATATTTTCAGTTGGATTCGATGAAATAGTTATTTAGTCCATTCCCCTACCTTGTGTATAATGGCCATTGATGAGCGGAGGAAATACATATATCGTGTATCTTGTTTCTTTAACAGTATAGTTTTTGGATTTTAGTGTTATCATTTAGTGTAATTATTTAGTGTTATCTGTGAGCTTTGTCCTTTAATCTTTACTATCGCCCTAAATCTAGCTAGAAATATTTGTTACACTTCCAAATGTTCACCATCTGTTGCATTCCTTCTATTATTATATGTATACGAATTTATTGCAAATCGTCTCTGCAAGATAACTAAATGTAATATGTCAGAAGATTGAATTGAGATAATGATTTGGTGTTGTTTTTCACTCTCCTAGTATTTGAGATTTTAGCGTGACGGAAGGATGGCCGTCTATATCACAAAAAAATAGTTTTGAAGTTGAAAAGTGAAATAAACTTGTGAGTTTATCACTCTATGTTATTTTTAGCGGCCTCCAAAAAGGGAAAAGACTCAATTAATTTTGTGTCATGTGAGGTTTGTCTGTCCGTCCGTTTAGATCAGATCACCAGAACAAGTAAAAAAATATGGGAAATCCTGCTCTACCCAGATCTAATTCTAATTAAAAAATTGGAAAACAAACAATGTTTAAATTATTAAACAAAAATATCTTCATAAGTTTAAAAGTAATAATGTTAGATTCGCTATTATTATGTTATTTATCTTACCAAGAAATAGATTTTTCTTATCTAGAAATAGATTTATTTTATCTAGAAATAGATTTAGGTAGATCTATTCGGCATAATCTATCTACCATGGCAAATTCAATATGGCTATTGAATAAAACTCTTTAAGTGTAGAATGTCTGGAATCTCATCACATATAATGTCGAAGAATAAAAAGACTATGTTTGAGTTTAAAATGTATTTAGTTCAAGCAATATACCAATGTTCACGTGTCAAGACTACCCTACAAAGAAACAAGTGTAGGCCTATATGGTGTCACAAAGTGGCGACTAACAAAATGGCGCTTTATCGGTTGTCACTGGACTATGGTCTCCTCTGCAGCTTCTGCTGACATGGTATCCCATGGTGCAAGCGGTGTTACCGTCTGGTGGGTTGTAGCGACATCTTTGGATAGAGTTGGTAAACAGGTCCAGTACACGTCCATGGCTACAAGCTCCGCCATCTTTTTGAGCTAAAAATACAGAAAGTTTTTTTGTTTTTTTTGTATTGATGATAATAAGACAAGTGTAAGACTTAATAACTCCTCCTCAAATATCAAACAAGTGTACATCTTTCCGTTTATTGTGTGTCATTCCTAGAGCATTTGTGGGACGGAGGGGGAAGCATGTAGTCAAGCTGGTCACATGACACCCATGGAAACAGATGACCTTTACATCATCTACCCTATAGATCAAAAGGTCTAATAAAGGTGCTTTACTTTTACTTATTAACAATCATATTCTAAAATAAAATTGTCCAAGTCTAGTCTAGACCGATTTTAGTTGGGGAGTTTTTTTATGGAGAACAATGACAGCAAAGAAAGTAAGAGAGGAGTCAGTCAAGTACTATTGATTGGTTAATGTGGAGCACTTATCGGCTCATCCATTGGTCATCCATTAATTTATTAATCACTGTTAATTATAACGAGGCTAGAGTTTAACTTAACATCTATATTAACATCTATATTAACATCTATATTATGTGAACCTTGCACGTTGAATCTAGTATAGATATGATAGATTATCTCTAGTGCAGTTAGGATTTAAATAAGTGATAATGAAAAAAATGTCATCATTAAAATTATGTCTATTGCAAGTATCACTGTCCATTTTATTAGGATATTTTAGGAAAAGAAAATGTTCTTCTCAAGGGAGCTAATAACGTAGATGTTTGTATTGCCCTCCATTTAACGTTCTCGACAAAAAGGAGATCGTGGACGGAAGTCGTCGGAAGTTTTCCAGGAAGTAATTGTCATGTCAATATTTCTCTCGTCTGCTCTTGGCGTAAATCACAAGTGAGATAAATATAGCGGAAACGATTTAAGTGGTAAAATGAAACTTTTTTGTAATCAATTAAAGGTATAAGAAATGGGAAACTCTAGTTTGGATTGTCACTGCACAACATTATTCGTTATTATTACAAATGTGCACTCCGAAATATATTATTGAATAGTCAATGATAAATACATAACATTTTAAACAGTGAGAGTGCAGGAGAATGTCCCGAATACTGCTAAGTTGCATGTGACAAAGTATAACAAAAAAAAAAGACTATTTCAAAATTGGCAGATGTATAATAAAAATGAAAGAACTTTTCCGTAATATTTCATTTGATCAGGTCTTACTTACATTAGTTCTTAAACTCACTTCCTATGGTCTATTCTTCAATTCAAGATATTTTTGTACTTTGTACTTTTTCCATAAAGACTTTCCCCCTGTTACTTACCAAAGAAACTGGTTGATATTTATATATTTTTTTAATCCCTTAATATCAACCTCAATAACAAATATAAGAAAATAATTATGTGAAAGTCAAATATTTAAGGAAATTTGCAAAGTAAAGAAAAAAGGTGCTATTGCTTACAGCTAAAGTTGATCATGGAGAGCAATCCAAAAGTTTCAGCAGGACAACCTGGCTGGTGGACCCCTCCATTAGGGTAGAAGTCAACGTGACCTATGGACCCTCGGATACCAAAACCTGAAGGAAACAACAAATGAATTAATTGCAAAGGTTCTGTGCTCTGTCAGAATTTTAAAATTTAACTGTCAAAATATTGCACTGAATTGGTTTCACCTGTCACTGGGAAAAAAAAAGGTAGGAATGTGAATGAGGAATTCAGACCTTGATTCCTTGTCAATCCCAAGTAGTTCAGTTGTGAAATAAACAGTTTGATACTTTCGTTTAAAAAGAATATATTATATATTGAGGATCACTTTGAGTTTAAAAACTCAAGTACCCAAAGTCTTTAGGCATGTGTTTGTATCAGAGATCACAACTATAAAATGAGTCATCTGTGTGCATTTAGGATGTAGACGTAGGTATAGGAAGATAAACTTTTAGAAGAGATAATGTATATGCAAATGTTTTTATGGCTAAAATTAGCACACACACACACTATCATGTCAACACTTCCAGAGAAAGACTAGGAATGTGTGCTCGTGCTAGTCCCTCTAGTCATGATGGAAGGTCACGTGTTACCTGCGTTGATCAGAGGCTCAGCGTCCGTGTGAATGATATCCACGAACTGGGCATCGCTGGAATCGATTCTGACGTAGCTCGAGTAGCCCTCAAAAGCTGGACCAGCGGGGTCCATACCTGGATAGAAAGAAATGATCAATAGTTTTGGGTTGTTTTTTTAGACACACTAGCATGTGCTGTGAATAGTCAAAATTCACCTTATTTGTTGCCTCGGCTAAATTTTTCAAATATAATTAAATAACTCAGTTCACCCAACTTTAATGGGTACCTGACTTTAGTTGGGATAGTAATGGTGGGCGGTCGTTGTGCTGGCCACATGTCAACCTGCTCGTTAACCGTTGTCCAAAGAAACAGATGACCTTAACATCATCTTTCCTAAAGATTGCAAGGTCTGAAAAGGGGAACTTTAGCTTTTAAAAAATTTAATTTATATTTATCGGTAAATCGATACATCACTAGAAGATGTCAGTGTAGGGTGAAGAATGGTGAGCGCTGGGGCTAGAGACATCCTGATACAAAATTATGGGATATGTTGGCTTAAACTGTTTGCCTTTTGTATGATACAAACATACAAGGAACGCTTTTTAATATTTTATTTAATTAACTAAAATATAAAAAGTAACTATATTAATGAGCATTTGAACTGAACAGAATATTCAAACTTACACATGAATTACAAAGTAGAAAAATTCACCAAACAGGTTTCTGTACATCTATTTAAAATAATCGTAATCTGATTTGGTTATGAAAATGACATAATACAACAGGAAGATGAAGTGGCTTGTTTGTATCTAAATCAATGCACTCTCTATACATGTATTTGTTCTTCCTTATAGTGTAGCACATACCTAGCTCTAGTTTATCAAGCTGTAGAAGAGTTCCTGAACAAGATTGAAGTTCAAAAGTATCACGCCGATTAGAATGAAAGCGAGGCTGATGACTAGGGCATTACAATAAGAAGAATCCTTTTGTCCTGACCCTCAAAAAGGGATTAATGTGATAACACATTTAACATATTCAACTCACCAACTACCAAAAGTTTTAATATTTCAAAGAAATTAAAGCCTTATAGCATTGCTTAATTATAGCACAAATGGCTCACCAGTAATGCGTCCAACTTTCTGATTGGTCAAACGGAATACTTCCTTTCCGGCGTATCCAAGAAGATGAGCTCCAAGGCTGTGACCCACCAAATGAAAATTCTAAAATATTTAGAAATAGAGACTTTTTTCTTTATTTGAAGTAAGGAGACACAGACACAAACACACTTTTGTGAATGCGTTTAAAACTCACAAATGTGTTATTCAATTTAAAACACAGAACTTTGTTAAAACGATGTATACTTGCTCGATTTCAAAAAGTTTATAATTGGTAGAGATGTGCATGCATTATTTATGCATAATGATATCAACATAAACAATACATAAAATGTTAAAAATTATGTGTTATTATTATCAGAAGTTCTGAATGACACCAAATAAACGGATAATAAATACAATGTTCAAGACATAGAAATAGATTGTAGGCGATATTTTTTTATGTTTAAAATGAACACTTTGAGTTGCAAGCAGAAAAAAACTTCTAGTATTCAATCCAGACCAGACTTATCCACCTACCAGCACTTAACTCACCCCATACCAGCATTTGACATACCCCATACCAGCATTTGACTTACCCACATACCAGCATTTGACTTACCCCCAGTACCAGCATTTGACTTACCCCCATACCAGCATTAGACTTACCCCCATACCAGCATTTGAATACCCCCATACCAGCATTTGACTTATCCCCATACCAGCATTTGACTTACCCCGATACCAGCACTAGACTTACCCCGATACCAGCTTGTCCGAACGAATGAAGATCTTGTATCAGACGGGCGACCATGGAGCCCACCATTCTGGTGTTAGCAGCGGCCTGGTAGTAGTTAGGTCCCTTAGCGCCCTGTTGCCAGTCTACGGCGATGACATTTAAGTCTTCCTGTTTTTTCAAGACCAGGCTCAAATTTCATATTTTTCTTTAAATCATAGTTATGTAATAAAAGTGATGTAATGTAAGTTTAATTCTTATTTGAAACTCTGAGTTTAGCTAAAAATGCAAATAGATGTTGTCAATTTTTTTCTTTGCAAAATTAAAGTCTCCATTGGATTTAGTCTTTAATGAATGTATCAGACGTCCGCTTTCCTTCCCTAGTGTAGTCATTGTTTGAGCAGCATGAAGAAATTGTCGAACGTTTGATGTCACGGACGTAACCAGCAGAGAATTGTGGTTAAGAAGTAATGTCAAGATATCCAAAGATGAATGTCTACTGACCGTGAGAAACTCTGTTCAAAAGTCACGTCCAGTCCATCAAGACATCACGACCAATGAGATCAACCAAGGGAGTGTGTTACAAAGACACTGTGCTTAAAAAAAATTGCCAAAACTAAATTAGAAATGTTGACCAAAAAATGGTACTTTCTGTGTTGAAATAAATTGGCAGTTCATCTGTTCCTTGACTTTCATCCAAGTGGGTTCTGTGACAGTTCACGTAAAAAAAAAATCCCTTTTCTGTTCTTAGCAGGCTATCAAGAGAGAGGCCGGTCCATTCTTGTACGTTGTCCAGCCAGCCTTTCTTTGGACGGCCCTTTCTTCGTGCTCCCTCTTATCCACATCATCAAACTGTAACAAAACCCTTCTATTCCACATCTATCTCCTACAATCACTAATACAATCACATTGTTGGCTGTGCTAATGAAGCCCTTATAAGTTAAAACAAATCACAGCCATTTTATATATAGACAGACAGGAGGAGCTCGTTAGCCTTGGCTGGCAACCCCTCCCCCTCCCTCCAGTAGAAAGGAAATTCTAAAACCAACTCTTTGCTGCTATGTGGCTAAACCTAATAATAGGAAAGGTTTCAGGAGTCAACTCTGATAAGAAATCAAATGAGTTGCTAACGCTTTGGCAGTTTGCAACACACAAGGTGTCATAGTTTCGTTAATCCTGCTGTGGCTGCTGATACCAAAATGTATCTGTTAATTGCTGTTTAAGAGATACGTGTGTTTCAACCTTTCAAATCCCAAGTTCTATGAGAAGAACCACGATCGTGTTACGAAGTAAGAAACATGACGAAAATATAGCAGGCATTACTTACTTTGTATACTGACATTTAGATGCTTTATGCTGACTATATAAGCATTCAGTGTTCCACTTGACTTTGAGTACCAGAGGGGACCTAGCTTCTAAAGTACAATCATAAAATGATAGAATCACTTACAACATCAAGCAGGGCGTTCTTCATGGCAATGACCCATTGGTTGTTTCCATTGTCCGTGAAGCCGTGGGCGATGAAGACAGTCTTCTTGGCACCGCTGAAGCTGGTACTCTTAATGCGGGTCTCGCCAGACTATGGAATACAAGCAACCCCACCAAGTTATGTGTATCGAGACAGTCAAATATAACTAGAAGTTAATAGACATTTGAAATATCTTTTTATTTAAGAAATTTAAAATAACCATGTTGTGGTGTAGAAAAAATAAATGTTTGTTTTTTTATGTTGCTAACTGTAAGAGATATTAGGATTTAAATGTGTATCTGCAGCATGTAAAGAACTGTTTGTCGTGACGTCCATTCAAAAATACAGTAGGACATACATTGACATCGACATATGGCTCAATATTTTCCTGGCTTGGATTGTGTGTGTCATCTGTTTGATACTATTTCGCTATTCTAAACGCGAGTAATAATGTGATAAGTGTCGTGCGCGCTTGTAGTTTTTCTTTGCATTTAATATTGGTGTTTTAGGGTATAGGAAGTAGTTTCTTGTAAGTGCGTTTTGTTGTCTAGAAGATTGTGTGTGTGTTTAGTTTCCGCAAGAGAGAGAGAGCTGCTTTTGTGAGCTGGGTAGCTGGTTTTTTGGTTCCCCTTGTAAGGGTACGTAAGTACATAGTTTTATTAAGTAAGCTGATCTTTCGGTACGGGTGTCGCTATTGAAAAAGTTCTTTCTTGTAGCGGCAGCGCTAGATCTAGGTTTTCTTTTCGTTTCAGGGAGTTAGGTTTGGGCTATGGGAAAGTGTGTCGTCTTTCTGCCCTTGGAGTTGTGTAGCAACTATCGGTGTTGAGGTGTAGGGAGTTGAGCTTCTGTTGGGCGCCGAGATGGAGTGTAAGTGTGAAGGTGTGTTACGGAAACCTGTTGGTGTGATATTAGACTAATTAGTATCAAATGCTAACTTCAAGGATATTGATGTACATGCAAATATGTTTGAAACTTACAATTACGTTTAATTAAATATTGTTCCTGTTGACAACTGTTGTTATTCACTAAATGTTCAGTTGAATAACCGTTATGCAATGTTTGTAGTTTACAGGCTATTATCTTTAGGTTCTTGTGTTACTCTGTTCAGGCTGGGAATACGGGACCGTAATATCATATCATACCCTAGCTAATCTGAAATCCCACCCTGACAGAAATGGGGGCTCGTCCAAACAATATGTAAATGTCAACTTTGTGACCTCTGTGTCCTTGATTTGACCGTTAGAACCATCATAAGATATATAACAAATATGTAATATTTATGTATTAAATAAAATTAAATACATTTAAGCCGTTTGAGCGGTCTGATGATTTATGTACAGCACACGATATATTCGTTGGGCATCCCTTGTATTGTGCCTAATGTGAGTAGTTCCCATTTGTTCGGTAAACTTAGAGTGTGTAATTACTCTTTGAAACTATTGTAACTTGTTTTTGTATTTATTGTCACCAACGCCTGAATCCTCTGACTCTGAGCGGCAACGTGTGAGTGGATCGAGTGCCTGTCGACGGGATCGACCTGAATCTGTGCGGTTTGTTGGCTGGTGTACCGGAACCGTCCTGAAGTTAGAACCGTTGGTCTGTTCCAGTGGCTGTGGTTGCCTGTGGCTTTTCTCTTCTGCGGAGCCTGGAGTGAGGCGATTCCTTCCGACGCGGGATACTGAGCAGATAAGTCTTTGGCCCTGTTTTTGTCGATGCGCCCGTGATTTCAGTTCGCCCGTTATAATTAAGTAATGATATATATTCTGTTTCTCTCTATGATCTGACTTTGGGTTTTGTTAGTGATAGTTAGACTGTAATTATTAATTAAGGCTTAATAGTCTATGTAATGGAGACGAGGTTGACTCTAACCGCCCAGTTCATCAGTGACGGCCGTGCTCTCGGGTATGATGGTGAGAGGTTGGAGAGGTATGTGGCAGAGCAGAAGGTTGACTACGAGAGAGCCAAGAAGGAGGAGTTTGAACGTAAGAAGGAGGAGTTTGAACGAGAGACGGCTAGGCTTGAGCGAGAAGAGAGATTGAGAAAAGAGGCGAAGGCAGAGGAAGAGAGGTTGAGAAAAGAGGCGAAGGCTGAGGAGAAAGCCAGACTTGAGCGTGAAGAGAGGTTGAGAAAAGAGGCGAAGGCAGAGGAAGAGAGGTTGAGAAGAGAGGCGAAGGCGGAGGAGGCCGCTAGACACGAAAGGGAGGAGAAGTCTAGGCGTGAGGAACACGAGAGGTGGAAGGAGAGAGAGGCTAGAGAGGAGCTCAAGAGAAAAGATGAACTGGAGTTGGCACGGCTTAAAGAGAAGTCGGTGCCATAGGCAGGTGCAGTGGCAGGTCAGGCAGTTGAGGTGCGACAAAAGAGTGTCTTGGACAGGCTAGACAAGAACTTCCAAGGCATGAAGGAAGACGATGATCTTCTGGCGTACCTGACGCACTTTGAGGCCGTGGCAGCAAGGTGTAAGATTGAGAGTAAGGAGTGGTCCCTGCTATTGTCGTACAAGTTGACGACATCGCTCAAAAACTTTATGTTGAGGGACAGTCTGTTCCTTAGCGATAAGTATGAGGATGTCAAAACGGCACTTCTCCGCCACGCAGACATCAATACGGAGACATGCCGCAAAAGGTTTCACCGGGTCAAACCACGGCAGAATGACTTCCGTGGGTATGTGACTGAGCGGAGGACCGCACTTGACAACTTATGCAAAATGGCTGAGGTAGGAAAGACAGTAGATGAGATCAAAGATCTCTTCATTAAAGACGGGATACTTGAAAATGTTTCAGGGGAGGTCTATCGACAACTTGTTCTAAACAAGCAAAATACTGTGGAGAACATGCTGGAGGTAATCGAAGGTTTTAAGGTAGCTGATTCGAATGTATCAATTAGTAAAGAAGAAACTGTGTATGTGGCAGCAGCATGTGAGCCTGTGATTAAGCAGAGTCCAGTGGTTAAAAGAAAGGTAATTGTTTGTTTCAGTTGTGGGGAACAGGGTCATAAAGCAGCTGAGTGCTCTAATGAATTTGTTACCCAAAATAATGAGGCTACTGTTGAGGATGTAAATCCCAATGATATTGGCAATGACCAAGACCAGCGATCTAGACATAGATGACTAGAGGGTCGTCGCGAGTCGGAAGGTCGCCGTAGGTATAAGTTAATGCCGGATCGCTATACAGTTACTATTAGGAATTTGCCATTCAATGTTAACTGGCAAAGGCTTAAGGATAGGTTTAGGGAGTTTGGTTTATTTGGTTTTGTGGAGGTATTAGAGGCAAATGGGAAGTCCATGGGTATTGGACATGTAAGGTTTAAGAACTTAGCAGACGTTGCTATGGCGGTTAGATATTTGGACAGGTCGAAATTTGGTAGTAGAAGTATTGTGGTGGTCCCTCATCGTGTGAGCGCGAGAGGTTGACGTGATGATTAAGCTAGTAATCTGGTCGCATCGGTAAATTTTGCGGGCTTGGTTTGATAGGCTAGCACACACATGAAAGTATTGCGTTACTATTTGGTTGAGTAATTGGTAGTAGAGTAAAATGTACATGATGAAGCTCATGTAATAGCGCATATACCACCGTAATAGTACAATCTTATCCTGTTTGAATTTAGCAATTGGATCTGGGTTACGAATCTAGTTGCATTTTCTGTCGTATAGGATGAAGATACTAATGCCATGCATAATTGTACCGCGGGGGTATAATATTAGCATTTCCTGTTCAATTGTTTTTCTTTTTTAAAGATATCTAGGGTAAAGGAATGTTTAAGGCTTTAAGTGGTCTAGAGGGTTGAAAAAATTAATATCTGAAATCTTTAATCGCTTTGGAGGTTTTGTACAGTAGGTTCGCCAGGGTACGCGGAGTTGTTTCCTTTTACCGATCTATTGTGTCGGGGTCGGTCTGTTAAGGTGCACTGGAATCATGAGTGCGCGGAGGCTTTAAGCAGGGTGCAGGCGTATCTGTGTAGGTACCCCATTCTTCGTTTGCCTGATCCTTCATTGCCATTTGTTCTTCAGACCGATGCTTCGGACAAAGGAATCTCCGGTATACTGAGTCGTTGCGTGAATGGTGTTCTGCATCCCGTCAAGTATGTGAGTCGCAAGTTATTGCCTCGGGAGCAGAGGTATTCCATCATCGAGAGAGAAGGTTTGGCTATCGTATTTGCCATTAGAAAACTGGACAAATACCTGCGTGGAAATACGTTTCACCTTCAGACGGACCACAAGGCCTTGGCTTACCTTCGGAGCACGAACTTTACGAACCACCGAGTTACGAGGTGGGCTCTGATGCTTCAGGACTACACCTTCGACGTGTGTCACACAAAAGGAGAGGACAATATACTTGCAGACTTGTGCTCAAGACTGGTGTGATTCGCACAAAAAGACTATTTTATTATAGCTATTGCTTGATTTGTATGTATATATCTATGTAATATGTACTGCTTGTTTTTAGTATGCATTGCAATGTTATAATAGTTGTATGATGGATGTTGTTCTTTGAGGCATCATCTATTTGAATAATTATGTCAGTTTGACTTTATGAAGGTTGTATTCTTCGGTTTCAGTTTTGGGCAATGTTTCCTAATTCCTTTTGCTGTCTATATACTTCAGTTTTCAATTTCTTTTTTTTTGAAGACTGGACTTGTCTTCGCAAGATCCAGTTAGGGGGAGAGGGGGGATGTCGTGCGCGCTTGTAGTTTTTCTTTGCATTTAATATTGGTGTTTTGTTGTCTAGAAGATTGTGTGTGTGTGTGTGTTTACGTCATCCTTAGTTTCCGCAAGAGAGAGAGAGCTGCTTTTGTGAGCTGGGTAGCTGGTTTTTTGGTTCCCCTTGTAAGGGTACGTAAGTACATAGTTTTATTAAGTAAGCTGATCTTTCGGTACGGGTGTCGCTATTGAAAAAGTTCTTTCTTGTAGCGGCAGCGCTAGATCTAGGTTTTCTTTTCGTTTCAGGGAGTTAGGTTTGGGCTATGGGAAAGTGTGTCGTCTTTCTGCCCTTGGAGTTGTGTAGCAACTATCGGTGTTGAGGTGTAGGGAGTTGAGCTTCTGTTGGGCGCCGAGATGGAGTGTAAGTGTGAAGGTGTGTTACGGAAACCTGTTGGTGTGATATTAGACTAATTAGTATCAAATGCTAACTTCAAGGATATTGATGTACATGCAAATATGTTTGAAACTTACAATTACGTTTAATTAAATATTGTTCCTGTTGACAACTGTTGTTATTCACTAAATGTTCAGTTGAATAACCGTTATGCAATGTTTGTAGTTTACAGGCTATTATCTTTAGGTTCTTGTGTTACTCTGTTCAGGCTGGGAATACGGGACCGTAATATCATATCATACCCTAGCTAATCTGAAATCCCACCCTGACAATAAGGCCTTAAGCCTACCATACAAAAGTTTTTCAAATACTGACTAAATTGACAAAACCTGAACTTTCTTTTTTTAGCTCGCATGATTGATCACCTTCGATTCATAAGTGTACATTTATTTGGTTAGGGTACCCTAATTTTTGTCTTGACGTAATCGATATAAGACAGACTGGTCAGACAAAGTCAACACACATATTGAATGGCGAACTATTTTAGCGGTTAGCGTCACAGGATCGAAATAAAACAAACACCTGACTCTGGCAAACAAACAAAATGTAAAATTGAGACCGGAGATAACTGGCACTTACACACAAGAAAATAGCTGACCTTTTTTATTTGTAAGTATCCCCAACAGAGACACACATACACTGACAATTTATATACAAAGACACATATGCCGCAATTACCCATTTATTTTTGGGTAATATCAACATTTGACCTCTACTCTAGAGTTTCTGGTTATAAAAAAGAAAAATTGACAAACTAAAGGTGAATTTAAGTAAGTTATACCATGTATTGATATTGTTAAATATTGCTGAACTCCTCTATCTCCTTACAATCATTAACTAGCCGATGTTAAAACCTGTAGCAATTAAGATTTGAAAATTAGTTTTTGTTTAGTTCAGACTGATTACCGTGCGATCTAGCGGGCGTAGCGGGCGTGTGACTAGCAGGCGTGTGACTAGCAGCGTGTCTTGTGTGCTGTCGCACCATGAAGTTGATTTTCTATTCAAACAAAAAACATTTTATGTTACTGTATTACCGTTCTTATTTGACCATCTTAGAGCAATTAGAGCAAAACCAGTGACTTCTGTACTTCCAAACTGAGTAGTATAAAGTAATTGTGTGATGATTTGTATAATTCTCTTTGTCAACTCTCTGTTGATAATTGCAATTTTGTTTTTAATTTAACAAGACTAAAAACTCTAAGCTCTGGTTTGGGGGGATGGTTTAGGTTGAGGCCATACCTGAATTCGCTGTGACGTGGTTCGGTGTTGACGGCTGTACAGGTGGAAGACCACGTTGATGTCAGCTGGGCACTGAGGTTTTTGGAAGGCAGTGTTGGTGTAGTCAGTGCTGGAAGAGATGTCATAGCACTCACAGCCTTTTGGCAGCTCATCACTGCGGCAGCATCTTCTCAGGAGTCCGAGAGTTCCTATATACAAGAGCGGTGCATTAGATCGAGAACATTCGTAATTGAAGACCCCTCAACACTGACCATCGCCACTTGTAAGCAGTGGAAACCAATAGCTCATTGCCACATCGTAAAGATCTGTGACGTGGCAACGAGCTATTGGTCGAATCTGCCCACATGTTACATGTTCTCAATGAAACAGGAACTGAATGAGTTACAAAAACACCAGAAGTGGCAGAGACAAAACAAAATGGACAGAGGAAAGAAAGAAAGAAATCATTATGTTTGTTTTAAAAATATTTATAATTTAAACAACATAGAAATGTGTTTATTATTCATTGACAATTTATTATTTATAAGACGATAGATCATGATAGCAAAATTTCCTTTTCTGTCACTGTCGGTTATGGTGCTTTGATATTATTAAGACTTTGTAGACCACTCTTAACTCTTTCTCTCCTAACTAACGACACCAACGTTGATTCCACCAGAATGTGGTAAATAATTACGGAGAAAGAGTTAATTTTTAGAAGTTCTTACTTCTACTTGGTTTATAAAGTACTTTGTGTCTCGGGGGAGAGAGAGGGCTTGCTGTTAATTGTACTGAACGCTAAATAGTTCTCCCACCCTCTGGTCACGGCAATGATCAGGTCACTAAATTATCTGCTGTGTAGATCTCGAGGTCACAAATTGGAACTTAACTCTCTTATCGATAGATCTAAGCGCCAGGCACAAGGCTTTATGGACGTTGACTGAAGTATTAAAAGTACAACTTAGGATTGTGTTCATATATAGGCATAGAATGTAGCCTAACAATGTAGAATAGAAATAGCTAGTGTTTAGGACTACATTTCTTATTTTTCAATTTAAAAAAAAAATATATATTTATAAAATACTTCATATAATCAGTTGTATTAGAACCACTAGTTGAACGAGATTGAGAGATAAGATTATTGAAAACAATTCTAGAAACTAGACAATTGAAATTAGGACCAAGTCACGATCTTTAGTCCAACACAATAACGAACTAGGCTATTGCCTCATACAAACGATGATACAGTAAATTGTATTTCTAAACTTGTCTTTGTCTCTTTCAATCTTGTTTAATTTTGATGATCTTTGTGATGACATTAATTTGTTACCATTAAATATTTTTGGGTACTAATAAAATCCAGTATTTGTAGGGTCTAGTTTCACAGAGTTTCTTATTGAACTAATACTGAAGTTAACAAAAGTGTTGTCTGTTGACAACAATAATACACTAAACAAAGTAGTTTTAAACTGAACTAGAGTGCGAATTTGTTTGGAGTTCAAATGGAAAGGGGGAAGGGGGGAAGACTTTGTTGCCATGTCCGTTCAACTTTTACAAAGTTCAGCAACACAGTTGCAAGAACTATGGAGTTGAGAATGCCAGATTTACAAAAGGGGGGTAATGGGTCTGAGTTTGGACCCTGTAGACTATGGAAATAATGATACAAATAAAATACGTTTACATTGACACATTTTCCCCATAAATATCACCTGTCACACAGAATATTTTTCTCATAAAAAAGACATCCTTAAACAGCTTTGATATCCTGGAGTCCAATATTTGAAAGCAACAAAAATTAAAAACACCACTTTCCAAAGTACATGTCAACAATCTTCATCTTTCTCTCTGACTGAATTCCTTTATTCCTAATTTCTTCATATCAATATTCAGTCAACCGTATAGCACCCTCCTCCATCTCGTCTGCACACATTTCTCCATTTTAAAAAATATCAACAATCGCAAATAGTAGGCCTAAATAGCACAGAAAGCGTTTGATAAAGTAAGATAATTTTTGTTGGTGAAAACAAATGGACTACAATTGTCCACCTCAATAACTATATATACAAACAACATACTAATTAAAAAACGCACTTACATATATATGTACCTATAGACATAAACTCTTTTATATATCTATACCAATACACAAATACACTTACATACATTTATACCAATACAAAAATACACCTACATAAATCTATACCACTACACAAATACACTTAC
This sequence comes from Biomphalaria sudanica, assembly GCA_036873155.1. Classification (NCBI taxonomy): domain Eukaryota; kingdom Metazoa; phylum Mollusca; class Gastropoda; family Planorbidae; genus Biomphalaria; species Biomphalaria sudanica. The sequence continues at coordinate 370,825 of JAZGLO010004904.1, read as the reverse complement.
ATGCATCTATACCAATACACAAATACACTTACATACATAAATACCAATACACAAATACACTTACATACATCTATACCTTTACAGATAACACACTAACATATCTCTATACCTAGACACACATACACTTACAAACTTACATACATCTATACCTAGACACACATGCACTTACATACATATACATACATCTATACCAAGACATACATACACTTACATAGCTATAGATACATCTATACCTAGATACACATACACTAACATAGCTATACATACATCTATAAAAAGACACTCAAACACTTACATAGCTATACATACATCTATACCTAGACACAGCACACATACACTGACACAGCTATACATACATCTATACCTAGACACACATACACTGACATAGCTATACATACATCTATATCTAGACTCACATGCACTGAAATAACTATACATACATCTATACCTAGACGCACATACACTGACATAGCTATATATAAATCTATACCTAGACACACATACACTGACATAGCTATACATACATCTATACCTAGACGCACATACACTGACATAGCTATATATACATCTATACCTAGACACACATACACTGACATAGCTATACATACATCCATACCTAGACACACATACACTGACATAGCTATACATACATCTATACCTAGACGCACATACACTGACATAGCTATACATACATCTATACCTAGACGCACATACACTTACATAGCTATACATACATCCATACCTAGACACACATACACTGATATAGCTATACATACATCTATACCTAGACGCACATACACTGACATAGCTATATATAGATATATACCTAGACACACATACACTGATATAGCTATACATACATCTATACCTAGACGCACATACACTGATATAGCTATACATACATCTATACCTAGACGCACATACACTGACATAGCTATACATACATCTATACCTAGACGCACATACACTTACATAGCTATACATACATCCATACCTAGACACACATACACTGATATAGCTATACATACATCTATACCTAGACGCACATACACTGACATAGCTATATATAGATATATACCTAGACACACATACACTGATATAGCTATACATACATCTATACCTAGACGCACATACACTGATATAGCTATACATACATCTATACCTAGACGCACATACACTGACATAGCTATACATACATCTATACCTAGACACACATGCACTGACATAGCTATATAAAGATATATACCTAGACGCACATACACTGACATAGCTATACACTATTTTTGGGTAATAAAAAGACTAAGGTAAATGTGAGAGTCTTGTTGAACAAGAAGTATAGAACTGAATAACAAACTGAGATTTTACTTGTTGAACTCATCACCCCGGAGATAGAACAAACAGTCAGTTAATTATAGAGCATCGTATCGGTACACCAGAGCGCTAATGATATAACCTGCAAACTCAAACTCTCCACTCATCTTCTATTGGAACTGTGGGGAAAGAGTAAACCTAAAATAGAACTGGAATTTATAACGGTAGTCCTGAGACAGCCCCCCCCCCCACATACGCATGTGTAAACTACAGACATGTAAATGTATTGTTATGGGGTGTTTTGGTTTAAATTTAGACGGTTGCTAAATTTAGGCAGATAAATTTTTTGTATAGGCTGAATTGACGTGACCACACGGAAGTCTGTCAATTAGTTGTATAGGTTGAATTGACGTGACCACAAGAAAGTATGTCAATTAGTTGTATAGGTTGAATTGACGTGACCACAGGAAGTCTGTCAATTAGTTGTATAGGTTGAATTGACGTGACCACAAGGAAGTCTGTCAATTAGTTGTATAGGCTGAATTGACGTGACCACAAGGAAGTCTGTCAATTAGTTGTATAGGTTGAATTGACGTGACCACAAGGAAGTCTGTCAATTAGTTGTATAGGCTGAATTGACGTGACCACAAGGAAGTCTGTCAATTAGTTGTATAGGCTGAATTGACGTGACCACAAGGAAGTCTGTCAATTAGTTGTATAGGTTGAATTGACGTGACCACAAGGAAGTCTGTCAATTAGTTGTATAGGTTGAATTGACGTGACCACAAGGAAGTCTGTCAATTAGTTGTATAGGCTGAATTGACGTGACCACAAGGAAGTCTGTCAATTAGTTGTATAGGCTGAATTGACGTGACCACAAGGAAGTCTGTCAATTAGTTGTATAGGTTGAATTGACGTGACCACAAGGAAGTCTGTCAATTAGTTGTATAGGCTGAATTGACGTGACCACAAGGAAGTCTGTCAATTAGTTGTATAGGCTGAATTGACGTGACCACAAGGAAGTCTGTCAATTAGTTGTATAGGTTGAATTGACGTGACCACAAGGAAGTCTGTCGTACTTGAAGTTCTAAATAAGGAAGTGAACGTTGAAGCGGGGTAGATAAGTGTCTGAACTTCTGAAGAATGTGTTTCTTACAATTTTGCTGAAATTGTTCAATAACATTGTTCTAGTATTTTCACCTACAACATCTCCAATGACATTGTTCTAGTATTTTCACCTACAACATCTCCAAATGACATTGTTCTAGTATTTTCACCTACAACATCTCCAAATGACATTGTTCTAGTATTTTCACCTACAACATCTCCAAATGACATTGTTCTAGTATTTTCACCTACAACATCTCCAAATGACATTGTTCTAGTATTTTCACCTACAACATCTCCAATGACATTGTTCTAGTATTTTCACCTACAACATCTCCAAATGACATTGTTCTAGTATTTTCACCTACAACATCTCCAATGACATTGTTCTAGTATTTTCACCTACAACATCTCCAATGACATTGTTCTAGTATTTTCACCTACAACATCTCCAAATGACATTGTTCTAGTATTTTCACCTACAACATCTCCAAATGACATTGTTCTAGTATTTTCACCTACAACATCTCCAAATGACATTGTTCTAGTATTTTCACCTAAAACATCTAGAAATGACATTGTTCTAGTATTTTCACCTACAACATCTCCAATGACATTGTTCTAGTATTTTCACCTACAACATCTCCAAATGACATTGTTCTAGTATTTTCACCTACAACATCTCCAAATGACATTGTTCTAGTCTTTTCACCTACAACATCTCTAATGACATTGTTCTAGTATTTTCACCTACAACATCTCCAAATGACATTGTTCTAGTATTTTCAGCTACAACATCTCCAATGACATTGTTCTAGTATTTTCACCTACAACATCTCCAAATGACATTGTTCTAGTATTTTCACCTACAACATCTCCAATGACATTGTTCTAGTATTTTCACCTACAACATCTCCAATGACGGTGTTCTAGTATTTTCACCTACAACATCTCCAATGACATTGTTCTAGTATTTTCACCTACAACATCTCCAATAACATTGTTCTAGTATTTTCACCTTCAACATCTCCAAATGACATTGTTCTAGTATTTTCACCTACAACATCTCCAATGACATTGTTCTAGTATTTTCACATACAACATCTCCAATGACATTGAAAGCTGTGTTCATAAACGTTTGTTGAAGAAGTTTAAATTGTTTTGAAGGTCAACTTGTATACTAAATCTACAGCATTTACAAGCTCATAATCTACTTAATTATGGGTTTTGTATTTTTAATAAGCCTTATGCTATAAAAAAAAGCAATAAGTATTAGTTACCATCATTGCCTGGACAGTCCAAGAACTGGACACCAATAGCGGAAACAGCAGCCGCAAGGCTTAAGCTTATGTAAAGAACAGTTGAAAAGTTCATGGTTGATAGCGCTTAACACAGCCAGGAAGCAAAGCGTTCACCTTAAACTTTTCTTTATATACCAGTCAACTCTACAAGGTCACTCAGAACCGAAATCAAGGGATCTTAGATTATTAAATTTTAAACCGCGTTGTAGGCATCAAGTTACAAACAATCTTATTTTACAATTTACAAATGTTCCTTAAAAATAATTTTTGTTCCTATGTATGTCGTCTGTTGCAAGTTATAATGGCAATGAACACCCTGACAGACTTGTTATTGAGGTCAACGTTTATGTGCAGCAGAAACTTGCTCGAGTTGGTCAATTTGAAAGACGTCCTATATGTCCATTTCCTAGTTAGGATACGAACTCGGTTCACAGGCTTGACACTTATTTCAATGCTGTCATTTCGCTATTAAATGCTCTAGTTTCTTTTAGTTTCTCTGAATACACCGAAGGCTCTATTTATACAAATTCCTCTTAGAGAGATCTTGAAGTGTCGCGTACTTAGAATTACCTGCACTAGTTGTTTTGTTGTTGTTGTTTTATGGACACTCAGACAAATGCCAAGCCCTCAGTTTGTATAAAGGGAAAGAATCGTTTATTAACTAGTTGATATATGAACATCTCGTTCCATTCCGCCATACTTCCGGTGCGTCTTACAGATATTGTGCTTCAAGTCCAGTTCCAATTGATTTGGTTTATCTCATGTGTTCCATAGTGGGTTTGGTTTATCTCATGTGTTCCATAGTGGGTTTGGTTTATCTCATGTGTTCCATAGTGGGTTTGGTTTATCTCATGTGTTCCATAGTGGGTTTGGTTTATCTCATGTGTTCCATAGTGGGTTTGGTTTATCTCATGTGTTCCATAGTGGGTTTGGTTTATCTCATGTGTTCCATAGTGGGTTTGGTTTATCTCATGTGTTCCATAGTGGGTTTGGTTTATCTCATGTGTTCCATAGTGGGTTTGGTTTATCTCATGTGTTCCATAGTGGGTTTGGTTTATCTCATGTGTTCCATAGTGGGTTTGGTTTATCTCATGTGTTCCATAGTGGGTTTGGTTTATCTCATGTGTTCCATAGTGGGTTTGGTTTATCTCATGTGTTCCATAGTGGGTTTGGTTTATCTCATGTGTTCCATAGTGGGTTTGGTTTATCTCATGTGTTCCATAGTGGGTTTGGTTTATCTCATGTGTTCCATAGTGGGTTTGGTTTATCTCATGTGTTCCATAGTGGGTTTGGTTTATTACCTGCATTCCAAATCTACATTACTTCAGTAATATTCTACCAAAGCGAAGGATTTATTTAGTACAAGAACACTTCTTCTATTCTCTCATTAAATAAGTATTGTTTGATAAGATAACAGCAACTAAAGAAACATCAAGAGGAAATCGTGCCGAAATAGCCGTGCTATTAGCTCGTCTGAGATTAGCCGTGCTATTTCCTCGAATATGTCTAGCCGAGAAAAACGTGTTTATTCAACTAGATCAAATCTGAACAAGCCACGGTGTAGAATTGTCTCTTGAAGTCTGAATGATAGGGAAAATGTTACATATTAGACATATTCCAACATATGTACCGGAAGCTCAAAATTGGAACCAGTGAAATCTGCCCATGTGGAGTGTCACCAGAGAATGCCGACCATGTCCTCAAAAACTGCTCTCTTTACCACGAGGCCCGTACAAGACACTGGCCCCAAAACACCCAAAGAGAAAGAAAACTATATGGAGAGCTCCCTGATTTGGAAACCACTGCGCAGTTCATCTCATGTATTGATCTAGTCATCTGAACACTCCAACATGACAATGAGAACGAAGAAGAAGAAGACATATTCCATTTTTAAGGACAACCGATCAAATCTCTAAGCCAATAATTTAAAAAAAAATGTCTACATATAACACCAGCCATTTATAACGACAATGTGTATCTTATGAGAATAAAAACAACAATTGAACACAATAGTAAATTATAAGATAGGTGGGGGGTTGGATTGGGAGGGGGTGGGGGCTTTTTTTTCCAAATTTTCAACGCTCTGTGTAATAAATTAATTATTTTTTTTTAAGATTTGGTGTTTGTTTCTTTGACACCAAACACTCCTTGTTGAGTTAGCTACATAGAGACACAGTCGTAGAGATTCTTAGAACTAAACTGTTCGTGTTTACTGTGGTTTTCCCCTGGACACAGTTTGTGCACCTGACCTTTCTTACCCGAGCCTCTTCTCTTAGTCTGATGGACCACGTCCGCTGTGCTCAAATCGTGTTGCAAATTAAAAACTTAATTCAGACATTTTACCTAAATAAAAGACTTGAGATTTAGGAAAAATAAGTCATTTGTGATTCTCCTGAGCAAGAAATAATGTTGAAAGATTAGGAAGGGGTGAAGAATAAATTATATCCATGTTGGTGACCTCAATATACTGAGAACGTGGATTTCTGTCAATAGTTTTCAAATTAACTAGTTTTAATATAATTTTATTGTCATCCTAAATATAACCAAAAAAAATAATATTTCTAAATAAATTGTTTGAGATAATATTAGGATTTTGTTATAGCGAACAAGTTATTATGCTAGACACACAATCAATCGTCAACCGCTTGGTACAGTCACGATTAAACTGTACCTCATCTGTCTCACTAAAGACTCGAAAGATAGATAACTTTAAAAAAAATAGTCAACAGAAATTGTCTGTCAGTGTTTCTTCCCCTTTGAAGAAGTTGAATAAGGAATAATCATTTTGATTTCTTTTTTACTAACTCATACTCAACCCAATGGAATTCCTGTATTTATTTTCATCACAATTTCATTCAACACACCTTTTAATTAAAAACAATATAAATCACCAACAATAATAAATGAACTAATGTTTAACAGAATGGGGCCCTGCTGGTTGTGATCGGGCGGTGGTCTCCTCTGCAACTTTTGCTGACATGGTATCCCATGGTGCAGGCGGTGTTACCGTCTGGTGGGTTGTAGCGACATCTATGGATAGAGTTGGTGAACAGGTCCACTACGCGTGCGTGGCTACAAGCTCCGCCTTCTTTTTCAGCTAAAAAATACCGAAACACACTCCTTTGAAAATAACTTATGAACTCAGAAATTCGGTACAAAAAGGTAGATGTTCCTAAAAGATGCACAGAACATATTCGAACAAAATGTAAAGATTTCGTATCTAACGTACCATTAAAATTGACCATAGAGAGAAGACCGAATCGCTCCTCAGGACAGCCTGGTTGATGGACACCTCCGTTTGGATAGAAGTCAACATGACCTACAGAAATTCGGATTCCAAAGCCTGACAAAAATATAAAAAATTGGGAACCATGGTGGACTCTTTAGAATACATGAGTACTTTGTAAGTACTGTATACATTTTCATAAAACTGAAATTATCAAACGTTCAGTAGTAACAATGGCAATTGACCAACATTTTAATAAGCAGGCATACAGTTGTAACAATGACAGTTGACCAACATTTTAATAAGCAGGCATACAGTTGTAACAATGACAGTTGACCAACATTTTAATAAGCAGGCATACAGTTGTAACAATGGCGATTAACAAACCTTTTAGTAAGTTAATTTCGTTATTATTTATTTAAACTCCATTACCAAGAAGAGAACATTGACAAAATGATATTCTAATATATTGTCATATTTAGAATTTTTATGTAGTGAATATTCCAGGTGTTTGGGGCCACTGTGGCTGAGTGGTTAAGCGCTTGGCTTCCTGTGTTCGAATCTCGGTGAAGACTGGGATTTTGAATTTTAGGAATTTTAGGACGACCATGAGTCCACCAAACTCTAATGGGTACCTGGCTTTAGTTGGTTAAAGTAAGGGCGGTTGATTGTTGTACTGGCTACATCACACATTGCCATAGGCCAAAGATAAAGATTACCTTAACATCATCTGCTCTATAGACCGCATGGTCTGAAAGGGGACTCTTCCTTTTTTTTTGCAGGTGTTTGGGAAATAAGTCGATGAATCTAGCCAACAAACTGGTAGATGCTTCCGAATGTACAATACGGTACACACGTTGTATGACAAGGCCTAAGTTTTTAAAGAAGCTTAGGTCATATCAACACTCCACTAAAGCGAAGGGGTGACCGACACCTTTTATACTTTTAGAGAGAATGTTTGAAATTAACAGTAGATAACTACAAAACCTTCTATTTTCATAAGCACTTCCCTGGCAAAGTGGTCAGTGTATTGTTTGAGGAGGCTAAAACGGCTTCAGCCCTCGAGTTCAAATTCAGGTCGTTCAATTTTAAAAAAAATAAATGAATTACAAAAGCGATCACCCGATATCCCCTTCTTTCTTCCCCTCCCCTTTCCAACTGGCCCAGACAAATGATAGAATCAGAGCGTAGCGAGAAAGTGATAGAATCAGAGCGTAGCGAGAAAGTGATAGAATCAGAGCGTAGCGAGAAAGTGATAGAATCAGAGCGTAGCGAGAAAGTGATAGAATCAGAGCGTAGCGAGAAAGTGATAGAATCAGAGCGTAGCGAGAAAGTGATAGAATCAGAGCGTAGCGAGAAAGTGATAGAATCAGAGCGTAGCGAGAAAGTGATAGAATCAGAGCGTAGCGAGAAAGTGATAGAATCAGAGCGTAGCGAGAAAGTGATAGAATCAGAGCGTAGCGAGAAAGTGATAGAATCAGAGCGTAGCGAGAAAGTGATAGAATCAGAGCGTAGCGAGAAAGTGATAGAATCAGAGCGTAGCGAGAAAGTGATAGAATCAGAGCGTAGCGAGAAAGTGATAGAATCAGAGCGTAGCGAGAAAGTGATAGAATCAGAGCGTAGCGAGAAAGTGATAGAATCAGAGCGTAGCGAGAAAGTGATAGAATCAGAGAGTAGCGAGAAAGTGATAGAATCAGAGCGTAGCGAGAAAGTGATAGAATCAGAGCGTAGCGAGAAAGCCAAAAGTCATGAAATTGCAATAAAAAAAAAAGCAATTTGTAAGAATAGTTGTAAATTATTTCTTATTGGTAGTATAGATGTTGTAGATATATAATTATTTGACTGATCCAAACTAATTAATACAACTACGCTTAAGCTTTGTTTTTAAAAAGAATTTTATGTTTTTCTTGTTTAACTTGTATACGTTTGAAATAATTATTATCTTTACATAAATATGTTTCTAATTTTTAACCATAAGTAACAATATTTGTGTGAAGGTTAGCTGGAGATTGTACTTTTAGTCTAAATTATTTCCAATCGCTAAATGATTAATTAAGTGATATTTGCAACATTTGTACAGCCTAAATTGTTATCTTATCTTATATAATACAGACGTTACTTCAAAAAAGAAGATGATTACGTCCTACGCGTCATGCATTTAGTCATGCATATTAACCAATGACTTAAATTCTGCCAAGTCACTGGTTTTTCTGGCTAGCTCAGGCAACCCATTCCATGCTCTAATAGCACTAGGGAAGAAGGAGTATTTGTACAAATTTGTCCTAGCATATGGGACGAGGAATGTGCCTTTATTTTTGTGTCTTTCAGAGTATTTTATTAAATTTTGTTTTTGTATTTGAAGATTATGGTTCAGTGTTTTATGTATAATTGCTACTTTACTTTTGAGTCTTCTGTCCTGAAGGCTTTCTAAATTTAGTGATTTTACTAATGGTGTTACCCTAGTCAAATGTGAATATTCGTTTGTTATGAATCTCACTGCTCTATTTTGTGTTTGTTCCAGTTTCTTAATGTTTTCTTGAGTTGAGGGGTCCCACACGGTGGATGCATATTCTATTATTGGCCTAACCAAGGTTAAATAACATTTTAGTTTTATGTTCTTATTTGATTTATAGAAATTTCTTTTAATAAACCCTAATGCTTTGTTGGATTTTTTTATAGTTTCATCAATATGTGGATTCCATGACAGTTTTTCATTTATTATAACACCTAGGTATTTTGAGTTTTTAGTCTGTGTTACTGGTTTGCCATGAATAAGATAAGTGGAATTAATTTGTTTAATTTTTTTTGTTACTCTTAACAACTGACATTTTTCTGGGTGGAAAGACATGCTCCAATTTGATTCCCATTTCTGTAATTCATCTAATTCTCTTTGTAAAATGTCTGTGTCTTGTTTTGTTTTTATTGTTCTATATATTATGCAATCGTCTGCAAATAATCTGACTTTTGTTCCTGAACTAATGCAATTTGGTAAATCATTTATGTAAATTAAAAATAGTAGTGGACCCAAGACTGTTCCTTGAGGTACACCTGAGTTTACTGTTATTGGTGTTGATTTAGAGCCATTTATTATTACAGTTTGTTCTCTCCCTATCAGAAAATCTTTAATCCACTGATACAGTGGACCGTTAATGCCGAAATATTTTAATTTTTTAAGCAAACTATGGTGGTGAACTTTGTCAAAAGCCTTGGAAAAATCTAGTAAGATAGCATCTATTTGTTCACTATTATCTAAACCTTTTGAGAAATCATCAATTAGTCCTATTAGTTGTGTTTCACATGATCTATATTTCCTAAAGCCATGTTGGTATGGGGTGAGGACATTATGTTTGTCTAAGTGGTTTATGATGTTGCTACATATTATGTGTTCTAGTATTTTACATGTGATGCTGGTAAGTGATACTGGTCTGTAGTTTCCTGGATCAGATTTTTCTCCTTTTTTAAATAGGGGGGTGACATTAGCTTCTTTCCAGTCCTTTGGTACTCTGCCCTGGTTAAGCGATGCCTGAAAGAGTATTTTGAACACTGGGGCTAGCTCATTGCTTAGTTCTTTGAGTAATCTAGCTGGAATACCATCAGGTCCAGACGCTTTATTTGGTTTGGTGTTGGCTAATAGTTTTTTAATTCCATTTTCTTGTACTACTAAATCTTCTATGTTGTCTACTTGGTTCAAATTAAGAAATATGTCTTTGTCTCCTGGGGCTGAGAATGCTGATGCAAAGTATTTGTTTAGGATGTTTGCTTTAGTTTCATTATCATTATGTATTATGTTATGTTCATCTTTTAATGGCGCTATGCCTGTTGTTTCCATTTTCTTAGACTTAATGTATGACCATAGGTTTTTGTTGTTATCTTTAGATATTACATTGTTTATGTATTCACTCTGCAGCTGTCTGCTTACTTTTTGGGTTAGGTGTTTAATTTTTATATACTTTTTGTAAACTCTTTCTGCCTTGGTTTCTTTAAATTTTCTATATAGGTTTTCCTTCTGTTTACAAAGCTTCTTTAGTCTATTATTAAACCAGCATTTATTTATTTTGTTTGATGTGTATTTAGTTGGTATATGATTTTCTATAATGCTTTTAAGATGGTTTTTAATGAAATTCCAGAGGTCATCGACTGGTTGGTTAATGTCTTTTTCTAATAAGAATGTTTGTTGAAAGTTTAATGCAGCTTGGTGTAGTTGTGTTAGGTTACATTTATTCCAGAGTAAGATTTTTCTTTTGGTTTTTGTATTGGCTACTGCTTTTATCTGACTGTGTATTTTTATGATCTCATGGTCTGATAGACCAGGGATAATATCATAATCAACTACTAATCCAGGTCTGTTGGTTAAGAAGAGATCTAATGTGTTGTTTAATCTAGTTGGCTTTTTAATGATTTGATCTAAACTTAGGTTGTGTAAAGTTTCTATGAAAAGCTCATTTATGTCCTTAAGGTTTTGGTGTTTATCTATGGTTAGTGTTTTCCAATTTATATCAGGTAGGTTGAAGTCACCCATAATCCAAAAAACTGCATTTTTATTTGTCTCTTTAAGTGTAGTAATCTGATTACATAGTTCCTGCATGTATTCTAAACTAGAATTTGGTGGTCTGTAAATGCTGCCTATTATAAGGGATGTTGAGGTGGTATTAATTTTACAAAATGTAGATTCTATGTTTTTTGAGTTAGGTAAGGTAATTTCTTCAGCTATAAGAGTGTTTTTTATTGCTAAAAGAACTCCTCCATGATTATCAGCCCTATCTTTTCTAAAAATTTCATAATTACTATTGAAAATTTCTGCATTATAAATTTCAGGATGTAGCCAAGTTTCTGTTCCTGCAATTATGTCTGGTTTCTCACATTCTAATAAAATTTCTAAGTCTGCTGTTTTGTTCCTAATACTTTGAAAATTTATTACTAAGGTTTTAAGGTATTTTGGTATTACTTCTTTAGGAGGTTTGTTTAGTGAGGCTGTTGTATTAATTTTAGTAGATTTAGGTTTAACAGGAGTGGATCTGGCTAGTGGTTGGTGAGTTGGTTTTGGGATGGTGTTTAAGATGTTGTATGGGTTAGAAGTGTCCGCATCAAAGGAATCAAACAGTCCTGATGTAAACTGAGGTAACCCACACGGTACACAGTGCCATGATGCATCTTTGTTGCCTAAGGCATAATACACAGGTGTATTCATATGGAGACATGATGCATGGTACCATTCATCGCAGGTGTCACATTGAATGGCTTTCTGTTTCATGGTGCATACTTTTTTGCAGATGTTGCATCTATCTTTAGATCTAGGCCCTGGATTTGACTCTACATCTCCTGCTATTAATATTAACAGTGAAAGGTATTTATTTCTACTGTGTCTGTTTGTTTTCTTATGCAGCACGATTTTATGTGTGAAATTTCAGCTCGATAGAAAAATTAAAAAATGTTCAGTTACTTCATTCACTTATTAGTTTGTTGTTTTTTTTTTTATTCACATTGTGTTAGTAATTTCTGTGATTGGTATAGCATAATTGACTTTCTTGAAATACAAAATTTAATTTAAATAAACTTAAAATAGGTAGCACAATCAAGCATTATACAGTTGAAATATAGTATGTAGTCACATATACTACAGACGTTACTTCAAAAAAGAAGACGATTACGTCCTACGCGTCATGCATTCAGTCATGCATGTTAACCAATGACTTAAATTCTGCCAAGTCCCTGGTTTTCCTGGCTGACTTAGGCAACCCATTCCATGCTCTTATATCATGGGTAATTAGAAGCTTACGTGTAAATAATATTTTAAATGACTCCATTTCGAGTTTGTTATAAAACGTTCTAGCGTAAATCTGTTTAGTTTTTGTCCCCCTTTTGACCACGGCTGCAGCTTTTAACCAGGACGGCGTTTAAACATCATACTTATGAGTTGCAGTGTTTAGCAAGTGTTTATTTTATTTTAATTATATCAACTTCACACATTGGTTTGTATCTACGTCAAGAGGTCTTCGAGTGTGATTGTTGCTTTACAAACCATTTCTTTTGATGCTGTTTTTTTAATCCTTGTGATTAATTCTGAATTTGACAGTGGAGACGTTACCTGCACTAATTAAAGGCTCGGCGTCAGTATGAATTATGTCTACAAACTGGGCATCGCTTGAATCAATTCTAACAAAGCTGGAGTATTTCTCAAAAGCCGGCCCAGCGGGGTCTAAACCTGTTCAAATTGACACAAGTCAAGCTAAAATAACCAGCAAAAAAAAAAAACAACTAGCCACTTAATTAAAACAATATGCAACACATTAAAATTCAAATTTATTCAATGTTGCATGAAAAAAAAAATATTAAAAGCTATGCAAAAATAAAACAGCAGACGTCACTGTGTAGAAACAAAGATGAAACTTTAGTGTTGAAGAACTACATAATTATTGTCAAGTTTATATTCTGTAAGTTAAGTGTTTAATTAGAGCTTCACGGACTCTTGAGAATTAATACAGACCTAATGTAGTGAGTCTTTGTTCTGAGTAGTATGTGAATTGGGATAGTGTCACCATAAAATAAAACAATGTTGTAGTAACCTTATAAAACACTACAGGAAAACAAGTCTTTATTTTGGGCTTTATTGTTAAAGAATGACAAAACAGTTCAGAATAACACAGTACACACACATACACAAGCTGACCTGGACACAAGGGCGGACTGGCTATATGGGCATTTGGGCAAATGCCCGGTAGGCCGCTACTCAAAAGGGCCTCATGAATGCCACTATGGCACGCATTAAATTGTTAAAGGATTTATTATGTTCTCTTACTAGTAGACCACGGCGTAGCATACGCCGTTTTTTTGCAGGGCCGGTCTTAGGCCAATGAAACCTATGTGATCGAAGTGGGCCTCGCACTTTCAAAGGACTCGCGCTAATTTTAGATGTAAATTATTATATGTCACTCAATATGAAAAACGCCAATCCAACGCGCGATATGTAAAAACGGCATTACACGTAATTGTGTAATCTGGTGAAAGAAGCTTCTCGCGCCTCAAACTGATGAAGAATTACTTGAGGTCAACAATTCTCGTAGATATATTGAAAATTTCGTAATTCTTGCTATTGAGCGTGATCTATGTAGGAAAATTATTTTTTTTAATGATATACTTCGCTACACGCAAGGCTCGTAAAGTAGTTCTGTACGTAGTAAAGAATTAATAAAATGCAAAGACGAATTTATTTTCTAATACAACCTCTTAAATTTCAATTATTATCCGTATCCTTATCCAAACTTGGCCCCGCGAAATCTGTTTCGCATTGGGCCCCACAACCGTTTAGTCCGGCCCTGCTATTTAGTGACGGGTGAATACAGAGCAGATTACTTGTTCTCCTCCCCCCCCCCTCTTTTTTCACCGCTACTACTACGTGGAGTAGAAAAAAAAAAAGAGTGATCTTTCCATGACTTCTTAGTCACAATGGTTAAGCCCGGCCTTGCTTTTTGTGACTGGTGGATACTACTTGTTCTCCCCCCTCTTTTGTTTTCGTAGGGTAACTCTAGTCCGTCCGAGTTGCAGAACTAAAAGAGTGATCTTTCCTTTACTTCTTGCGGGTCCAAACTCTTGAGCCATGAAGAGAATTATATATATATAGATATAAGGGCTATTTGAGCGTCATGTTAAAAACATCTTTTACAGACTACATTGTAATACTAATTTAATCCAACACATTTTCAAAAATAATGTAATAGCCTACATCCGTAGACAGTGCTATAAGAAGGCTTCATAATTTTAGGGCCTACAAACATAGCGATTAAAACGCAACATAAGGCCTATACTTCTTATAAAGATATAGAGCATGCATACAGTTATCGATATATTATAAAAAAATAACAATGATTTTGAGAACAGATATGCCTATAATTCGCGGACCATGACATTATATACAATTTATGAGCTGTACTGTCTAGATATGCCTGGGCCGATTTTGACATCCAGTTCGCCCGTGACTGGACACCAGACATTTTGACACGCCAGCACAGATCAGTTCACAGCACACAAGAAACAGAAATACACAGCAAATGTCAAGGAAGCTAAGGTGAACTTCAATGTTGCCAACTAAAATGAAACCATGGAGCTACAAGCAGAAGAACGTTTGGAACTCGATTCAGAAAGACCAAAAATTGCACACAATTAACAATTTTGTTTTTTAAAACATGGACACTTCCTTTAGTTTCTACACCGGGTACACCAAAAAGCTGGCTATTTAAAGTTTATTTTTCCACCCTTGATGAAACTCTTTTTAAAAAGTCAACTATTATAAGCATGATATTAATTATTAGTATTATAGTATTTGAATGAAAGAGCTGACAACATTAACACAGCCCTAGTTCACAGGAGACGTCTCTAATGAAGTCCAAGTACATTCATTTTACTACAAGTGTTATTAAACAATGATACCCGATTGTTTTTTTTTTAATTTTCTGCTATCGAAGAACCAGGTCGTTTGTTAACATTATTTCTTGACGTTTGATATAGAATTAATGGAATAATATATAAGAAGACTATAGCATGTGTCTTATTTAAAAGCTATATCTAAATTGTTAAGTGGTTAGTAATCTAAATCAGAAAAACATAGACAAAAAAAAATTGCGTTACAAAAAAAAAGAATTGACCTGAAATGCGTCCAACTTTTTGGTTGGTCAGACGGAATACTTCCTGTCCAGCGTATCCTAACAAATGAGCTCCAAGGCTGTGACCAATCAAGTGAAAGTTCTAAAAACATAAGATTGAGCTAATACGAACACAAAAAAAAGGAAATCAGAGACTTTCTAATTAGTTACATTGATTGCTTGATGGCTCAGTAATTAACGACAAATATCTTTCGTAGACCTTTTTATCCATTTTATTTGTTGGTTTATTTCTTGAGTATATTTTACAAAATCTTCCCATCTTGAGTTCGTTCAAATTTACTAAACAAATGTTCTCTAGTTTACATTACACTTTTTGTATCTTGGGTAGCAGTTGCAGATGTGTTTTATTTAATGCAAATTAACTATATGGATCTTTCACATTTGTATAAATTTTCGATTAACAGACTTTGAATGGAATTAATAAATTGATAGCTTACTATTTACAGACTGCATTCATAGCATGCACGATATGTTATCAAATATGTGGTCTTTATGTTGTATGACATTGTTACACCATATTGGTTACACCGTATTAAGAGTTACTACCCCATGAAACTTACCCCGTACGCCGCATGCGCAAACACGTGCATGTCTTGTATCAGACGACCGACCATGGAGCCCACCATTCTGGTGTTAGCAGCGGCCTGGTAGTAGTTAGGTCCCTTAGCGCCCTGTTGCCAGTCAACTGCTACAACATTCATGTCTTCCTGTTGAAAAAAGATCAAGGTCAAAGTTCAATGTATTAATACCCTTTGTTTTATTACAACAGCAACTGAGTAAAACAATTCCTCCTCTCCCAAAGTTGTATAAAGTCCATATATCCCTGTGTTTCCTTTCAAGATGACCAGAAACCCACGCTACGACTCCCTGAGCTGGCAATAACACAACAACGCTCTAAGTTCAGCCGCAGCAGAGGATAGTCACTAATTACTAATCACTGCGGCCAAGCTGATAAAAAGTTCCTTTTCAGGTCATGCGATCTATAGGGCAGATGATGTTAAGATCATCAGGAGACATAATCCCCCAGAATTGGCATCACTCCCTACAACACTGACTTGTCCAACTTTTCAAATTGTGTCACATCTGCTTCGAGATATTCACATTTGACTAAAGTAACACCTTTAGTAAAAATCACTAAATTTAGAAAGCCTTCAGGAGACAAGATTCAAAAGTAAAGTAGCAATTATACATAAAACACCATAATCTTTAAATACAAAAACAAAATTTAATAAAATACTCAGAAAGACACAAAGATAAAAGCACATTCCTCGTTCCATATGATATGACAAATGCTTCTTCTTCCCTAGTGCTATTAGAGCATTGAATGGGTTGCCTGACTTGGCAGAATTTAAGTCATTGGTTAACATGTATGACCAGATGCATGACGCGTAGGACATAATCATCTTCTTTTTTGAAGTAACGTCTGTATAAGATAAGATAAGATAAGATAAGATAGTCTGACAGAGTTTGTTCAAAATAAAAGTCAGTTTAACACTATTGTTAATGGTATCTTCATTTATTACATTTATATATTTTGTACAAAACCTCTATTCATGTCAGAACATCAGGGGGTGGGCTGGAGGAGGACGAAAGGTAGGTGGGTTGGGGAAGGGTGGAACCTGGAAACTGATCTCAAATGAATGATCTTTCTTTAAATGTAACAGTTGATGTATATCACTTAGAAAAGAAGTACTAGATCGTTGGTCAAACTTGGGAATTTCTAGTTTGACCGTTATCAAAAAGTTTCTTCGCACTTTGAAGTGTAAATAAGTTCCTTAGTGAAAACCTTTCTTACTTTAGAGGATTTCAAAATAGTTCTAATGTATTATGACATCAGAGCTGTACACACGTTTGAATTATTTCATTTCTTTATTTGGGTGTGTGCTGTACTTTTAATGTATGGTTTATTAACGTTCTATCCCAGGCAAGATAAACGGCTGTGACATTTGTTTCAGAAATCTATAGACCTCCAGGACTTACTGCATCCAGAAGAGCGTTTTTCATCTCAATGACCCAGTGTGATCCTCCATTGTCCGTGAAGCCGTGAGCAATAATAACAGTCTTTTTGTCCCCGCTGTAGCTGGTACCTTTGATGTGGAATTCACCTGCCTGTGGAGTACCAAAAGACCAACATCGGAATGAACAACAAATAAACACCGAAAAAATATATTTTAAAGTTGAGTGCTGAGGTCTTCCCCAACTGTGACGTCACCAGTTAATTTAGAGGATGAATTTGATTGTGATGTAGGTTACAGCTACTAGCATCACGTCCATGTATATTTGACATACAGTGGCATAAAACTAGTTGGCGGTGTTCGAAGGAGCTAACAAAAAGCAAATGATTGAGGCGGCAAACAAAATAATTCCCCTATCCCCCCCCACACACACACACACAAAAAGCAACTCCAATGAGTAATATAGATATATAGCATAATTTGCGTTTAGATATTAAGAATACCATTTTTAACTGCTTTGAAATAATCATAATCTGAACAATTTGAAATAATCTCAATCCATAAGTAGCAGAGTGAAGAAAGTAAAAGAACCACTGGAAGAACTTAGTATGAATCATTAGTAGAAGCGAGCCATAAAATAATTTTGATTTTTATTCTACGGATAGAGTACGTAAGCAAGCTCAGTTAACAATAATTTTGGTCAAATGGAAACATCTGTTTAGTTGCAAATGACAACTAAATTTATCCTGGTACTGATCACAAAAAGTTTCAATAAGATATTTTTCATTTGTTTGTTACATGCATTACAGGTTTCGGATGTTTCTTAAAATTTAAAAAATAATTACATCCTAGCCTTAGCCTGCCGGAGAAGGGCTGAGGATGGCAGCGTGTAGGATTCGGACCTGGAACCATGGAGACCACCGAACGAGAGTCCAGATTACATGCCTCATGACCAGGCAGCCATCCATTTTGAACCCATCTTGATAAACAACAACAGTTAAAGGAATCATTACTAACGTAGATTAAGGGTCATATTACTTATAATACATTTATCAACATCTACAGTCTAGACATAAAATGCCAGTGATCTCTGTTAAAGAAAACAGTGATTTCTGTTTCTTTGATATCTACCTGTATTCGCTGTGGGGCTGCTCGGTGCTGGCGGTTGTACAGGTGAAAAATGATACTGATGTTAGTTGGACACAAAGGTTTATGGAACACTGTGTTGGTGTAGTCGCTGTTGCTGGAAATATCGTAACACTCGCAGCCTTTGGGCAGTATGGCGCTTCTGCAACATCTTCTCAATAATCCCAGGTTAGCTAGACACAAGGGGAGTAATATGTACACAGTAAGAAACATAATTCAATTAATAATACAACCCAAAAGGCACCCCGAGCCACACGGTACAACGTCAGAGACACATCGAGACACATTGAAAGTCACAGTATCACATGTCAGAGACACAATGAGACACATTGAAATCCCAAGTGTATAAGGTTAGAGACGACAATGAAAGACATTGAAGGCCACACAGTACAACGTCAGAAACTAAACGAGACACATTGAAGGTAGCATTGTACAACGTCAAAGACACATCGAGATACACTAGATGCCACAGGAGAGACAAATCGAGACACATTGAAAGTCAAACTACACAAATAGCTTGTACATTATTAATAGATATAGTTTTAAGGGCGGAGTTATTCCCCCTTTAGATTAGCTTTGATTTTCTCTTTTTTTTAAAAAAAAAAAGATTTTGTATGTTTTGCTTGTTTTCATTGCTGTGGTCAGGCTACGGAGCTGTCAAAACAGCGTCTTAGAAAACAAGAAAACAAGAAGTAACAGGAACCTGTATACGAACTTTCATGTGAATTAGTACGGACATTCATTTGGTATAGATACACACACCAGTGTCCTCATTTTGTGTTTTTCTCATATGATATAAGATTTTGTTGTTTTGTTTTTTCTCTAAGCTGTCTGAATATTTAAAAAAAAATTGTGTGTCAGAAATAATTAATCGAATTTCATTTCTCTGATAAGATATATATTTAGGACAACTGAAACTCAAAGTTGGAGTCATGTTCTAGCAGCTATCGGTCTGATTCCACTTGTGTGGACTAGAACATAGTAGTGAATTTCCTTTCCTGTAGAACTGAGTCTCAATGACGTTACTGTGTTCTTGTTCTCCTTTTAAACATTTTCTTAGCTCTCGGTGTTCATTTCTTTGTTGTGTTTTTTTTTACTTTTACTATGGAAATAATTTTTTTGAAAACTTTGGGATCCTTTGTGTACTGATTTGGTTTATTCGGCGTGATTCTCAAATTGATTCGGACTAGAAAAGACAATTTTTTAATGTAGAAATACACAAATTTGAAAGAGAACAGGCTCTCATACGGCGAGTTTATTGTATCAAATATCACACAAGTGCATTACACAATTTGAAGCATTATTTACGTGACATGTTTACTGTGTGCTTTGACTTGGTAGGAAATAGCTGACTTTCTTTGATCTAAGTTTAAGTTATTTTGGTGAGACAATTACATATCGAGTTAAATTGAATCCATGGCTAGACCAACAGTTCAACAGTCATTTTTCCCTATACACTTTTGATCTACTTCAACAAACATTATAACACGACATTGTTGAATTCATTATTAAATTAATAAATTATAGCCTTTTATATAGCGATACTTTCATGCTTATAGCATGCTCAGAGCGCTGTGGTCCAATCTCATTTGTGGACCAGTGGGTGAAAGGGGTATCTGGGAAAAGGTTTTCCGTGCTCAGTAAACACAACTCTGCTCGAGTCGGGTGTCGAACTTCGAGCCCCCTTCATAAGCAGCCATACCAAGCCAAGTTCAAGCGTACTTAGCCTCTTGACCACGCTTCCCATTAAGTGCATTTCCTTTCTTCAGATTTGTGTGTGTAAAGTCTTTGCTTGTGTTTTGTGTGTGTAAAGTCTTTGCTTGTGTTTTGTGTGTGTAAAGTCTTTGCTTGTGTTTTGTGTGTGTGTAAAGTCTTTGCTTGTGTTTTGTGTGTGTAAAGTCTTTGCTTGTGTTTTGTGTGTGTGTAAAGTCTTTGCTTGTGTTTTGTGTGTGTGTAAAGTCTTTGCTTGTGTTTTGTGTGTGTGTAAAGTCTTTGCTTGTGTTTTGTGTGTGTGTAAAGCCTTTGCTTGTTTTTTGTGTCTAGTCTGGAGAGGTGAAGGTTGGAGAGGTTGCTTTTTTTTAAATCAAATCCTTTATTGCAGACAATTTGTGTTTCTATCCAGCTGGCTATCACTGAATGTCGCTATACAGGACTGGAAAGTGTTTTCATAACATTTTATAAACACCATTTGATCTTTAGTTCTTAACGTATTTTATGCATTTATTTGATTAAACACCAGGTGATTTAATTTCTTTTTTTTTCTTTGTTGATATTTTTTTTTTCTATTTAAAAGTGGACTCATTGAACTAGACAGTTTGGGGGGGGAGGGGGTTAAATGTTTACATCTTGTATAAATAAAGATGGTACGAAATAAACTTGTTTTGGAAGGACTGTCTTTAACTGATAAGAAGACCGGAAGTTGTAGTATCCAAGAAAACGTCAACACTTCAAGCAACCAGAAACAAATTCAAAGAAATTAGTTTTATATTTAGTCAAGTTGTCACTTATAAAGAAATCACTTGATATAACCAAGGTGTAACAGTAACTGAACTTCTTACCATAACACATACTGGCTATCAATAATATAATCTATTTCTTTTGAAGTAATATAAGATGATATATATATATATACATATAAATATATAAATATATATAGAGAGAATCAGTTTTTTTTTTAGTTTTTGATTTTGATTAATGTATGCATTTTGCTGTGGGAATACTAATGTTTGTTTTCTAAAAGTGGTCAGCTAAATGAGATTACAATTTATCTTTTCAAAAGAGAAAGTTATTAAAGCATCAGTGGCCTTTACAATCTGAAACTAAATTCAATTTAGAAAGACAAAAACTAACACAATATTCTGAATGAAGCTTTTGATATGTAAAATTGTTTAGAAATATTTCTTAAAAATTAATACACATTTTTTTGTTCTCTTTAGATGGTCGTGAAATGTTGAAACTGTTCTATCACAATTGATTAGAAGGAGTGAAAGAGAAATTACCGTCATTGCCTGGACAGTCTAAAAACTGAGCTCCTACTGCTGATACAGTCTCCACTGCACACACAGACAACAGCAGCACCACTGACACCCACATGATAAATTTGTTCCAAAGCAACAAAGTAACTTTCGCTCGTTTGGGACTCTACATACATATATAAGCTTCTGATCAAGGACAGGGATTCTAAAAAAAAAAATTTTAAGTGACCTCTAATCATTCGATTTTGTATTATTATTTTTCTCATTAAGTATTTGATCAAATAATTCATGTATTCACTTTTTGAAATATTCCAACTAACGCATCAAAAACATGCAATATGCAAACTGAACGGAAATAAACATTGTACGTTTAACGATCCCAGATAATGAAAGAGATTGTCGGTAGAAGCTGTTTAGTTGAAACCAATTATATAAGTTTGAAATGTCCTGTTATGTAACATCACTGATAAGCGGGTTTCCAGTTTTAGAGTTGGCACTAGTCCGTTATATCAGAGTTAAGTCAGCAAGTTTCAATCTTTCTCTTGAGACTTCCTCCTGTAATTTTGATTTTGTTTATTAATCGTAACATTGACCTAGTTTTTTAAACGTATGTTCCGGTTTAACACACACGTTTAGTCGCTTAATGACAAACTGTTTTTAAACATTCTATTCTTAAAAATTTTAAGTTCTTGTTAATAGCTTTGATTAACTCATATTATTTTGTAACTATAGACTGGAGATGTTTATTTCTTTTAATCTAGCCTATATTTTTCCATGGCTATGACAATGACCTCAATACTCTCTCTCTCTGATCTACCAACAGACCAATACAATAGAGAGGCGGTTGTAAAACATTTCCAAGTTGCTGTCCATTTCTTGTGTTCTGTTGTCAGGGGGAAATTAAATTTCTTTTTGCAACACCTCTATCCAAGTCGCAACTGCAGGTTCGAACCTGGACTTATCTCAAAAATGGCTCTAACGATTTTCCTATAAATTTAACAATGTATATGGCATGCGTCTCAAATAGCCTCTTACAAGATGTGAAAATCCTGGCTTTCAAATGTGGCTCCCAAATTGATTCAGGCAGAGCTGTTTTTACTAAAAGGAGATGGGACATAGGCGAGTAAATGGTCCCTTAACCAGTAAGCTTCTGAGGAGCTCGTTAGACTTAGCTGGCTACCCACCTAGGAGCAGGAAAACTCTGAATTCCAACCCCTGCAGCCTTGCGGCTTTACACTAACACGTGAAAGGCTTCGAGAGTCAATCCTGGGGAAAAATGAGGAGCGGGCGAACCTTTGGCATTTAGCTTCATACAGTGCTTCACCCTGGCAGAGCTTGCGACGCCGTTGATCCCAAACTGTATCGACACTTGCAGTTTCTTTGCATACATCAGCTGCGTGGAGAGGGAAGAACTTCTGTGTTGTTGACATCGTTCTCACCACAGATAATGTCCAGGGATTCATCTCATTTCGCGACTAAAGTAGGCCATATACTTAGAGATAATAAGCAAAAGTTTTTTTGGAAAAATATGCAGCTTGCAAAGAGGTTTGGGTGGACAGGTGTAACACAGAACTCATCTTGAATGTTTGGAATCAAGACTTAGTCATTCAACTTTGGTTCATCTGTCGTTTAGATTCAGTCCTGCTCTTCAATGATGTTTTTATTCGTAATTTTAAATATTTCAAAACAAAAAAACAAACTTAGCCGAAACCTCCTGAAAACGTGTGGGATTGGCAAGGATAGGGATTCGAACTTGAGATCATCCGGAAGACCAGTGGGTAATAATAATATTAACAATTATAGTAAAAATGATGATAATAATATAGCTTTTATATAGCGCTACTTTCATGCTTATATCATGCTCAGAGCGCTATTTGGGAGAAGGTTTTCCGTGCTGCCTTTAGGTGCTCAGTAAACACAACTCCGCTCGAGTTGGGTGTCGAACCTTGAGCCCCTTTTATAGGTAGCCAGCCAAGCCAAGGTTACTTATCCTCTCGACTACGCTTAGGAGTTTAGTTTGTACCTTGCTTCATTTGTTTCAATTGAGAAAAAAAAGCAATAACCAAAATAAATGTTCATCCTTTCTCTTGGGCTAAACATGTAGGTCTCAGCTAAGTCTTTGCAATGTTTGTGAAGATCATTAAATTGGGCTAAACATGTAGGTCTCAGCTAAGTCTTTGCAATGTTTGAGAAGATCATTAAATTGGGCTAAACATGTAGGTCTCAGCTAAGTCTTTGCAATGTTTGTGAAGATCATTAAATTGGGCTAAACATGTAGGTCTCAGCTAAGTCTTTGCAATGTTTGTGAAGATCATTAAATTGGGCTAAACATGTAGGTCTCAGCTAAGTCTTTGCAATGTTTGTGAAGATCGATAAATTGGGCTAATCATGTACGTCTACTTTTGACTTCAACATCTTACCTTCAAATGTTTGAGCACCTTATTGTTGATACTTTATGAGGTTAATAATAATAATAATTTTACTCATAAAGCGCTGTTAACAAACAAAAGTTAGGCTCAAGGCGCTGTGATAACATTACAAACACAAACACGAGAGCTAAAGGGACAAACTAATCTAAAAAAGTTTTAAACAGGTAGGTCTTAATCATGCATCTGTCTGTGATCAATGGGGAGTGAGTCCCAAACCTTTGGTTTAGGAAATAAAAGTCTCACATTCTATTTTATTAAATAGTGTGTTTTTTTTATTATTCTAAATTTGAACTGCGGTCCATAATTTGGTGACCTCGTAGATAAGATGACGAATACATAATTTAAATACAACATCTCCAAGTTTTAAATCGTGGTCAAGATACAATCTGAAGAGGTCGATCAAGGTTGAATCCAATTCGTTTCAAACGTAGAGAGTTCAAGGTCATAAACTAATTTAAATAAAACACTTTTGCACTCCACACAGTTTTACACCCATCAAAGTTTTCAATCTGTTGGAATGAACCAGTTTGAGTTAAAGTCATTTAGGAGACATGAGCTAATGATTATCTTAAGGGGACATACGAGTCGGAAAATGACGAATTTTTAATTTTTTTTTCGATTTTTTTTTCTTTCAGATTTTGAAAATTTAACCTTTTTTTTATATGAATCATATTATATTTTAGCATAAAAATGTTTGTAAATATGTGTATTTTGACTTTGAACATGTACACCTTTTGGTGATTATTTACAAATTATCGAAATTTATCAATGTTTACACCTTGGATACGATATTACCTATCTAACAAAACTAGGACCACGATACATCAAAAGAAAGGTCACGATTCGATTTATATGTTTATCTGGGGTTCAAACTAATGGATTTATATGTTTTTTTGTAATTCGTATTTTTCCGAGCTATATAAACTACGGAAATTTCCTTATATGGCACATCGGCAAAACTCGGAAAAAAGCGACTAATCAGAATGTGCCGTTTCATCCGGAAAAGGCGTTTCAAAATGGCCGACAGCATAAACACATTCTTGTAGTGAAAGTCACTGAAAGCCTTGCACAAGACAGTTTCATTTGTTTGGTATTTGTAAACATCAAAGAAAATATCTTTTACATTAAAATGCCTCGACCAAAGGGACGAAGAATGCTAGAGAAGCTCAATAAAGCAAGAAATGTTATGCTATCTGGCAAGCTGCGTGGAAATTCCTCTAGATCTAGACCTAGTAGTAGTTTAGATCCAGCATCAGAAAGACAACGTGGTGCATCCAGATCGAAATTAGACCGTCTTTCAATAAATACTGATGTTCTAAGTGCCATTGATCTAGATCTACAAGAAACAGAGCAATTATGGACTATTGCTAATACTAATCAGCTTACTGATTTGATGTCGGATGCATTATGCCCAAATTGTTTTCAGAGTTATAAAAGATGAAAACATGGGGTTTGCATCAAAGTTGAAGTTATGTTGTAGTAGTTGCGGATATACTAAATCAAAGTTTTCATCTCCAAGAATACATAAAAGTAACTGTTCAAATGTTGCATTTGAAATAAACACCAAGATGGTTTTATACAGCCATGAGATAGGAAAGGGTTTCACTTCTCTGCAGATATTTAGCAGCGTCCTAGGAATTTCTGGAATCAGCCAGAGAGCCTTTAAAGACCATGATAATAAAATCACAGGTATGTTAAATTACACATTAATCTACTATTAGAATTATTTCTTTAAAAATTTTAATCTTTACCATATAAAAATTATAGATCTAGACCTAGTAACTATAGATCTAGAATCTAGTCAATCTTTACAAAGTTCTAACTTTGATAAAAAAATACATGTAGTATGATCACTATGATGTAGCCAATGTAGGCTCTCTAGAGATCTAAATCTTTTTTTTTTTTTAAAGTTTATATATATATATTATATACGGTAAATCATTTTAATTAATGTTTTTTTGTTTTTTCTTCAGACTGTGAAGTGGAATCTGGGGAAGACATGCTCTACCGCACAGCCAACACCATACGTCAAGCTTATGCAGAGACGGATGATGACATTAGGGAAGCCATTGAACGAGGAGAAAACCCTTTGATTGACATTTCAGTCAGTTATGATGGGACCTGGCAAAAGCGAGGCTTTACATCGCTTTATGGTGTAGGTGTCTGCATCGATTTACTAACAGGTCTTGTTGTCGACTTCGATATTAGATCTAAGTACTGCCATGCATGCCACATACAGAAAGCTGAGAGCATGAGTGCAACTGACCTCGCAGTTTGGAAAGAACAGCATGATTGCTGTACTAATCACCACAAATCCAGCAAGTCTATGGAACAGGACAGTGCTGTAATTCTGTGGAATCGTTCTGTGGCAAAATATAATTTTAGATATGTGGAGATGCTGAGTGATGGAGATTCTTCTGCTTTTAAAGCTGTGCTTGAGTCTAAGCCATATGCTGATAAAGCTGTTACTAAACTTGACTGTATCAACCATGCCCATAAACGTATGGGGACAGCGCTTCGAAAACTTGCCAAAGAAAGCCATCTTGGTGGCAGAGGAGTTGGCAGGTTAACAGAAAAAAAATGTGACAGTTTGCAAAATTTTTATCGTGGTGCTATAATAGACAATATTCCAGATGTGTCCAAAATGAGGAATGCTGTTTGGGCAGGATTATACCACTCCATGTCTACAGATACTGAACACCATCATCGACAATGTCCATTAGGAGAAAATAGTTGGTGCTGGTACCAACAAGCTGTTTCGTTGGGACAAGACCCTGACAGCCACTCTAATCATAAGGCATCAACGTTTTTGTCTCTAGAGGTGGCTCACAAGCTAATTCCAATTTATCGAAGAATGTCAGATGAGTCCTTGCTTCAAAGAATGGCTCATGGTGGTACTCAGAACAACAACGAAAGCCTTAATGCTATGATTTGGGCGAGATGTCCCAAAACAGGTTTCATGGGACTTGGCAGAGTGAAAGGCAGTGTTGCTAGAGCTGTGTCCATATTTAATGCTGGCGCCAACGAATTAATTAACGTGATGAATAAGATGCATATTGATGTTTCTTATGTAACGTTAAATAATTTAAAAAAGGTCAATGATAAAAGAATTATTCAGTCTGACACTACTAGCCAAGAGGATTATAGAAAAAGAAGAAAGACTGTTTCTTTAGCTCGGTTTGAAAAAGTCAGAGAGCAATTGGCCAAAGATGGGAATGTATATGGTGCTGGTGCTCATTAGCAATACTACTGTCAATATTTTTTTGTATTATATAATTTTTTTTGTTTTTATTCATTATTGTTAGAGCATATTGACAGTTTAGCTGCTGTTTTAATTATTTAAAACAAAAATGTAATAACTAATATTAGTAGCAAAATTTAAACAACACCATCTGATTATGTTTATGTAAATAATATAGATCAACATTTTCAAATATATTCTGATACCTTAACTCAAGAGAAAATGTTAGCAAGTTTTATCTAAACTGACAATTATATATATGCTATCTAAAGAACTCCCTAGATGAATAGTAAAGATATAACAGAACTACTGAACAGTCATCATGAGTTTCAGATACATCCTACATTCTTATCAAGTTTTTTTTTCTTTATGGTTGCTAAATGTTATACCCGGTATATAATATATTATTTTATAATGTAATCTGGATGGAATATACTAAATAGCTATTTTTAAAAGCTGCTATACTAAAGTGTAAATAACATATATTTGCTATTCAGTGATTTTCTGAATAATTTTTTGTAATTGAATTTTTTTTTTTTTTTTTGTGTATTTTTGTATTATATCTATCTACCAAAAGCTAAGGCTCTGAAACTACTTTTGGAACTTATTTGATATTTGGCATAGTTATTCTGTACATATATATCTACATATGCATGCAAAAACTTTTTGATATTTGCGTACGTTGGATTTTTGTTTGAAATACTACTCTGTAATACAATTGCGTACAATTTACGTTTTATTTTGCCAATTAGTTGCTATATTTATATGAAATTTAGAATATTCCCTTTACTAAATATAGCTATTTTTATTATGTTTTCAGGTAGTTATTATACTAACCTATAAATTACATGCATGTTATCTAGTATTTTCCTGATAATTTTTTTGTAATTGAAATTTTTTTTTTTTTTTGCATTTTCTCCTTTTTTTGTTTTTGTATAATACCTCTATCTGCCAAACGCTAAGGCTCTGAAACTACTTGAGCTACATACTTCATATTTGGCATACTTATTCTGTACATAGATATCTACAAACGCATGCAAAAACTTTTTGATATCTCAATAAGTAGATTTTTTGTTTGAAATATTACTCTGTAATACAATTGTGTACAATTTGCGTTTTATTTTACCAATTGGTTGCTATATTTATATGAAATTTAGAATATGCCCTTTACTAAATATTGATATTTTTTTTATGTTTTCAGATAGTTATTATACTAACCTATAAATTACATGCATGTTATCTAGTATTTTCCTGACAAAATTTTTGTAATTGAAATTTTATTTTGTTTTTTTGCATTTTCTCCTTTTTTTGTTTTTGTATTATATCTCTATCTGCCAAACGCTAAGGCTTTGAAACTACTTGAGCTACATACTTCATATTTGGCATACTTATTCTGTACATAGATATCTACAAACGCATGTAGACACTTTTTGATATTTGAAGTAGTTTTTTTGTTTTAGCATTTCAAAGTTTAGAATTATGAAATATTTATGTATTTCCAAGGTTGCAACACTAAAAAAAATCATTAAAAAAAGACAATAAAAGATAACAATATTTCCCTTCATGCGTTTTTAATACTTGTCATGTGTGATATTTATGTGTAAAAATTAATTATTTATCTTAAGTATTTTTTGAGTTATAAGCTTTTAATTATAGTTTGTTTGGCGGCCATCTTGGATTGTTTCCATGACAACCAGTAAAGTTATAAAGTCAAAAACTATATTTTTTCAATTGTTTAATTAAGTACTATTGAGATAATATAAAATATTTATTCTAAATGGAGAACTTTTTTTTTCCTTCTTTCTGACTCGTATGTCCCCTTAACTTGCATATTTAATTCATTCTTTAGTTATTAAAAAAGTTTTGACAAAACTAAAAACAAACTCGAGGATTTTACTCCAGGTACAATGGAGGACATTGTCTAGAAACATTTTGTCATCTCTGGAGTTTAAAACAACACTCACTAGTTTAATAGGTAACTAGTTTCATAAGTGAACTATTCGAAGGATTGTATAAAACTGTTTGACTGCTAATATAATTCCTATTGTTACAAAAGGGTACGTGTGTGCTTGAGCTGAATATTTGATTTGGAAAACGCCAGAGTAGAAATACATTGGATGGATTTGTCATTGAAAAAGAGTCCATCTCGTCTCAAATGAAGCTCTATCAAGAGACATCCCGGAACTTTTGCGCGCGTGTGTGTTTGTGTACGCGTGTGTGTATGTGTGTGAGCGTGTGTGGATAGTTTTAAAAGTTCAATGTCATTGTGATTTTCATTGACGTCATTTATTGACTGAAACATAGCAAATGTAATAGGCTAAGCTGCTAAACCAAATACTTATTTAACTCTATCTCTTCGTAATTATTTTCCGCGCTCAATAACGTTTTTCTTTTAATCAGACAATGTTGTAATTGGTAGAGATAATTGCCTGCCCTTATTATATAACACAAATCAAAGTTTATGAACCCAAAAATAAATTAATTTAATGGGGTCGAATCAACAATGGTATCGCCAATCAGGAGAGAAAGAGTTAAAATATTGCGTTTGCTTTTGCCTATAGTACTTCAGTAACTGGAAGCTTCCTTTTCTTTGTCTGGTATTACTTTACCTGTAAATAGTTGTAAAAAGTCTACCATGAAATAGACATATTGTTTTGTTTTAAATTATTTTCTATTTAATTATCTTTTCGTAACCTCGGGTGAAGTTGAAACTTTACATACGTATTCATGTCTCTAACAAAACAATTTAAAAAATGTAAGAAATTAAACGATTAGGTTAATAAATGTTATTACTTTGACATGAGTGATCACTTGATGATTGATGGTATTACGTAGTCAAATCAATTTGTAAAGTTTCTTTCTAAAACATCATGAGTATAAAACAACTAACGAAACAAAGTCAAAACTTATTGTAAATTAAAAAAAGAAAGTTTTCCATATAACGAACATTTGTATTTTATTAAACATCTTGAGTGACTAATGAAAGATTTAAAATTGTTACAATTGGATTCCCCATATTCACTTTTTTTTTAAACACTCTCATATTTAAAAAGTAAAAAAATACATACAAAATAATAGAATACTATTCCAGACATTACAATATATTTACATGTAACAAAAAACAGTCTCCTAAAACATACACACGCTTCCATAATGAAAAAAAAATAGTTTGTATCTAATGACGATCATTTTCAGTACATTGTCTGCACACATATGTTGGAGGTCTATTACATAAAGCACTACCAAGCCAATGTAGGCTTCTTTGGAATTCAAACTTCTGTCTTCGAGTCAGTTTTGCAACCTGTTCCCTGGTTCAAAATACAGAAGGACATTTTGCTGATTCAATAATAAATATTCCTGTACTGTTAATTCTATCGAAAAAGATGATTCTTAGGTCCTATTACCAAAGTTCTGAAAGAAGAGCATAGACAATGGTGGATTAATTTTTTTAGAAAGTTTATGCACATCTGTAACAATTTTTCTTAATGTAATTATCAAGACGTGAATTAGTCAAATACACGAAGAAATCGTAGTAACGCACCATCAATCTGGATGGAAGAAGAACGTCTACTAATCTGAATGGAAGAAGCAAGTCTGCTAATCTGAATGGAAGAAGAACGTCTGCTAATCTGAATGGAAGAAGCACGTCTGCTAATCTGAATGGAAGAAGCAATTCCGCTAATCTGAATGGAAGAAGCACGTCTGCTAATCTGAATGGAAGAAGCACGTCTGCTAATCTGAATGGAAGAAGCACGTCTGCTAATCTGAATGGAAGAAGCACGTCTGCTAATCTGAATGGAAGAAGCACGTCTGCTAATCTGAATGGAAGAAGCAATTCCGCTAATCTGAATGGAAGAAGCACGTCTGCTAATCTGAATGGAAGAAGCACGTCTGCTAATCTGAATGGAAGAAGCACGTCTGCTAATCTGAATGGAAGAAGCACGTCTGCTAATCTGAATGGAAGAAGCACGTCTGCTAATCTGAATGGAAGAAGCACGTCCGCTAATCTGAATGGAAGAAGCACGTCCGCTAATCTGAATGGAAGAAGCACGTCTGCTAATCTGAATGGAAGAAGCACGTCCGCTAATCTGAATGGAAGAAGCACGTCTGCTAATCTGAATGGAAGAAGCACGTCTGCTAATCTGAATGGAAGAAGCACGTCCGCTAATCTGAATGGAAGAAGCACGTCCGCTAATCTGAATGGAAGAAGCACGTACGCTAATCTGAATGGAAGAAGCACGTCCGCTAATCTGAATGGAAGAAGCACGTCTGTTACTCTGGAGGGAAAAACATATGTGTGTGTGTGTTTACATAAGTGTGTGAATATTAGGGGGGGGGTTGTAAATAATATTTCTTGAGTAATAAGACTATGTTTGTCTAAAAATAATTTCTTCAATAATGAGAATTCGTTCATTTAATAAAACAAATTAAAAACCTAAACTCACAGAATTTCGTTTACAACCAATTATCTCCCCTGTAAGACACTGAAGCGCTCGCTGATGATAATTAAAACAGACATAGCGACATGCCAATGAAGTGATTTTTATAGTTTTTGTATCTTGCATTAAAACCAAGAAGTAAAAAGTCTGCTTAGAAACTGCGCTAATGTCATGCTGACAATATTTGTCAAAGTTCTTAAATGGATTTTAAGATATGAAGCCTTTTCTTATCCAGGCATGACATGAGGGGAATACAAGGAATGGAGGGGGGGGGGGTTGACACTTGAGAAAATGACATTCAAAAAGACAATGTAATTACACGGGTTAGAGAACATTGAGATAATGACATTTTCAGAGTTGGCATGTTAGGCTCTGCAACGCATAACGGATAGGACAACGTTTCTCTTGGGTTAGATAACATTGGTATCAATTGAGATGTAAAGATTTGTATAAGATATTCATTACCTAGGAAAAGAAAGAGAGCCAGACCAGGGAATCCATGGAAGTAACAGCACACCAATTAGTGGACGCTTGTATAAGGAACTCAGTCTGTAAATAAATAAAAAAATCAAGAATATTGAAAGACGGTAACGGTATTGACGACACTAACCCAATGGTCCTACACACAAGGTAATAGCCCAATGGTCCTACACACAAGGTAAAGGCTCAATGGTCCTACACACAAGGTAAAGGCCCAATGGTCCTACACACAAGGTAAAGGTCCAATGGTCCTACACACAAGGTAAAGGCCCAATGGTCCTACACACAAGGTAAAGGTCCAATGGTCCTACACACAAGGTAAAGGCCCAATGGTCCTACACACAAGGTAAAGGCCCAATGGTCCTACACACAAGGTAAAGGCAATGGTGAATGAGGATGAATATAAAACTGAATAGTTTGAACAAAATCTAAAAAAATGATTATATTTTCTCTTTCAATCACAGACATTTAGTCGTGTGACTACTCTGGGTCTTCTTGTCAACGTAGTTTAGATGTAACAAGAGAACATAATAAATTTATTAAATTTTCAAAATAAAATCAAATTATGTTTTTACATTGACGAACACATTAGAAATCGTAGAAACAGAGCCATCGTGAATGGTATCATGTAAAAATTAGTTGACCCCAAAGAACCCCATTGTGATCCCAATCCCATCTTACTTAGCAACTCTGCTTACCTGTCAATTCAAGTAGGAGGGGATGCAACCCCGCAATAACGATTTTCTTTGGTCAACCTCAGTTACTTCCTTGTTACACATTGACACAATTATCGAACTTATTGGCATTCCAGACTTTGGGTTACGTCTAAGACGAGCAGTCTCTGAATTGCCATTTCTGTTTGTCATTTTATTATTAAGTACAATGACATGAAAATTTTAAGTGTTTTGTGTTAGAAATAATATTTCCAATGTCTTGGACGATACGAGTCACTTCTTTCGATCTGTTGATTAGTCGATCATACCAAACAAATCGACAACCAAATGATTCCCTAGTGATAGTTTGTTAAAGGATGAATTAGAAAATACACCAGGTTTAATCTCATAAGCATATGAATAAGAGCCGAATATAAAAAATATTGTTTGGCTTTGATAATTTAGTTTGTAAAAAAATAGTTTGACATTTAACAAAAAATATTTGTTTCAATTAACAGTTTTTGTGAATTTTCTACTAATTTTACTCTTTCAAATAGAGACATCTAAGAACTAGAGGCGCGGTGGCCGAGCGGTAAAGTGCTTGGCTTCTGAACCCGGAGTACGGGTTCGAATCCTGGTGAAGACTGGGATTTTTAATTTCGGGATCTTTGGGTGCCTCTGAGTCCACCTAGCTCTAATGGGTACCTGACGTTAGTTGGGGAAAAGTAAAAGCGGTTGGTCGTTGTGCTGGCCACATGACACCCTCGTAAACCGTAGGCCACAGAATCAGATGACCTTTACATCATCTGCCCTATAGACCACAAGGTCTGAAAGGGGAACTTTACTTTTTTTTAGGAAGTAGACAAAATGACCATTCCTACAAAGCACTCTTCTAGAACATCAATCAAATGGACAAAATGGACAGTAAATCAACAGGACAAGGAAGTAAGTTAAACAGACAAAGTGTGTGTGTTTTTTAACGTATTTTTAACAGCTATATCTCAACATGTGAAATGGTCAAACTTTCCATCTTGTTATTTCATTAAAAGTTTAGCCTTTAAAAAACAGGTCTATGTAACGATAGCATCAATCTTATTATGTCAGAATGATATTAAAAAAATAAATGTATACAAAACTTAATTCATAAAAAACCTGAGGTCCGACCTTATCTATTTCCTCATGATCTAACACATCAATAGGTGACGTATCATCCCCGATCC
This sequence comes from Biomphalaria sudanica, assembly GCA_036873155.1. NCBI lineage: Eukaryota > Metazoa > Mollusca > Gastropoda > Planorbidae > Biomphalaria > Biomphalaria sudanica. The sequence goes on along the minus strand of JAZGLO010004904.1, from coordinate 336,685 downwards.
AAGTGATGCTGTGATGAAGCTATTCTCTGATCCTATTTTAGGCGTCCTGTAATCCATATTTACCCGTCCAAATAAACAAATAGATATCTATACAGTAAGGACTAATATTTGATTATAGTTTGGTGCTTGTTTAGTTCTTTAACTTTCAAGTGTCATATTTTGTTTGAATGTTTAAATATTGTTTGTGTATTTCTGTGTAAAATGAAACAACACCGACCGATGGCTTAAAAATGTATTTAGTGCAGGTGCTCGGGTGAAAGCACAGTTGGTTATGAAATATATGGATAAAAGTATGCTGACAGGTATTGTAGATAAATCTTCTGATAGAGTTATGATTTGAAAGAATTAAATCAATCTAAAAGTGTGACGTTCATGCCAACATGAAATATCTAGACATCAATCTTTTAGGTAACAAATGTATGATCTCAAAACTTGCAGTATGTCACAAACAAGGGAAGTAATGTACTGCCCATTGGACAAAGACTTTGACACTTATACACTTTTACTTATTTATGTTCCTTGTTCTAGCTAGAGCTGGACAATGACAGGAGGAGTAGTTTATGCAAGTTTAATCACACATGGATGTAACAGTAGACTTACAATGCTCTTGTTTAAGGTTTCTTATATACAGTAGTCTGCAGGCAGTAAGAAATGTCTCTATTCACTTCTCTCTGTATGTCCGTTCTACTTCTATTTCAATGTATACCATATCTACATATATATATTTATTTATTTAATTGTAAATCAACATTAGAATCTTGGAAATAAGTCAACAATGGATAGAGAAGAGAATAGTGTTAATAAAAACTAAGATATTTTGGTACATTTGGTAATTAAGAAATATAATGTTTAATTACTTAAGTAAGATACTTGGATTAAATAATAGTTACTAAAAAAAAAAAGCATTCAACTCACAGGTTTTCAATCTAGTCACACAGTGGCAGACTTTGCTGTTTCATCAATAGACTGATTTCGTTTATACAGGTCACAAAAAAAAAACGCATTGCGAATAAAAGATAATTAGCGCAGATAATAATAAGGCCCGTCTTCGAGTCCGAAGATTAATGAGGAATGCAGTTATCTCCCGTGGCTTTTCTTTTCGCTTTCTGCGTCTCTCCTCGGCAGCGGATTTTTTTTTTTGGTCTCAAATTTGTATCCCGCGGCCTTTGTGTGTGACCTCCAGCTGTCTCGTTCTGAGGCCGCATGCAGCCTGGTGCTCTCTTCTATGTCAGCTAAGGCAAGTTGGCGCCTAAGCTGGTCTTTAAAACGTTTCCCGTGGGGCACCTCTGTTACGTCGACCACCTTTTAGCTCACCAAAAAAAACTGCTTTTGTCATACGTTCGTCCCTCATGCGGGATACGAGCCCCATAAGAAGTCCTTCTATACTGTCCATAGCGCGTTCGCAAGAACATTGCTGTTTGTAGTGCGTTTTGCCACCTTATGTCCATGATGGAACGCAAGCATCTTTGGTGAAAGCGCTCAAGCAGTCTTAGTTGCTTTCTGTGGAATACCTATGTCTCAGATCCATACAGAAGGGTTGAGGGAACCACATCTTGAAGGAAACTAATTATTGTAGGCAGGCGGAGCGATTTATTCCGCCAAACTGAAGGCGTCGAAGGCACTTCTGGCCCTGTTCAGACGGTTATCAACTTCCCTTCAAAGCGAGTCATCATTTGACACTATTCTTCCTAGATTTGTGAAGTGGTTTTTACCACGTTAAGGGGACTGTCCATTTACGGTGATCGCGCAGATATTGTTCCATGAAATATAGTCCATAATTTCAATGACATTTGTAAAACGTAAGACAAGTCCTTTTTTGTGGGGAGGGGGGGGGGGGTCTGTAACAAGCGGAAAGTAATGCTTGTAGAACAAAGATCAGCAGAAACATTGCCAACAAATAAAACAGCATCACATCTTTTCAAATCTCTAAGGACACATAAACTCTGGTCAGTCTGAGATTAAACAAAAAGAGTTTCATTTGGGGTTTTAATGTTTAAAGGGAAATGAAATTTAAGAAAAAGTTTTCCTTTATCCTTTATAACCAAATGGTCTATGGAGGTATTGTAAGGTCAGCCCAATGACCATTTGTCCAATTCCAAAATATTTTGAAAGGGGTGAGACAAGTAATGCATGAACTGTCCAGGAATTTTGCTATTAAAATATATCTAGTTCCAATATACCTAATATGCCTTGCGTTTTAACTGTTGACTCTTGGCTGCCTTCTGCAATTACACTGGCTAACTGTGAAATTAAAGCATAGAGTAAACATTACAGAAAATAGGATGCATATAAAATACAAATCCTATATGCAGGTCAATTGTAACCTCAGATACTTTACAAATAGAAAAGTCAAAAAACATTTTGATAGACCAACCCTAATAAAGACACTATTCACAAAATTGTGTTCAATATAAGTTGTACATCAATTGCGTCTTATAGGTAGGCAAAGGTACGTTGGGTGAATCAAGCACCTGTGTATGAAGACAATTAGTCGCTTAAATACATGCTGATGTTAAGATACCTGTTTTGTTTCCTTTCATTGCATTAATCTATTGACATGATTCTCCTTTGTGATTTCGCAGTGTGAACAATTATATTGAAATGCATACAAACTTAGGGCCGCCATTTCTTTATAAGTTGAGCAAAGCAAACTTACCTTAAGATTATCTGTATCCAGCATAATGGCGAAACTGGTCATGTGATTACATTGACACGTGGTGTGATTCTTGTTGCTCTGTAACGTCACTACCTGGCATCCGTCCTGTGACCAGAACCCCGCGAATTCTCTGGTGAGAGACCAATGCGATGGAGTGAAAAAAGAAAGATTACTAAGACAAGGCAACATGTTTCACATTTTTCATTTTCATATTCTAATTAGTGATATGAAGACGAAACAATTAATGATAAACTTATTTCAATTAAAACAAAACTGCGACTTCCATTTGGCAAACAACAAGGCCATTGAACATTTTATAATGTGGAAGTGTCCTCCGTTTACTCGTTCTTGTAACAACTTCATGAGCATAATCTAAAGTACTCACCCTTTACTTATGTTCCAGAATCAACATAATCTAATGTACTCACCCTTTACTTATGTTCCAGAATCAACACAATCTAATGTACTCACCCTTTACTTATGTTCCAGAATCAACACAATCTAATGTACTCACCCTTTACTTATGTTCCAGAATCAACACAATCTAATGTACTCACCCTTTACTTATGTTCCAGAATCAACACAATCTAAAGTACTCACCCTTTACTTATGTTCCAGAATCAACACAATCTAATGTACTCACCCTTTACTTATGTTCCAGAATCAACACAATCTAATGTAACCACCCGTCACTTTTGTTCCAGAATCAACACAATCTAAAGTACTTACCTGTTACTTATGTTCCAGAATCAACACAATCTAATGTACTCACCCTTTACTTATGTTCCAGAATCAACACAATCTAATGTACTCACCCTTTACTTATGTTCCAGAATCAACACAATCTAATGTAATCACCCGTCACTTTTGTTCCAGAATCAACACAATCTAAAGTACTTACCTGTTACTTATGTTCCAGAATCAACACAATCTAATGTACTCACCCTTTACTTATGTTCCAGAATCAACACAATCTAATGTACTCACCCTTTACTTATGTTCCAGAATCAACACAATCTAATGTACTCACCCTTTACTTATGTTCCAGAATCAACACAATCTAATGTACTCACCCTTTACTTATGTTCCAGAATCAACACAATCTAAAGTACTCACCCTTTACTTATGTTCCAGAATCAACACAATCTAATGTACTCACCCTTTACTTATGTTCCAGAATCAACACAATCTAATGTAATCACCCGTCACTTTTGTTCCAGAATCAACACAATCTAAAGTACTTACCTGTTACTTATGTTCCAGAATCAACACAATCTAATGTACTCACCCTTTACTTATGTTCCAGAATCAACACAATCTAATGTACTCACCCTTTACTTATGTTCCAGAATCAACACAATCTAATGTAATCACCCGTCACTTTTGTTCCAGAATCAACACAATCTAAAGTACTTACCTGTTACTTATGTTCCAGAATCAACACAATCTAATGTACTCACCCTTTACTTATGTTCCAGAATCAACACAATCTAAAGTACTCACCCTTTACTTATGTTCCAGAATCAACACAATCTAATGTACTCACCCTTTACTTATGTTCCAGAATCAACACAATCTAATGTAATCACCCGTCACTTTTGTTCCAGAATCAACACAATCTAAAGTACTTACCTGTTACTTATGTTCCAGAATCAACACAATCTAATGTACTCACCCTTTACTTATGTTCCAGAATCAACACAATCTAATGTACTCACCCTTTACTTATGTTCCAGAATCAACACAATCTAATGTACTCACCCTTTACTTATGTTCCAGAATCAACACAATCTAATGTACTCACCCTTTACTTATGTTCCAGAATCAACACAATCTAATGTACTCACCCTTTACTTATGTTCCAGAATCAACACAATCTAATGTACTCACCCTTTACTTATGTTCCAGAATCAACACAATCTAATGTAATCACCCGTCACTTTTGTTCCAGAATCAACACAATCTAAAGTACTTACCTGTTACTTATGTTCCAGAATCAACACAATCTAATGTACTCACCCTTTACTTATGTTCCAGAATCAACACAATCTAATGTACTCACCCTTTACTTATGTTCCAGAATCAACACAATCTAATGTAATCACCCGTCACTTTTGTTCCAGAATCAACACAATCTAAAGTACTTACCTGTTACTTATGTTCCAGAATCAACACAATCTAATGTACTCACCCTTTACTTATGTTCCAGAATCAACACAATGTAATGTACTCACCCTTTACTTATGTTCCAGAATCAACACAATCTAAAGTACTCACCCTTTACTTATGTTCCAGAATCAACACAATCTAATGTACTCACCCTTTACTTATGTTCCAGAATCAACACAATCTAAAGTACTCACCCTTTACTTATGTTCCAGAATCAACATAATCTAATGTACTCACCCTTTACTTATGTTCCAGAATCAACACAATCTAATGTAATCACCCGTCACTTTTGTTCCAGAATCAACACAATCTAAAGTACTTACCTGTTACTTATGTTCCAGAATCAACATAATCTAATGTACTCACCCTTTACTTATGTTCCAGAATCAAAACAATCTAATGTAATCACCAGTATCTTTTGTTCCAGAATCAACACAATCTAAAGTACTCAACCGTTACTTATGTTCCAGAATCAACACAATCTAAAGTACTTACCTGTTACTTATGTTCCAGAATCAACACAATCTAAAGTATTTACCTGTTACTTATGTTGCAGAATCAACACAATCTAAAGTACTTGACTGTAACTTATGTTCCAGAACCAACAGAATCTAAAGTACTCAACCGTTACTTATGTTCCAGAATGAACACAATCTAAAGTACTTACCCGTCACTTATGTTCCAGAATCAAGACAAAATTAAGTACTTACCTGTTACTTATGTTCCAGAATCAACACAACTTAAAGTACTCACCCGTTACTTATGTTCCAGAATGAACACAGGGCTATTTGATCCTGATTCATTTCCTGTATTAAACACAAAGGATTGAAAAATAATTAAATTTTATCATAACATAATAGTTAATGGGGAGATAATCCAAAATTTATTTAATTCATTGTTTTTGGATTTCGATGAAGAATACGAGCACCAGTGACAAGAAACTAGGGATTTAAGGTGTGTGTTACTGTGGAGAGTCAGGATATATCACCAGTGACAAGAAACTAGGGATTTAAGGTGTGTGTTACTATGGAGAGTCTAGATATATCACCAGTAACAAGAAACTAGGGATTTAAGGTGTGTGTTACTATGGAGAGTCTAGATATATTACCAGTGACAAGAAACTAGGGATTTAAGGTGTGTGTTACTATGGAGAGTCAGGATATATCACCAGTGACAAGAAACTAGGGATTTAAGGTGTGTGTTACTATGGAGAGTCTAGATATATTACCAGTGACAAGAAACTAGGGATTTAAGGTGTGTGTTACTATGGAGAGTCAGGATATATCACCAGTAACAAGAAACTAGGGATTTAAGGTGTGTGTTACTATGGAGAGTCTAGATATATTACCAGTGACAAGAAACTAGGGATTTAAGGTGTGTGTTACAATGGAAAGTCAGGATATATCACCAGTGACAAGAAACTAGGGATTTAAGGTGTGTGTTACTATGGAGAGCCAGGATATATCACCAGTGACAAGAAACTAGGGATTTAAGGTGTGTGTTACTATGGAGAGTCTGGATATATCACCAGTGACAAGAAACTAGGGATTTAAGGTGTGTGTTACTATGGAGAGTCTGGATATATTACCAGTGACAAGAAACTAGGGATTTAAGGTGTGTGTTACTATGGAGAGTCTGGATATATTACCAGTGACAAGAAACTAGGGATTTAAGGTGTGTGTTACTATGGAGAGTCTAGATATATTACCAGTGACAAAAAACTAGGGATTTAAGGTGTGTGTTACTATGGAAAGTCAGGATATATCACCAGTGACAAGAAACTAGGGATTTAAGGTGTGTGTTACTATGGAGAGCCAGGATATATCACCATTACAAGAAACTAGGGATTTAAGGTGTGTGTTGCTATGGAGAGTCAGGATATATCACCAGTGACAAGAAACTAGGGATTTAAGGTGTGTGTTACTATGGAGAGTCTGGATATATCACCAGTGACCAGAAACTAGGGATTTAAGGTGTGTGTTACTATGGAGAGTCAGGATATATCACCAGTGACAAGAAACTAGGGATTTAAGGTGTGTGTTACTATGGAGAGTCTAGATATATTACCAGTGACAAGAAACTAGGGATTTAAGGTGTGTGTTACTATGGAGAGTCAGGATATATCACCAGTAACAAGAAACTAGGGATTTAAGGTGTGTGTTACTATGGAGAGTCTAGATATATTACCAGTGACAAGAAACTAGGGATTTAAGGTGTGTGTTACTATGGAGAGTCAGGATATATCACCAGTGACAAGAAACTAGGGATTTAATGTGTGTGTTACTATGGAGAGTCTAGATATATTACCAGTGACAAGAAACTAGGGATTTAAGGTGTGTGTTACTATGGAGAGTCAGGATATATCACCAGTAACAAGAAACTAGGGATTTAAGGTGTGTGTTACTATGGAGAGTCTAGATATATTACCAGTGACAAGAAACTAGGGATTTAAGGTGTGTGTTACAATGGAAAGTCAGGATATATCACCAGTGACAAGAAACTAGGGATTTAAGGTGTGTGTTACTATGGAGAGCCAGGATATATCACCAGTGACAAGAAACTAGGGATTTAAGGTGTGTGTTACTATGGAGAGTCTGGATATATCACCAGTGACAAGAAACTAGGGATTTAAGGTGTGTGTTACTATGGAGAGTCTGGATATATTACCAGTGACAAGAAACTAGGGATTTAAGGTGTGTGTTACTATGGAGAGTCTGGATATATTACCAGTGACAAGAAACTAGGGATTTAAGGTGTGTGTTACTATGGAGAGTCTAGATATATTACCAGTGACAAGAAACTAGGGATTTAAGGTGTGTGTTACTATGGAAAGTCAGGATATATCACCAGTGACAAGAAACTAGGGATTTAAGGTGTGTGTTACTATGGAGAGCCAGGATATATCACCAGGACAAGAAACTAGGGATTTAAGGTGTGTGTTGCTATGGAGAGTCAGGATATATCACCAGTGACAAGAAACTAGGGATTTAAGGTGTGTGTTACTATGGAGAGTCAGGATATATCACCAGTGACAAGAAACTAGGGATTTAAGGTGTGTGTTACTATGGAAAGTCTGGATATATCACCAGTGACCAGAAACTAGGGATTTAAGGTGTGTGTTACTATGGAGAGTCAGGATATATCACCAGTGACAAGAAACTAGGGATTTAAGGTGTGTGTTACTATGGAGAGTCTAGATATATTACCAGTGACAAGAAACTAGGGATTTAAGGTGTGTGTTACTATGGAGAGTCAGGATATATCACCAGTAACAAGAAACTAGGGATTTAAGGTGTGTGTTACTATGGAGAGTCTAGATATATTACCAGTGACAAGAAACTAGGGATTTAAGGTGTGTGTTACAATGGAAAGTCAGGATATATCACCAGTGACAAGAAACTAGGGATTTAAGGTGTGTGTTACTATGGAGAGCCAGGATATATCACCAGTGACAAGAAACTAGGGATTTAAGGTGTGTGTTACTATGGAGAGTCTGGATATATCACCAGTGACAAGAAACTAGGGATTTAAGGTGTGTGTTACTATGGAGAGTCTGGATATATTACCAGTGACAAGAAACTAGGGATTTAAGGTGTGTGTTACTATGGAGAGTCTGGATATATTACCAGTGACAAGAAACTAGGGATTTAAGGTGTGTGTTACTATGGAGAGTCTAGATATATTACCAGTGACAAGAAACTAGGGATTTAAGGTGTGTGTTACTATGGAAAGTCAGGATATATCACCAGTGACAAGAAACTAGGGATTTAAGGTGTGTGTTACTATGGAGAGCCAGGATATATCACCAGGACAAGAAACTAGGGATTTAAGGTGTGTGTTGCTATGGAGAGTCAGGATATATCACCAGTGACAAGAAACTAGGGATTTAAGGTGTGTGTTACTATGGAGAGTCAGGATATATCACCAGTGACAAGAAACTAGGGATTTAAGGTGTGTGTTACTATGGAGAGTCTGGATATATCACCAGTGACAAGAAACTAGGGATTTAAGGTGTGTGTTACTATGGAGAGTCAGGATATATCACCAGTGACAAGAAACTAGGGATTTAAGGTGTGTGTTACTATGGAGAGTCTAGATATATTACCAGTGACAAGAAACTAGGGATTTAAGGTGTGTGTTACTATGGAGAGTCAGGATATATCACCAGTAACAAGAAACTAGGGATTTAAGGTGTGTGTTACTATGGAGAGTCTAGATATATTACCAGTGACAAGAAACTAGGGATTTAAGGTGTGTGTTACAATGGAAAGTCAGGATATATCACCAGTGACAAGAAACTAGGGATTTAAGGTGTGTGTTACTATGGAGAGCCAGGATATATCACCAGTGACAAGAAACTAGGGATTTAAGGTGTGTGTTACTATGGAGAGTCTGGATATATCACCAGTGACAAGAAACTAGGGATTTAAGGTGTGTGTTACTATGGAGAGTCTGGATATATTACCAGTGACAAGAAACTAGGGATTTAAGGTGTGTGTTACTATGGAGAGTCTGGATATATTACCAGTGACAAGAAACTAGGGATTTAAGGTGTGTGTTACTATGGAGAGTCTAGATATATTACCAGTGACAAGAAACTAGGGATTTAAGGTGTGTGTTACTATGGAAAGTCAGGATATATCACCAGTGACAAGAAACTAGGGATTTAAGGTGTGTGTTACTATGGAGAGCCAGGATATATCACCAGGACAAGAAACTAGGGATTTAAGGTGTGTGTTGCTATGGAGAGTCAGGATATATCACCAGTGACAAGAAACTAGGGATTTAAGGTGTGTGTTACTATGGAGAGTCAGGATATATCACCAGTGACAAGAAACTAGGGATTTAAGGTGTGTGTTACTATGGAGAGTCTGGATATATCACCAGTGACAAGAAACTAGGGATTTACGGTGTGTGTTACTATGGAGAGTCTGGATATATCACCAGGACAAGAAACTAGGGATTTAAGGTGTGTGTTGCTATGGAGAGTCAGGATATATCACCAGTGACAAGAAACTAGGGATTTAATGTGTGTGTTACTATGGAGAGTCTGGATAATACACCAGTGACAAGAAACTAGGGATTTACGGTGTGTGTTACTATGGAGAGTCTGGATATATCACCAGTGACAAGAAACTAGGGATTTAAGGTGTGTGTTACTATGGAGAGTAAGGATATATCACCAGGATAAAACAAATATTACAATTTTACAGGATATGTCCTCATGTGGTGAGATTGCAAATGAACCTGCTTTCTAAATGTATAGATCGAGAAATAAACATAAAATGGTAGGCCCCGCGTTTCTCTCTCCTCTCTCTCTCTCTCTCTCTCTCTCTCTGTATATATATTTATATATATATGTATATATCTTATATTATAAAGTAGAATGTGAGGCGTATGTATGTATGTATGTATGTAACTTATAGACATCAAAACCGCTTGACCAATCTTGATAAAACTAGGCAGGAATGTTCCTTGGGTACTAACTTAGACCGTAGTGTATGTATTGTAGCCCTAAAACAAACTTAAGACCATCAAAAAAAATAAAGTTGTCCGACTTTATTACAGCTATAGTATTTTATGGATCTAGGCCACGGTTAACAATGTTGACATGAGAAAAGATCGAAAGGATTTAGGCCTAGATCTAATTTTAAGAAATACACTTTGCGCACATAGTTTTTTACTTTGACACCTGAAAATACAAAAGAAACATAACTCCCGTGGGGATTCCCACGGGTAGACGAGAGTTTACCCCTTGCACGGGCGGGGTTGTAAAAAAGCCACATCCATGCGCGGTTCCTCAAAGGGACCGTTACATAAATGGCGGGTCCCGCACAGTAAGCTTGGTACAACGAATGAAAATGGCGGAAGCTCCCGGTGCCCTCGGCCTTCGGCCATGTGCAGCCAAGCATGCGTTGGGGGCCAAAGGCATTGGAAACAGCAATGCTTTACATAGGCATTGACTCGGGTCTCTCTCAAACAGAACTGTTTTCTCACAGGTTTTTTTTTTTTACTGTTTGGCTGGACGTCCAAACAGGGTTTTTTTTAAACTTAGGGCTCGAAGAGAGAGACTCAGGACCTTTAGTTTACAGCCGAGCTGTTTCATTGAGAGACCCACGACATTCAGTTTACAGCCGAGTTGTTTCATTGAGAGACCCACGACATTCAGTATACAGCCGAGCTGTTTCATTGAGAGACCCACGACATTCAGTTTACAGCCGAGCTGTTTCATTGAGAGACCCACGACCTTCAGTTTACAGCCGAGCTGTTTCATTGAGAGACCCAGGACCTTCAGTTTACAGCCGAGTTGTTTCATTGAGAGACTCAGGACCTGTAGTTTACAGCCGAGCTGTTTCATTGAGAGACCCAGGACCTTCAGTTTACAGCCGAGCTGTTTCATTGAGAGACTCAGGACCTTCAGTTTACAGCCGAGCTGTTTCATTGAGAGACCTAGAACCTTCAGTTTACAGCCGAGTTGTTTCATTGAGAGACCTAAAACCTTCAGTTTACAGCCGAGTTGTTTCATTCCAAATCATTTTCTAATAAACTTCTATAACTCAATAGACAAAACAACGGGATAAGTCGATGATTTAGTTCCTTGTTACAAATAGAATTAGTTCTAATGATGTTAATTAAAGCGACACAAAACATCAGGTTTTACTTTAAGAGGTTAGCTAGGCACCTGTGTGATTGTGTAGTATAACCAGACACCTCCATAGGAGGACAAAAAGTGGACAAAATAACAAGATAAATATAATACAATGAGTTCAGTTACAACTTATAAATTATGTAAAGTACCTCAGTTAGTCTCATGGTGAAGGTAATTGGTTTAGGTAACTTCCTGCTGTGTCCATCTTTCCCTAAGGACGCACTAAGTATGTAACTGGCTATTCGAGGCCTGGATTGAATTTCTTCAACTTCATTTTCACCATTTTTATTATCAGTCTCCTCATTGTTTGACTCTTCCTTGCTCTTGTCGTCTGTCTCATCATCACCTGATAAGTTCTTCTCTTTCGCTTTTTTCTTGGACATGCCACCGAGTAAACTGGACATGGAGTAGTGGGTAATGAAGACAGCTTTGGCCAACGAGCCTGTATGAACAAATAGTCGTGGACATTATTAAGTACACTAGAGAGTTGCCAAATAAACATAAATAATAAAAATATAGAATTATCAAAAGAGCATCCAACTTTTGTTTGAGAAGGCAGCCGAGAGTAATGAATACAATTTTTTATGTTTATTTATTTTCAGTTTATGTATATTTCATTTTACTTTGAAAATTGACTTAGAGAAACATGACTAGCATCAGAAAGTCAGACATTACCATGAGTAGAAGGGGAAAAAACATCATCAAAAGAAATCACTCTCAACATCATTAGCAAACCAAATACATCTATTTAACCCTGATCAACAACAAACACACTATTGGAGAATATGTTACTACGACACAAACCAAACGATTAAGTAACCCTGACCTAAGTCCTCATCATCATCACACAAAGGTTAGCTACAATATCTCCGTTGTTTTACCTTCGCTTTGATTGACCAAAGTCTCTTTGGGTATTGACACTGTAGCAAAGTCTGAATCAGACTCATAGACCAATTCTTGTTGCTCCATCTTTGTGACGTCCACAACTTCCAGTCTCAGATCTGAAATAAAAATCAATTCATTTTACTACAAGACATTTACAATATTATTTGACATAATTAGCGTCTAGTATTTAACTACATCTATCTATATGTAATTCGATTTCATAACTGTCTGAACATCTACCTATATTGTCTGTCTTGGTAGTGATTACTTTTGGCTCTTTGATCTTTTCCACCAATGATAGCGTGGCGTTCTCCATGGCAACCAGTAAGGTGGAGGCCGATCTCACCTTGTCATCGGACGACATCTTTGTCCAGACCTTCGCAGTTTTTTCAGAAACAAGAGTGCTTCCGACTTTTGCGAAGTTCTGAGGAATTTTCAAAATGTAAGAAATAAAAAAAAGTAGCTATGATAATAAATTAGTTCATTAGAGACTGTCTTCAAGGAAATTCAGACACGTATCTAATCCATGTAAGCTATTTCTTCAATTCGTGCAATAGACTAATGATTAACATGGAGCTCAAGGCAAAAGGGGAAGTTCATAGAATGAATACAATTTTGAAGGCTCTCTTTCATAGAAATACGTTTATTGAGCCAATGCATTCCCTCGTTCATATTATCCTATGTTCTTACTACTTGATATGAGCCAATGTTATGACTATTTTATGAGCCAGTTATTTCTCTACTTTTGATGTTCTTATGTTCTCAATAATTTAAACGAGACAAAGCTCTCACTACTTTGAATGAGTAAATGCTTTCACTATTTTAATATCCACTATTCTCACTACTTCACAAGACATCGTTTTCACTTTTTTATGATCCTATATTCTCACTACTTTGTGAACCAATGCTGTCACTAATTTGTGACCCGATGATTCCACTACTTGATGAGACTACGTGATAGGGCCAATGTTCTCCAATAATTAGTGGGCATCAATGAATTCCGTTATTTTTACTCCAATCACGCGAGTAGCCTAATTCTTTCTACCCTGTATGTTTTAGCTCTAAAAGACGTCATAGCCTCGAGGAGATAACTTCCCGCTGATTCAAGATGGGAGATAAGACTGCAGAGTTGTGTATCTTGACACATCAATACATTTAAATTTTTTTCACGCGCAGTAAAAAAATAATAAATACATACAGAATCAAAGAGTATTTTTCTAATAAATATATATCAGAATATTAGAAATCCAAATAGTCGACTATAAATATCTTTTTTTAAAATGTGGGGTTTATTTATACATTACCCTTGACCCTTGACATACTTTATCGTTTGTCAAATATAATTTGACTCAAGGCTATATCTCACACACCTAAATCTCGCTTGGCTATATCTCACTTAGATAAATCTCAATTTACGGCTAAATCTTCATTTGTACTATTCATTTCATGTATGTGTCAATGTGTATAAGCGGATTTGCAGGTGTGTTTGTGTGTATCAAGAAGAAGATGGAAAGTGGAAAGGCTCGAATGTAGAAGGAAGCTTTGCTTTGTTGACTATTGTCTTCTATTGTCTATTAAAAATTGTAAAATTCGAGTCGGTAAAAACGTAGTCCCCAGCTCCTTTATCTCGTAGTCTCTTCGTTGATTGGTCGGCTCTTTATTTACGTGACGAATAAACTTACATCAAATACACTTACATGAGCTTAAACATTTGCATAAACTTTAAGACCTGACATCAGCTGAAACACTTACATAAAAAAACACATTCACATGAGAACTTGAATGAACACAAACACTTACATCCACAATAGTTTTGACCTCTGAGGCATTCTGGATGTTGTCCACCTTCATGGCGTAGGCAGACATGATCTGGGACGTCACGAGGATATCCTCTAATGTGATGTTCTCTGACTGGGTCACAGTCACCAGCTCTGCAGTCACGGCGATGGTCTGTTGGACGTCTACGGATTTATTTTCTGGGAGATTCTGACCAAAAAAAAAAAAAATAGAGAATTGCACATTGTATCAAGTTGTATTGTTGTTGTTGTTGTTTTTTGCGAACAAAAATAAACAAATACAAGAAGTGTAAACATATGAACTTACATATTATTGAAAGAGGTAACAATTGGAAATAAATAGTAGATAAAGGACTAATTCGTTATTTGAAATTAAGAAAAACATTTTAAAAGTACATTTTTTAAAAAGACAATACCTCTATTATACAACTTAAAATAAGATATAGACAAATAATAATTTTTAAAAAAAATGTCGATCAAACCGGGTTTCGAACTCGTGGTTTAGATATCTACCTAATAGGTCAGCGGGCATGCTTTAAGAAGAAATTATTTAAGGGTACCTTCATTACACGTAACTGATTTAGAACTCTCGTGATTTAATCTAGATCTAAATCTACTTCTAGATCTTGAATATAGACGTAATCTATATTAGATTTATGTAAAAAATATTAGCCACTTTAATTTAATAAACAACTCAGTAATCGGTACACTACGGCTGACTACACCATGATTTTTTTACTCCAATTTATAGTTAAAATGAGATTTATTATATTTTTTTACTTGCAAAATAATAACACTCTAACGAGCTTGTAATTCTCTTCTCACCAACTGTTAAATGACTATAAAAATTGTTAGAACCGTTTTTGAGCTCTGAGTCCAGGTTCTGCTTTCGATGAAGTTGTGACTTGAAAAAAAAAACAGTTTTAGAGTTTTAAAAATTCTGTGACAAGTAAAGAGAGACAATCTGAAAGTAAAACAGAAAACAACTCTCTTTTTTATTTCTCTTTCTAATCTGTTTCTGTACCCATATTTTTGTATGTCCATACAGTTGTCTAGAAGAAGAAACATTTGCCGAGTTCCTTGTAATAAAAACATTCACCACACTGTTGTAGTTGGATTGAGAGTTAGGACATTAGGAGCAGTCAAACCATTTTCTCACCTGAATGATTGCCTTAATTTTTTTTGAGGCGCAATCTTGGACATCCGGAGCCCCACTCCAACATGTGACAGCTTTGCCATTATTTATACAGGGCCACGTAGCAAACCCTAAATGTAGTAGCAAACACAAACATTATACAAACATCGGCAAAAGTCAGACAATTTTAAACATACGCTAAAGAATTTCAAAAATGCTTGTACGAAGAAACAAAATATTTTAGTAAGGTAATCTTTGGTTCTGATAGGTGACCATTGTAGTGGTGTCATTTGTAGACAGCAGACTTACTCCATCACTTTCCCTCCTCTTTCTCTCAGTTCCTCTTTCTCTCAGTTCCTCGTTCTCTCAGTTCCTTTTTCTCTCAGTTCCTCTTTCTCTCAGTTCCTCTTTCTCTCACTCGGTTATATAGTCGTCAGCTTCTTTAAACAATGAAAATATTTCCAGCACCATAGAGATAAGTGGCTAGATGTTTTTGGTTGGATTTGAAACGAATAGTCAAGACGTAAGATTTCCGTTTAGCAACGAACATGACAAATATCCAGCTAGTTGACAATAGTAGTAATTAGCCATGTTTACAATGCATTAGAGTTACCTACCTTCACCAGATGAGCAGTAAGTTTGAGCTGTTTTGCCTTCTCTTGTTGCTTCCCAAGCATAGGAACTCGCTCGTGTTTGTGGACACGTCTGACTACCAGCTTTGTAGAACTCTCTGGCAGACGCGACCCGCTCCATCTGGCTCCCACCAGTGCCTGGTATGTAGCATCTCTCGTACATCTTGGCGGCTTCTTCCCAGTTTTCAGTCGTAGGTGAAGGAGGCCTCACGTCAGCAGGAGGTGAGGTAGGTGGGGTCGATGGTCTTCGCGTTGTTGTTGTGCTAGTGGTAGATGTGGTGGATGTTGTTGTGAATACAGACGTGGTAGAAGTAGATGTTGATGTGGTAGAAGTAGATGTTGATGTGATAGAAGTAGATGTTGATGTGGTAGAAGTAGATGTTGATGTGGTAGTGGATGAGCTCCTATTTGGCATGCAACAAAAATTTTCGACTTTTTAAAAAATAATAGCATTTTAATTTACAGTGACTATTGAGTTGACATTTTCTAGTGCCCCCGTAAGTTGATATTTACCAGTGCCCCCAAGAGTTGATATTTACCAGTGCCCCCAAGAGTTGACATTTTCTAGTGCCCCCGTGAGTTGATATTTACCAGTGCCCCCAAGAGTTGATATTTACCAGTGCCACCAAGAGTTGATATTTACCAGTGCCCCCGTGAGTTGACATTTTCTATTGCCCCCGTGAGTTCATATTTCCCAGTGCCCCCGTGAGTTGATATTTTCCAGTGCCCCTATGAGTTGATATGCACCAGTACAACTTCAAAACTCTATCAAGATCACAATATTAAAGATTGAAATGTGTTAAACTATGTAATTACTTATTTACAAATATGTAGGTCACAGTTGGGTCTGCGTAGGGACCTGTATTACTACACTCTGCCTACTCAAAGACGATTCTCTCAAACCAATCAAATTTCAGGTATTCTAAACTGACCTACACAACAATATAAAACCCCTACTTGTTAGAGTAGGCCTACACGTGGTCTGTTAATATCGCCATCATGTGGTTGTTTCTTGAGTTGAAGCAGAACATAGTACAGTCTGGTATGTCAAAGGCAACATTAATTGTTTACTTTTCAGGACAACCTTAGAGGGTTGCTGGGGTACAAACTCGTGGGTGGCCCCTTAGGGCATGTGGTATTCAAATATTCTGTTGTACATAGGTAGTATTTCAAAGAAAATGATGAACACTAACGTCCTACAGGTAAGAAAAAAAGTTTTTGTCTGTTGAGGTAATAAATATCTAGAACAGGTTTTAAACTACACAAGTGTGACATTGTGGAATGCCAAAAGTAAAAGTGACATCTTGGGCTCACATTTAACATTTTTAGAAATGACACTTATTTGGGAGATAAAAATAAATTCAAAAGTCGTGTATTTTAACATGTATACGCATGGTTAGCAATTGTTTAGCATAATTAATATAAAAAAAAGGTTCATTTTGAAGACCAAAGTCATAACACCACTTACAAACACGAGGCACACGCATGATGAATTCAAATTTTCAAAAGCTCTTATGTATTTTTTAAATTATTTTACAAAGCTTATATCAAGTCAATCTGTCTGTTTGTCTGTCTGATGAAACAAATTGAACACGCTATTTCTCCCACAACCGTTTTCGGATCGTTGAAACTTTGAAAATTATTCATTAGCATAGAAAAGACACAAATCAATTTAAAAAAAAAACAATTATTGAATTAATAACTGGTAATTTATTATTTTGTTTGATGCCAACAAGTGAAATTAATCCTTAAGTATTCACATATATGGCTTAACTTGTAGGGATTTGTCTGCTTAGATAATTGTTAACGCCATTTTTCCCCTACACATTATCAGATCATGTGTATACTTTAAACAACAATATATAGTACCCAACAAAACATAAAACAATTAACAATTTAGTCAATTAATTATTGGTAATTCATTTCTTTGTTTGATATCGAATAAGGGAAATAACTACATTATTGAGATATAATAGTAAAAGCGGAGTTCTTCTCCTTGATAAGTTTTTTTTTGTTTACCAAACTCGCTCTGTCTGTCTGTCTGTTTTTTACACGTAATTCCTCTTGACAACCAATCTCGCATCAAACTAAAATTTCGCACACTTATTTATTTACCTCCAAACATAAGAGTCAATAGAAAATTAACCAATGAATTAATTTACTATTGGTAATTAATTGTTCTGTTTGTTATAGAACAAGGGAAAGCAGTTGTACTTGACTGATGTGGTGGTATATAATGGATTTTAAAAAAGTAAAGTTTCTCCTTTCAGACCTTGCGATCCATGGGGGCAGATGATGTTAAGGTCATCTGTTTCTTTGGCCAACGGTTAATAAGCAGGGTGTCATGTGGCCAAACCCCTTTAATTTCCCCAACTCAAGTCAGCTATTATTAGAGCTGGGGCGCTCTAAAAATCCAGAAATTCAAATCCCTGTCTTCACCGAGATTCGAAACCAGGACCTACGGTTCGGAAGCCAAGCGCTTAATCGACCACCGCGCCCCCATAGTTCCCTAGACAAGCCGCCGCTTTAAAGTTTAAGATTAGTTAGTGCGTCGCCTAGAGCCCTCCAGTACTAATTCACGTCACCTAGAGCCCTCCAGTACTAATTCACGTCGCCTAGAGCCCTCCAGTACTAATTCACGTCACCTTGAGCCCTCCAGTACTAATTCACGTCGCCTAGAGCCCTCCAGTACTAATTCACGTCACCTAGAGCCCTCCAGTACTAGTTCACGTCGCCTAGAGCCCTTCAGTACTAATTCACGTCACCTAGAGCTCTCCAGTACTAGTTCACGTCGCCTAGAGCCCTCCAGTACTAATTCACGTCGCCTAGAGCCCTCCAGTACTAATTCACGTCGCCTAGAGAACTCCAGTACTAATTCAAGTCGCCTAGAGCCCTCCAATACTAATTCACGTCGCCTAGAGCCCTCCAGTACTAATTCACGTCGCCTAGAGCCCTCCAGTACTAATTCACGTCGACTGAGCCCTCCAGTACTAATTCACGTCGCCTAGAGCCCTCCAGTACTAATTCACGTCGCCTAGAGCAATCCAGTACTAATTCACGTCGCCTAAAGCCCTCCAGTACTAATATACGTCGCCTAGAGCCATCCAATACTAATTCACGTCACCTAGAGCCCTCCAGTACTAATTCACGTCACCTAGAGCCCTCCAGTACTAATTCACGTCGCCTAGAGCCCTCCAGTACTAATTCACGTCACCTAGAGCCCTCCAGTACTAGTTCACGTCGCCTAGAGCCCTCCAGTACTAATTCACGTCACCTAGAGCCCTCCAGTACTAATTCACGTCGCCTAGAGCCCTCCAGTACTAATTCACGTCACCTAGAGCCCTCCAGTACTAATTCACGTCACCTAGAGCCCTCCAGTACTAATTCACGTCGCCTAAAGCCCTCCAGTACTAATTCAAGTCGCCTAGAGCCCTCCAATACTAATTCACGTCGCCTAGAGCCCTCCAATACTAATATACGTCGCCTAGAGCCCTCCAATACTAATTCACGTCACCTAGAGCCCTCCAGTACTAATTCACGTCACCTAGAGCCCTCCAGTACTAATTCACGTCGCCTAGAGCCCTCCAGTACTAATTCACATCACCTAGAGCCTTCCAGTACTAATTCACGTCACCTAGAGCCCTCCAGTACTAATTCACGTCGCCTAGAGCCCTCCAGTACTAATTCACGTCGCCTAGAGTCCCCCAGTACTAATTCACGTCACCTAGAGCCCTCCAGTACTAATTTACGTCACCTAGAGCCCTCCAGTACTAATTCACGTCGCCTAGAGCCCTCAAGTACTAATTCACGTCACCTAGAGCCCTCCAGTACTAATTCACGTCACCTAGAGCCGTCCAGTACTAATTCACGTCGCCTAGAGCCGTCAAGTACTAATTCACGTCGCCTAGAGCCCTCCAGTACTAATTCACGTCACCTAGAGCCCTCCAGTACTAATTCACGTCACCTAGAGCCCTCCAGTACTAATTCACGTCGCCTAGAGCCCTCCAGTACTAATTCACGTCACCTAGAGCCCTCCAGTACTAGTTCACGTCGCCTAGAGCCATTCAGTACTAATTTACGTCACCTAGAGCCCTCCAGTACTAGTTCACGTCGCCTAGAGCCCTCCAGTACTAATTCACGTCACCTAGAGCCCTCCAGTACTAATTCACGTCGCCTAGAGAACTCCAGTACTAATTCAAGTCGCCTAGAGCCCTCCAATACTAATTCACGTCGCCTAGAGCCCTCCAGTACTAATTCACGTCGACTGAGCCCTCCAGTACTAATTCACGTCGCCTAGAGCCCTCCAGTACTAATTCACGTCGCCTAGAGCCCTCCAGTACTAATTCACGTCGCCTAGAGCCCTCCAGTACTAATTCACGTCGCCTAGAGCCCTCCAGTACTAATTCACGTCGCCTAGAGCCCTCCAGTACTAATTCACGTCGCCTAGAGCCCTCCAGTACTAATTCACGTCGCCTAGAGCCCTCCAGTACTAATTCACGTCACCTAGAGCCCTCCAGTACTAATTCAAGTCACCTAGAGCCCTCCAGTACTAATTCACGTCGCCTAGAGCCCTCCAGTACTAATTCACGTCGCCTAGAGCCCTCCAGTACTAATTCACGTCGCCTAGAGCCCTCCAGTACTAATTCACGTAACCTAGAGCCCTCCAGTACTAATTCAAGTCACCTAGAGCCCTCCAGTACTAATTCACGTCGCCTAGGGCCCTCCAGTACTAATTCACGTCACCTAGAGCCCTCCAGTACTAATTCACGTCACCTAGAGACCTCCAGTACTAATTCACGTCAACTAGAGCCCTCCAGTACTAATTCAAGTCACCTAGAGCCCTCCAGTACTAATTCACGTCGCCTAGAGCCCTTCAGTACTAATTCACGTCACCTAGAGCCCTCCAGTACTAATTCACGTCACCTAGAGCCCTCCAGTACTAATTCACGTCACCTAGAGCCCTCCAGTACTAATTCACGTCGCCTAGAGCCCTCCAGTACTAATTCACGTCGCCTAGAGCCCCCCAGTACTAATTCACGTCACCTAGAGCCCTCCAGTACTAATTTACGTCACCTAGAGCCCCCCAGTACTAATTCACGTCGCCTAGAGCCCTCAAGTACTAATTCACGTCGCCTAGAGCCCTCCAGTACTAATTCACGTCGCCTAGAGCCCTCAAGTACTAATTCACGTCACCTAGAGCCCTCCAGTACTAATTCACGTCACCTAGAGCCCTCCAGTACTAATTCACGTCGCCTAGAGCCCTCCAGTACTAATTCACGTCACCTAGAGCCCTCCAGTACTAATTCACGTCGCCTAGAGTCCTCCAGTACTAATTCACGTCGCCTAGAGCCCTCCAGTACTAATTCACGTCACCTAGAGCCCTCCAGTACTAATTCACGTCACCTAGAGCCCTCCAGTACGAATTCACGTCACCTAGAGCCCTCCAGTACTAATTCACGTCACCTAGAGCCCTCCAGTACTAATTCACGTCACCTAGAGCCCTCCAGTACTAATTCACGTCACCTAGAGCCCTCCAGTACTAATTCACGTCGCCTAGAGCCCTCCAGTACTAATTCACGTCGCCTAGAGCCCTCCAGTACTAATTCACATCGCCTAGAGCCCTCCAGTACTAGTTCACGTCGCCTAGAGCCCTCCAGTACTAATTCACGTCGCCATCCCCCTTTTGTTTTAAATAATGAATTGACAAGCAATGACAGTAATATTCAGCCAGATCCCCCTTCAATCCACCCACCCTCCACCCCCACCCCTTTCCCAAATGGTCTTAATTAGTGATAGGATCGTAGCATATTGAGAAAGTTAAAAGCATGAAATAGCGGTAAACAAAACCATTGATCAAAATATTTCTAATCGCATATATTTATTATTGCTAGTCTAGATCTATTACAAAATTCAATTTCATGACAGATCCAAATTGATACAATTACACTTAATATGAGCTTTGTTTTTTTTTTAAGTATTTTTAAAATATTTTTTTGTTTTATAATTTGCTTGTTCTGAAATCTAAACGTGACAAATGAACCAAGAATTAACACAGCTATTGACTTCCATGGCTGATAAGAAAAAATGACTTACGGTTTAGAATCATTGGTATGTGTTGTGAGGTTTAGGGTTTGCAGTGTTGCAGCTGTAGTCTCTGCCGCGGTGGTGCTGGTGGTAGTTGTAGCCTCTGCTGCGGTGGAGGTGGTGGTAGTTGTAGTTCTAGAAGTGGAAGTTGAGTTGTGTGCTTGGTTTGTCTTTGAAGACAACTTTCTTCGTGCACTGCCTGTAGGAGTGGAGCTTTTAGAACTAGAACTGTAGCTTGATACTTTCTGCGTACTATACGTGTAGTCACTCTCTTTTAATGTCGATATTGTACTGGTATCATCACTCTCCGTGGTTCCGTTTACAGGCGGGGGTCGAGGTGTAACTGAAAATTGAAATATGACATTTGTTTTGAGTCTTGGAAATTTCATTTACGCGGTTAAATTCTAAATATTTTTTAACAAACTGAAATGAAAGTGATTGCAGCTGTCTTTGATTAGTTCTATTTCTAACTCACTGCTAAAAGTTTTCTTAATAAAAAAAGTTTTTATTAACTATTTTATTTCCTGAGCTAAACATAAAAATATGTAATGAAGTCTGTGTTAGGAAACAATATGTGTTTTCAGATAGGTGTAGACATTAATTAAAAGTGTAATGTTTTGTAATCTTCATCAAAATTTAATTTTTTACATATTTTCTTTTTTTTTCTGGGCGGGGAGGGGGGGGGGGTCTTGGTAGATATTAAAGCTAACGTTACCATCAACGGCACTCTAGGATAACCCAATTTTATTTGAACAAGAAATGTAATGAGATCCTTTCAAAGTTCTTGTTTAGCTTTGATTGAGCCTGTTTTGAATGTGTCAAGTTATAATTTGGCTGAACTCAACTTCTCACAGTAACAATTAGCTGTAAAACAAACATCAGTTCTGACTGAAGCATCGGGCCAAAGATCCAAGCAGAGCTGTTGTGTCAAACTAACTATTATCTAGAGGGCAGAGTAGTAAAGTAGATCAAATACATTTTACCATTTAGTACAATCAGATGTAAATCATTGTAACAATATTTGATGTTTGCTTTAATTGATTAACAACCCCAATAAATTTTCTTAATAACTCAATATTTATGTAGAAAGGTTTCCGTTACGTAACACTCATAGATCTGTAATAGTTGTAATTTATCTGTAGTAGTTTTAATGTATCTGTAGTAGTTGTAATGTATCTGTAGTAGTTGTAATGTATCTGTAGTAGTTGTAATGTATCTGTAGTAGTTGTAATGTATCTGTAGTAGTTGTAATGCATCTGTAGTTGTTGTAATGCATCTGTAGTAGTTGTAATATATCTGTAGTAGTTTTAATGTATCTGTAGTAGTTGTAATGTATCTGTAGTAGTTGTAATGTATCTGTAGTAGTTGTAATATATCTGTAGTAGTTGTAATGTATCTGTAGTAGTTGTAATGCATCTGTAGTAGTTGTAATGTATCTGTAGTAGTTGTAATGTATCTGTAGTAGTTGTAATATATCTGTAGTAGTTGTAATGCATCTGTAGTAGTTGTAATATATCTGTAGTAGTTGTAATTTATCTGTAGTAGTTGTAATGCATCTGTAGTAGTTGTAATGTATCTGTAGTAGTTGTAATGTATCTGTAGTAGTTGTAATATATCTGTAGTAGTTGTAATGTATCTGTAGTAGTTGTAATATATCTGTAGTAGTTGTAATATATCTGTAGTAGTTGTAATATATCTGTAGTAGTTGTAATATATCTGTAGTAGTTGTAATATATCTGTAGTAGTTGTAATGTATCTGTAGTAGTTGTAATATATCTGTAGTAGTTGTAATATATCTGTAGTAGTTGTAATGTATCTGTAGTAGTTGTAATATATCTGTAGTAGTTGTAATATATCTGTAGTAGTTGTAATGTATCTGTAGTAGTTGTAATATATCTGTAGTAGTTGTAATATATCTGTAGCAGTTGTAATGTATCTGTAGTAGTTGTAATATATCTGTAGCAGTTGTAATGTATCTGTAGCAGTTGTAATATATCTGTAGTAGTTGTAATGTATCTGTAGTAGTTGTAATATATCTGTAGTAGTTGTAATATATCTGTAGTAGTTGTAATGTATCTGTAGTAGTTGTAATATATCTGTAGTAGTTGTAATATATCTGTAGTAGTTGTAATATATCTGTAGTAGTTGTAATATATCTGTAGCAGTTGTAATGTATCTGTAGTAGTTGTAATATATCTGTAGTAGTTGTAATATATCTGTAGTAGTTGTAATATATCTGTAGTAGTTGTAATATATCTGTAGTAGTTGTAATATATCTGTAGTAGTTGTAATATATCTGTAGTAGTTGTAATATATCTGTAGTAGTTGTAATATATCTGTAGTAGTTGTAATATATCTGTAGTAGTTGTAATATATCTGTAGTAGTTGTAATATATCTGTAGTAGTTGTAATGTATCTGTAGTAGTTGTAATATATCTGTAGTAGTTGTAATATATCTGTAGTAGTTGTAATATATCTGTAGTAGTTGTAATGTATCTGTAGTAGTTGTAATGTATCTGTAGTAGTTGTAATATATCTGTAGTAGTTGTAATGTATCTGTAGTAGTTGTAATGTATCTGTAGCCTCAATGATCGCTTAAAGCTCAGCTAATAAAATAGTCAATGCACTCCTGTATTAACTTTTTGTTCTCTTCTTGAACTTGAGTAGTGAGCCCAGCATGTTGAGATTGGCTCTTCTTGAACTTGAGTAGTGAGCCCAGCATGTTGAGATTGGCTCTTCTTGAACTTGAGTAGTGAGCCCAGCATGTTGAGATTGGCTCTTCTTAAACTTGAGTAGTGAGCCCAGCATGTTGAGATTGGCTCTTCTTAAACTTGAGTAGTAAGCCCAGTATGTTGAGATTGGCTCTTCTTGAACTTGAGTAGTGAGCCCAGCATGTTGAGATTGGCTCTTCTGACCATTTTCTTCTTGTTTGTAATTCTTTAAGTGATTGTGTGCAGACATTTAGTTTTGTTACTTAGTTTTGTTAATTAGTTTTGTTTATTTGTTCTGCGAGAAGCTGGATAACTTTTAACAAGATATTTCTTTCTAGTTCAATATCCAGACTGATAATGATTTGAAACATAATTTCTAATAAAACTGAACAAACCTAATATATTTAAACTCTAAAAGTTTAAAAATACAATAAACTTGCCTAAATGTGACCCTGCCGGACGTACGGTTCGCAGGGTCAAATATATGCATGGTTATTGTATTTTCAATACAGTCGTTCACCCACTTTGTTTTTTAGTCTTAAAGTTTTACCAAAAGTAAAAAATTTGAATGAACTTTTCATCATTGATGAACTCTATAAGACTAATTACCAATCTCACACTAAACATGACACTCTGGACACATGTTGTTAGCTAGAAGAATAAAAATATATATGACTTTATTTCTCAAAGCATTGTTATGGACTGTACAGTAAATAAAAAATATATTTTAAAGCTCTGTTAATATATTATTGATTCTGTTAATACATGAATTCATCTACAAGTATCTTTTGTCCAAACAATGACATGATGTCAACAGAGTCACAAATCTTTGGTTAGGATGACAAACAAATGTACTAGAGTGTATCGCGTGACATAGGTACATAAAACTATTTGGTCCAAATGGTCTAGAGTTTATCGTGTGACATAGGTACATAAAACTATTTGGTCCAAATGGTCTAGTTAAGTCTGGAAGTTACTAATTTAGTAATAAATGAAGTGCATGTACCAAGTGTTTTACATCTCAGTGAGCAGATGTGTCGAGCTTTGAGCAGTGACGTGACAATCGCAATTAAAATAAGTGAGACTTTGTGTGTGTGTAAATGTGCAGAGTAGGTACACAACCAAATTTATGTTTTCTGTGACATACTAGATAAATATATATATATGTGTAATTGTAATCGTCAGAATATAAAATAAATGATGCACAATTAGGTTATTTTTTGAGATTTAGAAACATGACATAAATATGTTGCCCCAAAAATAATAGATGTGTAAATGATGAAAACAACATTATGTGTTTGTCTTGCAGGATGTGAATTGTAAAAAGTGAATCAACATTTTTAAACTGACATTCAAACGTTCACCCTTAAGCTCAGTGTTTTGATCCTGATTCATTAATAGCCAATGACAACGTCATGGAGCTGACATGATGTAGTCCCAAAGAGAACTTAATATTCCATACACACAATTATTCTGTTTATATCTCTATCCATCTCGCTCTGAACTCATTTCACTGTGTAACATCTTTGTTGTTTTCTTGTTGTCACAGTGATATTGTTTTATCCAAAGAATCTATTTCCTGCATTCAAAACTAGTCAGATATAATAGTCATGTATCTATGTCTGGCAGAGAAAGCATAACGTACCATGAAATTTCATCTATTTATAAAGTTCAGTTTTAAAAAACTGTTTTCAATTCTGTCATCGCATTAATTACAAAATAAAGCAAATAAAAAATTAAACTTCATGTTGATATGCAGTAATAACTAATTGTTGATCTCAGCGCTACAATTTCATAGACTACACAAGTGAGCGGATTTTGTCAAGGCACTACTTTGCGACATCTAGAATTGCACAGTTTACGACTACTTACATACAGCAGTAGAAACAGTCATCTTGTTCTCAAAGTCTACATGATGTACGCAATAGAGTCAAATCAATAGTACATTCATTCGTTTGAATAGCTCTAGTAACAATTAGTAAGAAACATAGCAAGGTAAATACAGCTTTAAAAAAAATTGTGATTGTAAAAAACAAAAAACAAAAAAATGAAATAAAACATTAAATTAACATTTTTAGAATTTTATTTTTGAATCTGCTTGATATCTATACAACATGGGCGTAGCCAGGGGGGTTGGGGTTCAACCCCCCCCCCCCGAAATGAAATCCCCCCCAGTGACTGATTTTTTTGCTGATTTTCTTTTTTTTAGGAGAGATTTTAATACTTAACCATCACTTGCCCCAGCGCAGCCAAGGGGGTTTTTATGTTTAAATCCCCCCCCCCTTTAGCGGGGTTGAAGCTAAGAAAAATACCTTTATACCTCTTCAATATAAAAAAAGCAAATTACACCCTCAAAATTAAATGAGCGTAGCCAAAGGGGTTTTTTACTTTACCCCCCTTTAGAGGGGTTGGAAGCTTAAAAATATCTCTTCAAAAAAGGAATTTACACATTAAAATTCTATGAGCGAAGCCAAGCCTAGAGGGGTTTTGAGTTTAAAACCTCTCCAGATGGTTTTGAGTTTTAAATCCCTCTTACAGAGAGTTTTGAGGCTGAAAACTTCTCTCTTCAATATTATTCTAAAGAAAAATAAATTTGCCAATTTCTATGAGCGTAGCTAAGGGTTTTTTTTTACTTTTTTTTTTAGTTTAAATCCCCCCAAATGATGATTTTGACGATACAACATCCTTTTTCGATATAAAATCTAAATCAAACTACAGTCATCTTATTTCAAGAGCGCTAATCAAGAGAGGTTACAAATTTCTATCAGTGACTGGGTTCGATTATTAACGTGCAGTGAATAGTCATCGGCCGAAATAAAAAAAAAACACTAAATGTGACTCAACAAAGATGGCTAAGACGGATTTTAGGAATCAGTTATAGAGATCGGGTCTCAATCAAGGAAATCCTCTGCCGAACTGGGAGTTGTGACAGAGCGTAGAAAAAGAATTTATGGGAGATGTTCTCCGACAAAATGAATTAGCCTACACATAATTACGAGGAAAGCGCAAACAGGGACATTCTAGTACAAATTCACGCCACACTTTTATGAAGGACCTCAGAGCAGATGGGAAGAGGCTTCAGACATTGCCAGTGACAGAATTATGTGGAATCAGATTTCCGCCCAATGCGCTGAACAGCGCGGGAGGATCTAAGTCAGTAAGAATAGCCCATTAGGTTTTTGAAATAAAACTTTTTAATAGCAGGATAATGCACTGTAGATACCTCAGAATATGTATTTTGTTGGCTTTTAATACCGAAATAGTGTTTGGCGGCGGGGCTTCGCCCCGCGCTGGGGCTCCCCCAGACCCCCTTTCTAGCCAGGGGCCTGTAGTCTACAATTTTTCCACTAATTCCAGGAAGAACCTATTCTAGAGTACAATAAACGTCTGCCAAAAGAATGTAAATATATATATATATATGGCGGGGGGGGAGAAAACCCCAATCCCAAAACCCGCCCCCCCCCGAAAAAAAATCCTGGCTACGCCCATGCTATACAAACATGTAAAAATAAAAATATTGATTTTTTCAACAGAAATGCGATGCTTGGATGAAGCTAAACAAATATTTCAAGCTCTGGTTATATTGGTAGTTCATACTGAGACTATATGGCGGCCTTCACTTCTGATGACGTGAATTATGTACAGGTTAAAGGTTGATTCAGACGATCTATCTCAAGACGCAGTTTCTCTCTGGAGCTCTCATAATACTGGTTCTGTTGCTGGAGAGCTGCTTCGTACAGCCCGGCCACTCTGGTGTAGTAGGCCATCTTGGCCACATTGGCGTTAATCTCACTCTGGAGATACTGCTTGTATAGTGGATCGTCCGCGCTGTGCAGTCGTCTGATGACACGCCCGTAGTCCGTATTATCACTGTCCACGGCGCATGGGCTACTCTCCGTGACAGTTTGTGGCGTGACTGCTGGTTCTTGAGGCGCGGGCGTGGCATAGTCACGCTGGACGTATGATGGCTCATTGTCTGGTTCATCAGAAGTTTGGATTGCTTCTTTAAGATCAGGTGGTTGAAATGTTGTAGTTGCATAGGACACTCGCTGAGACACTGAGGAAGACATGTAAAAATTGTCCTTCTGACAGAAGCCTTGGTCAACACTTTTGGCCTGCATGCTTCAACATCATTCAAAAGTTAGTTTTTGGGTGAGTCAATACTTTGTCCAGACATGCTTCGTAGGTTAAAGCGTGAATTAAAAAAGAAGCGACCATTTTTTTTTCTCAAAAGATCGCGCAGTACAAAACGATCATTCGAGTTGCAATAAATGTAAGTCGAAACTTCATCAAAACTTTAAAGTGTAAATGAAACAAATCATTACAGACATCTTTGCCCATGGAAAACAAGATTTACAATTTCATTAGAGTCTTAGATTCCAAATTTAAATAGTTAGTTACAATTCTAGTCGTGCAAAAAAAAAAGTTTTCATGGTTTTTTTTTGTTTTAAAAAGTAACGATGTGACAAGATCTAGGTAGCGGGGATTTTATAACGTACATGGGATCTTGTTTCGTTCTCTTGTCATGTGTTTAAACACAAATTTATGTTTTATTAGGTGAACAATGCAGCTACTTCTAAAGTAATATTAATTATCTAATAAGAAAATCTGTTCACTTTCACGTCTGCCATTGACTAGAAATAAAAAAGATGTTTGCACACATTGTGTAGCAGCAGGAGAGAGAAACAAAGAGTTGATTTACTGACATGAACTTATTCTCGTTGTATCAGCTGACAGCTTGGCGAAGTTTAAAATAAAAACTTGCAATTGTTTGTGGCTGGAATAAAAAATGAAACATGTAAATTTACCTTTGTGAAATTCACAAATGAATGGGTATATAACCTCTTGGTCATCACGGGAGTCAGATTTTAAAACTAATCTGCCAGAGTAGAGTTCTATAGTTGCAGAGAGTTCACCTTGCTTAGTACTTTGACTGAATTGGAACCAAGGACTGAAAAAACAAAAAGAATGATATTTAATCATGTATGCAATTCAACAGTTATCAACGTACTAACAGTTTACTCGTATACACAACCATCAAAAATACGTAATACATGGAGACTTAAAAGGTCTTATTTCATTTCAACGCCATGGACTCTTTATTTTACAAGGACATACTTTGGAGCCAACACTATTACATTATGTAACACATGTAAACATAGTCGACCTTCACCTTAGGTCTCGCACGTTCTACCTTGTGATGAAGTGTATTACCTACGACAATGTTCATTTTCCTGACTTTCTGAATAGTATCCATCCTTTTTAGGGCAAAATAAAAGTTGCCCTGTCCACGCAAGCCAGTGGAGATCACACCCGCGCCATTATTAATGTTGACCATCACTATGTATTCACAAGGCAAGCTAGACAGAAATTTTACATCATTTTCCCGGCAGGAAAGATAAAGCCAATCATATTTTTTCGTTAATTTTCTATTTATCTATCACATGTCAAACTCATTAAGGTGTATGGGCCACATAAACAACTTAATATGACATGAGGGGCCGCAGCAATAAAACTCAGTTGCAAAACAGTCTTCTAGTTCTATGTAAATTAGAACAATATAATAGATTACAATAATTAATGGCATACCTGTCCCTTAGCTTAATTTGTAGTACTATTTAGTAATAAAAAATTACTATGATTACGCATTATTTTCTTTGTCTTAATGCTTGACATCTTTTCTGGGATACAAGAATATTAATGTCAGTTTGATGTTTGTTTGCCACTGACACATTTATCCAGTGGCGTCACTAGGGTAGGTGTCACCCGGTGCGGTCATCTCAGGGTGTTATCCCCCCTCCCCCCAAAAAAAAACCCACAACATTTCGAGTTTTTTTTGTTTGTTTGTTGAGCCATCATACTTATACCTTATTATTAACTACATTCATTGATTGTTAAACAACTATAAAAAGAGGGTCAGTTAATCAGGCAATAGATCTTAAACTGCGCCTCTAAAGGAGATAATTTTAGAACAAAAAAAAAAGATGTCCATTGTACCAAATATTTTAGGCAAGAAGCATTTTCTGAAAAAGAATGTTGACCACATTAAGTGAATGTTATACATATCTATTAAATAGCTTTTCTGTTAGTTCTTTAAATTTCCCGGATTCCTTGTAGGCTCCATACACCGAAGCTAAAAAAAAAGTAAAGAACTCCATTCAGAACTTGCGATGTATGGGGCCGATGATGTCAAGGCCATCTGTTTCTGTGGCGCACGGTTAATGACAGTGTCATGTGGCCAGCACAACAACCAATGGCCTTTACTTTTCCTCAACTAATGAAAGGTACCCATTAGAGTTGGGTGGACTTTATGACTCCCAGTCTTCTCCCAGTCTTCACCAGGATTCGAACCCGGAACCCTTGGTTTAGAAGCCAAGCGTTTCACCACTCAGTTACCGCGCCTCCATACACTGAAGCTACTTTTTTATAGTTCCGTATGAAACGGTCACAAAAATGATAATTGAAAGCATCTAATTCCAGGTTTAGGACATATGGCTGCCTGGTCGTGCGGTTTGCGCGCTGGACTGTCGTTCGGATTTATCGACGGTCGAGGGTTCAAACCCTGCCCAATCCCATCCCCCGTCGTCCTGCGGGAGGTTTGGACTAGAAAGTAAACTATCTTCAACTCTGAAGGAACATCCGAAACATGTAAAACATTTTACAAACATTTTACATATTTACGAAATGTTGCAGCCGTATTGAATATTTTTAGTTTCTAACACGTTGAAACGTGAACAAGATTTTCTTTTCATATTTGGTTTAACCACAGTCGTAACTTTGCTTGTAAGCACTTCACACCATCACACGCAGTTGTGACAATTTTGTCTTTACCTTGACGTTTCAAATTTAAGTCTTGCAGGTGACCAGTGAGATAATCTGCTAATGCCAAATCCTGAACCCGTTCGCCAGTTTGGAAATGTTCAACAGGTTCACCTTTCGTGTTCAGAAACAATACAATTTCCTCACGCAGTGCAAAAAATCTCTTCAACACTTTATGACATGAGAGCCGGCGGCCTTCTGTATAGTAGAGAACAAAATCAAATTCGTGTCCAATGTCATCCAGGAACATTGAAAATTGGCGATGATTTAAACTACGGGCACGAATAAAATTGAGAGCGACTGAAAACGGTCTGACAACATGTTGGAACTGTAATTGCTTTGCGCAGAATGTTTCTTAGTGAGTGATGCACTAAAAATGGACACATTTAAAATTAGCATCAGTCTAACTTATTTTTGCAAGTAGCTTTTCATCAAACCCATTTCATTTCATGGTTGGTGCGCCATCCGTTGTTAGACCAGCTAGCTTTACCAAAGATTAATTGTACTGCAATATCATCTCCTGCTGTTTCTCAAAAACATCTTCTCTAGTTGTGGTGTTATGCATAGAACAGAGCTCAAATAGCTCCTCATTTATCTCAAAATTCCTGTCAAAGCCCCTATGAATATAGCCAACTGTGCTAAACCCTTTGCATCAGTTGAATTATCGAGAGCCAATGAAAATAATTCAAAATCAACTATTCTATTCTTTAATTGTTCCCGCAAATTGACTGGCATGTCATTTATTCTGTCTGCCACAGTGTTCCTAGATAACGCTATTTCTTTGAATGCTTTCACCTTTTCTGGACATAATTACTTCGCCTTTACGACACACTCCTTCATAAAATCACATTCACTAAATAATTTGCTATGGCTTGCAATGAAGTTTGACAAAATGTAGCTTGCTTTCACTGCCGACAGCAGAATATTTTTCAATTCAAGTAGCTTGTCATCTCTTATTTCGCAGCATAATAGTTTAACATTATTTTGATATTTTTAAGGTGGCTACGCGGGCCGCATGCTAAGCGGTCGCGGGCCGCATGCGGCCCCAGAACGTCATGTTTGACATGCCTGAATCTAACGAATATTAAACCTATGGGATGTAAAAGTTCTCCTTTCAGACCATGCGGTCTATGGGGCAGATGATGTTAAAGTTATTTGTTTCTTTGGCCAACGGTTAACGAGCAGGGTATCATGCTGCCAGCCAACTTAAGTCAGGTACCCAATAGAGTTGAGTGGACTTAATGATTCCCAGAGGCCTTAAAAATCCCGAAGTTCAAAATCCCAGTCTTCACCGAGATTCGAACCAAGGAACCTAGGTTCGGAAGCCAAGCGCTTAACCACTCAACCACCGCGCCCCAACTCTCGTTTATTTTAATAAGAAATAAGATCTTTGCTCGCGTTAAAAAAATATAACACCTTTGGTATAGGTTTATTAGAAGTTTTTTCTTAAATTACGAAGAGTTTTCATAGTGTGAGCGTTCGTTTTACTGTGGTGGCTGAGTGTTAGAAGTTCTCGGCTTCCGAACTTAGGGTGTTTGAATCTCGATATAGACTAGGATTTAAATTGAGTGATTATAAGAGGCCCCATGGTCCAACAAACTCTAATGGGTACTTGACATAAGTTTGAGAAATTAAATTGTTTGGTCGCTGTGCTGGGCACATGTCAGCCTCTTCAGCATTCCTTGTTCCATATGCTAGGACAAATTTCTACAAATGTTCCATCTTCCCTAGTAATATAAGAGCATGGAATGGGTTGCCTGAGCTAGCCATGAAAACCAAAGACCTGACAGAATTTAGGTCATTGATTAATATGCATTACTAAATGCATGACGCGTAGGACGTAATCATCTTCTTTTTAAGTAACGTCTGTATTATATAAGATAAGATAAGATAGAAATAGATATCCTTTCTATTCGCAAGGTCTGGAAGAGGCGCCATAGTACTTTCACTTTCTGATTGACTGTAATCAAATCTGATCCATCAATAGGTCTAGAACTTACGTTATTTTCGTATCAATTTGTGTACGGTCCTTGTCAGTCCAGATCCAGTTTGATCCAGTATTTTTCTCTCTGGTCAGCCCCACCCACCACCTCTTATCATTTATTTCATTGTTTGAGATGAAATATTGTTGTACATCATCCTGGAGAGTAGAAGAGAAAAAGAATCACTGGGATATGTGTACTGTAGTGCTGAGATATAATATACACTATTTAAATAAGGCGCTGGTATTTATAGGTATTTTCTATTGGTTTCAAATGAAATAAAAACATCTTTTGATGGATGAAGAATGTTTGTTCAGCCAACAGTTTTTGTGTATAAATATCAGGAAGGAAAGAAAGCAATACTAATGTAAAAAGACGCTATTAGTTTTGTGTGGAATGTCTGTCCGTGCGTCCGTCAACCTTTTTCTCCATTCTTCTTTGTCATCTGTTGTTGATAGAATTTCATTCTGATATTCTTTCTGAAATTATTGAAACCTGTTTTTTTACCTGCCTGAGTGGACAACTTCGGGGGCCGATTTTGAGTTTGTGTTTCCACACAAACTGTCTTTGTAACCTTGTTTGTAAAAAAAAATAGGTGCCGGTACACAGTAATAGATTGCCTAACTTTTAACTACTAATAAATTAAAAATAAACTTTAAAATACAAGAAAAGTACTGTCACAAAAAAAGCACCTCTAACAAACCAAGTTACAAGACGCTACATTTTGGCTCGGTTCAATAGAATGCATTACTTCAAAGATGTAGGAAGAATGTAGTCCTCTGCGTGTCTAAGCAGTCCCAGTTGCGACCGACATATTTTATCACAAGTACCGCAGACAAAGCCGTTGTTTAAAGGTGGTATATGTAATATTGACAAAGCTTCCATCAACTCACTCTGTCTGTTTGGATGGCACTTTCTACACGCTGTGTCTCCAACTTCTCAATCTCGGATCAACTTAAAATGATTCATTGCCCCTAACAACACTGGAATCAATCGAAAAATGGACCAATTATTCTAACAATTAGCCATAATAAATAAATATTGTTGGATATAGGGTCAATAAAAGTACTAAATACAGTACTAACCGGCTATTACCCTTGTGTAGAGAATCAGGTCATCGCCTAAAAATGTGTTACTAACAATTGATAAATATAACTAAAAAACTTTATATTTCTTTAGCACCAAACAAACAGACTAACTAAAGTGTCAGATTGAGGGTACTTGAGTCCTCGAGTTCGAATTCAAATCGAGCAACTTCTAAAAAAAAACGCTTCTCCTCCCCATCCCTAAAACTCCTCTCCCAGCTCACCAAGTGATTGGATCAGAGCACACACTGAGGAGCAGGAAGTGGCGCTCAACAATAACAATAGACAAACAAAAGAAAAATATTGTAAATCCTTTAAAAAAAAACAACCCCACAAATCTAAGGGAAAGAACTCGGTAATTACAAATATATATTTCAATATTGAAGAAGTTATTTCCCTTATCCAATATCAAACACAATAGTTAATCACCAATAATAAATTGACTAGCTGATTTTTTTTTCATTGATTCATATATTGTTAGATAAAAAATAATTTTTTTAAATTTTAACTTCATTCTAAAATAGATGTTCAATTATCTGACGACACCTATAGAACTGGCCGTATCCCTGAATACTGAAGGATTAATTTAACTTATAGGAAAGCAATTAATAACAAGTAACTGACGGACTAATTGGTTATTTTTCAATTGATTCATGTCTTGTCTATGGCAAGAAATAAATTAAAATTTCCTCTTGATCCAAGAATGTGTGTGGGAGAAATAAGTTCTAACATGTACAAACTTTTTACC
This sequence comes from Biomphalaria sudanica, assembly GCA_036873155.1. Classification (NCBI taxonomy): domain Eukaryota; kingdom Metazoa; phylum Mollusca; class Gastropoda; family Planorbidae; genus Biomphalaria; species Biomphalaria sudanica. The sequence continues at coordinate 301,334 of JAZGLO010004904.1, read as the reverse complement.
AGACAGACAAGGGCGTTAATATCAACTTTGACTGTAGTTGTGATGACTACAACTGCTTCATTCAACGGATTTCATCGCGATTGGAAATTTGTTGAGATTACAATGACTCTTTTCTCAAAAATAAAAGCGACAGTCCACATATAAAGAACAGACAGAACAGAGAGAGAAGTTCGTTCAGTGACTACACAATAACGTCTTGACCTATTCATATGTCTGACAGAGCAAGTTTTAGTCTTGATGGACCGAAGTCGCCCGATTCACCAAGACTTGACGAATGAATGCACATACATCGAGAAATACTTTGTGATGTTGTCAGAGTGCTGAAATGACATTGATGTGATGCCTTTCGAGTGCTGAAATGACATTGGTGTGATGCCTTTAGAGTGCTGAAATGACATTGATTTGATGCCTTTAGAGTGCTGAAATGACAGTGTGAAGCTATCAGAGTGCTGAAATGACAGTGTGATTCTGTCAGAGTGCTGAAATGACATTGATGTGAAGCTATCAGAGTGCTGAAATGACAGTGTGAAGCTATCAGAGTGCTGAAATGACAGTGTGAAGCTATCAGAGTGCTGAAATGACATTGATGTGAAGCTATCAGAGTGCTGAAATGACAGTGTGAAGCTATCAGAGTGCTGAAATGACAGTGTGAAGCTATCAGAGTGCTGAAATGACATTGATGTGAAGCTATCAGAGTGCTGAAATGACAGTGTGAAGCTATCAGAGTGCTGAAATGACAGTGTGAAGCTATCAGAGTGCTGAAATGACATTGATGTGAAGCTATCAGAGTGCTGAAATGACAGTGTGAAGCTATCAGAGTGCTGAAATGACAGTGTGAAGCTATCAGAGTGCTGAAATGACAGTGTGAAGCTATCAGAGTGCTGAAATGACATTGGTGTAAAGCTATCAGAGTGCTGAAATGACAGTGTGAAGCTATCAGAGTGCTGAAATGACAGTGTGAAGCTATCAGAGTGCTGAAATGACAGTGTGAAGCTATCAGAGTGCTGAAATGACAGTGTGAAGCTATCAGAGTGCTGAAATGACAGTGTGAAGCTATCAGAGTGCTGAAATGACAGTGTGAAGCTATCAGAGTGCTGAAATGACAGTGTGAAGCTATCAGAGTGCTGAAATGACATTGGTGTGAAGCTATCAGAGTGCTGAAATGACATTGGTGTGAAGCTATCAGAGTGCTGAAATGACAGTGTGAAGCTATCAGAGTGCTGAAATGACAGTGTGAAGCTATCAGAGTGCTGAAATGACAGTGTGAAGCTATCAGAGTGCTGAAATGACAGTGTGAAGCTATCAGAGTGCTGAAATGACAGTGTGAAGCTATCAGAGTGCTGAAATGACAGTGTGAAGCTATCAGAGTGCTGAAATGACAGTGTGAAGCTATCAGAGTGCTGAAATGACAGTGTGAAGCTATCAGAGTGCTGAAATGACATTGGTGTGAAGCTATCAGAGTGCTGAAATGACAGTGTGAAGCTATCAGAGTGCTGAAATGACAGTGTGAAGCTATCAGAGTGCTGAAATGACAGTGTGAAGCTATCAGAGTGCTGAAATGACATTGATGTGAAGCTATCAGAGTGCTGAAATGACATTGGTGTGAAGCTATCAGAGTGCTGAAATGACAGTGTGAAGCTATCAGAGTGATGAAATGACATTGGTGTGAAGCTATCAGAGTGCTGAAATGACATTGGTGTGAAGCTATCAGAGTGCTGAAATGACAGTGTGAAGCTATCAGAGTGCTGAAATGACACTGTGAAGCTATCAGAGTGCTGAAATGACAGTGTGAAGCTATCAGAGTGCTGAAATGACACTGTGAAGCTATCAGAGTGCTGAAATGACAGTGTGAAGCTATCAGAGTGCTGAAATGACACTGTGAAGCTATCAGAGTGCTGAAATGACAGTGTGAAGCTATCAGAGTGCTGAAATGACATTGGTGTGAAGCTATCAGAGTGCTGAAATGACATTGGTGTGAAGCTATCAGAGTGCTGAAATGACATTGGTGTGAAGCTATCAGAGTGCTGAAATGACATTGGTGTGAAGCTATCAGAGTGCTGAAATGACATTGGTGTGAAGCTATCAGAGTGCTGAAATGACAGTGTGAAGCTATCAGAGTGCTGAAATGACATTGGTGTGAAGCTATCAGAGTGCTGAAATGACAGTGTGAAGCTATCAGAGTGCTGAAATGACAGTGTGAAGCTATCAGAGTGCTGAAATGACATTGGTGTGAAGCTATCAGAGTGCTGAAATGACAGTGTGAAGCTATCAGAGTGCTGAAATGACATTGGTGTGAAGCTATCAGAGTGCTGAAATGACAGTGTGAAGCTATCAGAGTGCTGAAATGACAGTGTGAAGCTATCAGAGTGCTGAAATGACAGTGTGAAGCTATCAGAGTGCTGAAATGACAGTGTGAAGCTATCAGAGTGCTGAAATGACATTGGTGTGAAGCTATCAGAGTGCTGAAATGACATTGGTGTGAAGCTATCAGAGTGCTGAAATGACAGTGTGAAGCTATCAGAGTGCTGAAATGACAGTGTGAAGCTATCAGAGTGCTGAAATGACAGTGTGAAGCTATCAGAGTGCTGAAATGACAGTGTGAAGCTATCAGAGTGCTGAAATGACAGTGTGAAGCTATCAGAGTGCTGAAATGACAGTGTGAAGCTATCAGAGTGCTGAAATGACATTGGTGTGAAGCTATCAGAGTGCTGAAATGACATTGGTGTGAAGCTATCAGAGTGCTGAAATGACAGTGTGAAGCTATCAGAGTGCTGAAATGACAGTGTGAAGCTATCAGAGTGCTGAAATGACAGTGTGAAGCTATCAGAGTGCTGAAATGACAGTGTGAAGCTATCAGAGTGCTGAAATGACAGTGTGAAGCTATCAGAGTGCTGAAATGACAGTGTGAAGCTATCAGAGTGCTGAAATGACAGTGTGAAGCTATCAGAGTGCTGAAATGACAGTGTGAAGCTATCAGAGTGCTGAAATGACATTGGTGTGAAGCTATCAGAGTGCTGAAATGACAGTGTGAAGCTATCAGAGTGCTGAAATGACAGTGTGAAGCTATCAGAGTGCTGAAATGACAGTGTGAAGCTATCAGAGTGCTGAAATGACATTGATGTGAAGCTATCAGAGTGCTGAAATGACATTGGTGTGAACCTATCAGAGTGCTGAAATGACAGTGTGAAGCTATCAGAGTGATGAAATGACATTGGTGTGAAGCTATCAGAGTGCTGAAATGACATTGGTGTGAAGCTATCAGAGTGCTGAAATGACAGTGTGAAGCTATCAGAGTGCTGAAATGACACTGTGAAGCTATCAGAGTGCTGAAATGACAGTGTGAAGCTATCAGAGTGCTGAAATGACAGTGTGAAGCTATCAGAGTGCTGAAATGACAGTGTGAAGCTATCAGAGTGCTGAAATGACAGTGTGAAGCTATCAGAGTGCTGAAATGACAGTGTGAAGCTATCAGAGTGCTGAAATGACACTGTGAAGCTATCAGAGTGCTGAAATGACAGTGTGAAGCTATCAGAGTGCTGAAATGACACTGTGAAGCTATCAGAGTGCTGAAATGACAGTGTGAAGCTATCAGAGTGCTGAAATGACAGTGTGAAGCTATCAGAGTGCTGAAATGACAGTGTGAAGCTATCAGAGTGCTGAAATGACATTGGTGTGAAGCTATCAGAGTGCTGAAATGACATTGGTGTGAAGCTATCAGAGTGCTGAAATGACACTGTGAAGCTATCAGAGTGCTGAAATGACATTGGTGTGAAGCTATCAGAGTGCTGAAATGACAGTGTGAAGCTATCAGAGTGCTGAAATGACATTGGTGTGAAGCTATCAGAGTGCTGAAAAGACAGTGTGAAGCTATCAGAGTGCTGAAATGACAGTGTGAAGCTATCAGAGTGCTGAAATGACATTGGTGTGAAGCTATCAGAGTGCTGAAATGACAGTGTGAAGCTATCAGAGTGCTGAAATGACACTGTGAAGCTATCAGAGTGCTGAAATGACAGTGTGAAGCTATCAGAGTGCTGAAATGACAGTGTGAAGCTATCAGAGTGCTGAAATGACAGTGTGAAGCTATCAGAGTGCTGAAATGACATTGGTGTGAAGCTATCAGAGTGCTGAAATGACATTGGTGTGAAGCTATCAGAGTGCTGAAATGACACTGTGAAGCTATCAGAGTGCTGAAATGACAGTGTGAAGCTATCAGAGTGCTGAAATGACAGTGTGAAGCTATCAGAGTGCTGAAATGACAGTGTGAAGCTATCAGAGTGCTGAAATGACAGTGTGAAGCTATCAGAGTGCTGAAATGACAGTGTGAAGCTATCAGAGTGCTGAAATGACAGTGTGAAGCTATCATAGTGCTGAAATGACACTGTGAAGCTATCAGAGTGCTGAAATGACACTGTGAAGCTATCAGAGTGCTGAAATGACAGTGTGAAGCTACCAGAGTGCTGAAATGACAGTGTGAAGCTACCAGAGTGCTGAAATGACAGTGTGAAGCTACCAGAGTGCTGAAATGACAGTGTGAAGCTATCAGAGTGCTGAAATGACAGTGTGAAGCTATCAGAGTGCTGAAATGACAGTGTGAAGCTATCAGAGTGCTGAAATGACAGTGTGAAGCTATCAGAGTGCTGAAATGACAGTGTGAAGCTATCAGAGTGCTGAAATGACACTGTGAAGCTATCAGAGTGCTGAAATGACAGTGTGAAGCTATCAGAGTGCTGAAATGACACTGTGAAGCTATCAGAGTGCTGAAATGACAGTGTGAAGCTATCAGAGTGCTGAAATGACAGTGTGAAGCTATCAGAGTGCTGAAATGACAGTGTGAAGCTATCAGAGTGCTGAAATGACATTGGTGTGAAGCTATCAGAGTGCTGAAATGACAGTGTGAAGCTATCAGAGTGCTGAAATGACACTGTGAAGCTATCAGAGTGCTGAAATGACAGTGTGAAGCTATCAGAGTGCTGAAATGACAGTGTGAAGCTATCAGAGTGCTGAAATGACAGTGTGAAGCTATCAGAGTGCTGAAATGACAGTGTGAAGCTATCAGAGTGCTGAAATGACAGTGTGAAGCTATCAGAGTGCTGAAATGACACTGTGAAGCTATCAGAGTGCTGAAATGACAGTGTGAAGCTATCAGAGTGCTGAAATGACACTGTGAAGCTATCAGAGTGCTGAAATGACAGTGTGAAGCTATCAGAGTGCTGAAATGACAGTGTGAAGCTATCAGAGTGCTGAAATGACAGTGTGAAGCTATCAGAGTGCTGAAATGACATTGGTGTGAAGCTATCAGAGTGCTGAAATGACACTGTGAAGCTATCAGAGTGCTGAAATGACAGTGTGAAGCTATCAGAGTGCTGAAATGACAGTGTGAAGCTATCAGAGTGCTGAAATGACAGTGTGAAGCTATCAGAGTGCTGAAATGACAGTGTGAAGCTATCAGAGTGCTGAAATGACAGTGTGAAGCTATCAGAGTGCTGAAATGACAGTGTGAAGCTATCAGAGTGCTGAAATGACACTGTGAAGCTATCAGAGTGCTGAAATGACACTGTGAAGCTATCAGAGTGCTGAAATGACAGTGTGAAGCTACCAGAGTGCTGAAATGACAGTGTGAAGCTACCAGAGTGCTGAAATGACAGTGTGAAGCTACCAGAGTGCTGAAATGACAGTGTGAAGCTATCAGAGTGCTGAAATGACAGTGTGAAGCTACCAGAGTGCTGAAATGACACTGTGAAGCTATCAGAGTGCTGAAATGACAGTGTGAAGCTACCAGAGTGCTGAAATGACAGTGTGAAGCTATCAGAGTGCTGAAATGACAGTGTGAAGCTACCAGAGTGCTGAAATGACACTGTGAAGCTATCAGAGTGCTGAAATGACAGTGTGAAGCTACCAGAGTGCTGAAATGACACTGTGAAGCTATCAGAGTGCTGAAATGACAGTGTGAAGCTACCAGAGTGCTGAAATGACACTGTGAAGCTATCAGAGTGCTGAAATGACAGTGTGAAGCTACCAGAGTGCTGAAATGACACTGTGAAGCTATCAGAGTGCTGAAATGACAGTGTGAAGCTACCAGAGTGCTGAAATGACACTAAGAAGCTACCAGAGTGCTGAAATGACACTGTGAAGCTACCAGAGTGCTGAAATGACACTGTGAAGCTATCAGAGTGCTGAAATGACAGTGTGAAGCTACCAGAGTGCTGAAATGACACTGTGAAGCTACCAGAGTGCTGAAATGACAGTGTGAAGCTACCAGAGTGCTGAAATGACACTGTGAAGCTATCAGAGTGCTGAAATGACAGTGTGAAGCTATCAGAGTGCTGAAATGACACTGTGAAGCTATCAGAGTGCTGAAATGACAGTGTGAAGCTACCAGAGTGCTGAAATGACAGTGTGAAGCTACCAGAGTGCTGAAATGACAGTGTGAAGCTATCAGAGTGCTGAAATGACACTGTGAAGCTATCAGAGTGCTGAAATGACAGTGTGAAGCTACCAGAGTGCTGAAATGACACTGTGAAGCTACCAGAGTGCTGAAATGACAGTGTGAAGCTACCAGAGTGCTGAAATGACAGTGTGAAGCTATCAGAGTGCTGAAATGACAGTGTGAAGCTACCAGAGTGCTGAAATGACACTGTGAAGCTACCAGAGTGCTGAAATGACAGTGTGAAGCTACCAGAGTGCTGAAATGACACTGTGAAGCTATCAGAGTGCTGAAATGACACTGTGAAGCTATCAGAGTGCTGAAATGACACTGTGAAGCTACCAGAGTGCTGAAATGACAGTGTGAAGCTACCAGAGTGCTGAAATGACAGTGTGAAGCTATCAGAGTGCTGAAATGACAGTGTGAAGCTACCAGAGTGCTGAAATGACACTGTGAAGCTATCAGAGTGCTGAAATGACACTGTGAAGCTACCAGAGTGCTGAAATGACACTGTGAAGCTATCAGAGTGCTGAAATGACACTGTGAAGCTACCAGAGTGCTGAAATGACAGTGTGAAGCTACCAGAGTGCTGAAATGACACTGTGAAGCTACCAGAGTGCTGAAATGACAGTGTGAAGCTACCAGAGTGCTGAAATGACACTGTGAAGCTACCAGAGTGCTGAAATGACACTGTGAAGCTACCAGAGTGCTGAAATGACACTGTGAAGCTATCAGAGTGCTGAAATGACACTGTGAAGCTATCAGAGTGCTGAAATGACAGTGTGAAGCTACCAGAGTGCTGAAATGACACTGTGAAGCTACCAGAGTGCTGAAATGACAGTGTGAAGCTACCAGAGTGCTGAAATGACAGTGTGAAGCTATCAGAGTGCTGAAATGACAGTGTGAAGCTACCAGAGTGCTGAAATGACACTGTGAAGCTACCAGAGTGCTGAAATGACAGTGTGAAGCTACCAGAGTGCTGAAATGACACTGTGAAGCTATCAGAGTGCTGAAATGACACTGTGAAGCTATCAGAGTGCTGAAATGACAGTGTGAAGCTACCAGAGTGCTGAAATGACACTGTGAAGCTACCAGAGTGCTGAAATGACACTGTGAAGCTATCAGAGTGCTGAAATGACAGTGTGAAGCTATCAGAGTGCTGAAATGACACTGTGAAGCTATCAGAGTGCTGAAATGACACTGTGAAGCTATCAGAGTGCTGAAATGACACTGTGAAGCTATCAGAGTGCTGAAATGACAGTGTGAAGCTATCAGAGTGCTGAAATGACAGTGTGAAGCTATCAGAGTGCTGAAATGACAGTGTGAAGCTATCAGAGTGCTGAAATGACAGTGTGAAGCTATCAGAGTGCTGAAATGACAGTGTGAAGCTATCAGAGTGCTGAAATGACAGTGTGAAGCTATCAGAGTGCTGAAATGACACTGTGAAGCTATCAGAGTGCTGAAATGACACTGTGAAGCTATCAGAGTGCTGAAATGACAGTGTGAAGCTACCAGAGTGCTGAAATGACAGTGTGAAGCTACCAGAGTGCTGAAATGACAGTGTGAAGCTACCAGAGTGCTGAAATGACAGTGTGAAGCTATCAGAGTGCTGAAATGACAGTGTGAAGCTACCAGAGTGCTGAAATGACACTGTGAAGCTATCAGAGTGCTGAAATGACAGTGTGAAGCTACCAGAGTGCTGAAATGACAGTGTGAAGCTATCAGAGTGCTGAAATGACAGTGTGAAGCTACCAGAGTGCTGAAATGACACTGTGAAGCTATCAGAGTGCTGAAATGACAGTGTGAAGCTACCAGAGTGCTGAAATGACACTGTGAAGCTATCAGAGTGCTGAAATGACAGTGTGAAGCTACCAGAGTGCTGAAATGACACTGTGAAGCTATCAGAGTGCTGAAATGACAGTGTGAAGCTACCAGAGTGCTGAAATGACACTGTGAAGCTATCAGAGTGCTGAAATGACAGTGTGAAGCTACCAGAGTGCTGAAATGACACTAAGAAGCTACCAGAGTGCTGAAATGACACTGTGAAGCTACCAGAGTGCTGAAATGACACTGTGAAGCTATCAGAGTGCTGAAATGACAGTGTGAAGCTACCAGAGTGCTGAAATGACACTGTGAAGCTACCAGAGTGCTGAAATGACAGTGTGAAGCTACCAGAGTGCTGAAATGACACTGTGAAGCTATCAGAGTGCTGAAATGACAGTGTGAAGCTATCAGAGTGCTGAAATGACACTGTGAAGCTATCAGAGTGCTGAAATGACAGTGTGAAGCTACCAGAGTGCTGAAATGACAGTGTGAAGCTACCAGAGTGCTGAAATGACAGTGTGAAGCTATCAGAGTGCTGAAATGACACTGTGAAGCTATCAGAGTGCTGAAATGACAGTGTGAAGCTACCAGAGTGCTGAAATGACACTGTGAAGCTACCAGAGTGCTGAAATGACAGTGTGAAGCTACCAGAGTGCTGAAATGACAGTGTGAAGCTATCAGAGTGCTGAAATGACAGTGTGAAGCTACCAGAGTGCTGAAATGACACTGTGAAGCTACCAGAGTGCTGAAATGACAGTGTGAAGCTACCAGAGTGCTGAAATGACACTGTGAAGCTATCAGAGTGCTGAAATGACACTGTGAAGCTATCAGAGTGCTGAAATGACAGTGTGAAGCTACCAGAGTGCTGAAATGACACTGTGAAGCTATCAGAGTGCTGAAATGACACTGTGAAGCTATCAGAGTGCTGAAATGACACTGTGAAGCTATCAGAGTGCTGAAATGACACTGTGAAGCTACCAGAGTGCTGAAATGACAGTGTGAAGCTACCAGAGTGCTGAAATGACAGTGTGAAGCTATCAGAGTGCTGAAATGACAGTGTGAAGCTACCAGAGTGCTGAAATGACACTGTGAAGCTACCAGAGTGCTGAAATGACACTGTGAAGCTACCAGAGTGCTGAAATGACACTGTGAAGCTATCAGAGTGCTGAAATGACACTGTGAAGCTATCAGAGTGCTGAAATGACAGTGTGAAGCTACCAGAGTGCTGAAATGACACTGTGAAGCTACCAGAGTGCTGAAATGACAGTGTGAAGCTACCAGAGTGCTGAAATGACAGTGTGAAGCTATCAGAGTGCTGAAATGACAGTGTGAAGCTACCAGAGTGCTGAAATGACACTGTGAAGCTACCAGAGTGCTGAAATGACAGTGTGAAGCTACCAGAGTGCTGAAATGACACTGTGAAGCTATCAGAGTGCTGAAATGACACTGTGAAGCTATCAGAGTGCTGAAATGACAGTGTGAAGCTACCAGAGTGCTGAAATGACACTGTGAAGCTACCAGAGTGCTGAAATGACACTGTGAAGCTATCAGAGTGCTGAAATGACAGTGTGAAGCTATCAGAGTGCTGAAATGACACTGGAGTGGTGTTAATTTATTACCTTAACTCTTTCAACAGAATTTTATATTATTTCCAGATTTTGTTTTTTGAAGGCTGTGGGCTTGTATTGGGTAGAAAAACAATTAATCTAAATATACGTTCCCAGTTACCTTCTCAGATTCACTTAATAGAGCAGAAAGTTCAGCATTGTCTGATTGACATTTCTCTACAGCATCAGTCCATGTTGCTTCTTCTTCCACAAATTTATAACATCCTCTGTGGAGATTGGTCCAACCTTCTTGACAAGTAACATAGACATCATTCTCTGTGGAAACAAGTTGTTTTTTACATTTCTAAAAACATATTTTTGTTGACGCCAGCTTCATACCTAGGTATTTTAACATCATTTCTTTTTTGAGAGTTTTTTTAAAGATTGGCAAATATATAAAAGTACGGATAAATTGAGCTAAATATCAGTTTGTCACATCAAAACTGCCCATAGAAGTCGAGCCCAACTTTAACAAAACATACTAAACTAACTATATTTTATTTTTTATACAAATTATTTTTTTCACAGTTCTATTCCCGAATGACTGAAGTGTCTGAACAGTCGTAGTTTTTTTCTAAATGAGCTTCCAGTTAGTCGTCCATGGCAACAAGATGGCTACCAGAAATGATTATACAAATTGCGTTCCTGTTTCCCTACCGCGCAGTCTGATCGTATGCCTGTCAAAGGGAGAGCAAATCTTCATATTCGCGAGAAAAATATGTTTTAATAATAATTTTTTTTTTGCATGCGGTGACAGATCTGTCTCCCTCAAAGTGTAGCTTACACAAAAATGTGCAACTTAAGCCAACTACCGAAAGAATCAGAGAAGTTTAGTTTCAACTAAATTGACACTTTTTCTATCAAACAAAATGTATACAATTAGTATCTTCTTTACTTTGAATCATGTATGGAACCCATATGAAGCAATTCAAGCAATACAACACATTTTTTTTGTCAGCAGAGAAGGCCTCTTTAAAATCTAACAGTTAATAGGCTGTTCAGACAAGCTGCTAAAAAGTATTGTCTCTTTCGACCAAAACATGATGGACACAGTGGAGTTCAACAGCAACTGCTCTGAAAATTTCAGTATAAACAGCGTAGACAAACAAGGATGTGTCCTGGTCCCAACTCTCTTTGGAATACTCTTTTCAATGCTAATCCACAGAGCGTTTGACAAATTCACCGAAGGCATATATCAACATTCCAGACTTGATGGCAAACTTCTAAATATTGCTAGACTGAGGGCCAAAACAAAAACCAGAACCACCCTCATAAAAGATATGCTATTGGTGGACGACGCAGCGGTAGTAGCACAGTCACAAGAGCTCCAGTCACTAATGTCCTGCTTATCTAAGGCATATTTATATGCCATTGACTATAAAAATAAATAAGATATTGGAACTTTCGGTTTAGGTGAAAATTCGTCCGATTATTACATTTTATTACATGAAAACTGACAATGCCTTTTTTTTTATCGCGCGTAGGATTGGCGTTTTCCGTAATAAATGACACCCACAAATGACAATTTTGTCTTTTTTTCAGGAGATTTTTATGAGTTTTCAGGAGATTTTAATAAATGCAAGACATTTCCAGGATTTTGCAATTTAATAATTACACATAGAATTAGCGCAGGGCCTATGAAAGCACGGGGCCCACTGCGACCGCATAGGTTGCAGTGGCCTAAGACCGGCCCTGCATACACTCTAACAAAGTAGTGTTAACTAATTTGTATCTCCCCCCCCCCCCAATAGATGGTCACGTATCTATAAAGTAACATTAAAGGGAAACTCCGATAGTTTTGACAATTTTTGATATAATATGTGTTTTGATTTAAAGATAATGAATATATTATTCTTTTTTTATTTGCAATAACAACTTAGTAATTGATGTTTTTCTGACGTAATTTTCCTGCGCATCCAAAACAGTCAGACATTCACCGGGTTTCTATGTCACACTAGCCTACTAATTTAATATATTGACTTATTGTATAACGGGAGACCATACAGCAAAGTTAACATGCTCGTAAAAGAAATACATTTTCGTCTATGCAGTTAGATCTAGGATCTTGTAAGCAAAGGAAAAATGCGTATTAAAAGGAGATTTATATGTTTGACTAACGGCAGTGTGTATTTTCTCGCCAGACCACTCAACACACAACAAGCACTATCGCTTGGTTGTCTTTTCATGACCGACTACACGTAGTCTCGACTAGCCTTACACTGATCAGTTTGTTCGATCAGTCAGACACACGATCTATTTACTTCTTGGGAAAAGGAGAGGCTTAGATGAAAATGTTACTTTTTTTTTGCTTTTAGATCTACCTATACATGTATTTATAACTGTCCCATAGCTCTGGACTAGGCCGTAACTAAACCTAAGAGCCTGTTAGAATGAAGCAATACGATTGGTTAAATCAAGTATCGTTCAGTATTGTTGATGGAAGTGACGCATGCTTAACTTAAAAACAAAATCTCAAAGAACCCCGTTTTTTTTTTTGGATATGTCAAGAATTTACTGTCTAATTTATTAAATATAAATATTTCTAAGCATTTAAATAAAAAAAAATGGTAAAATGTTTACTATTACAATTTTTTACGCAGAATTCAAATATGTCAATAACTCAAATTTGAAAAAGCATCCAAGTTTCCCTTTAAAACGTAGATCCCTCGTGTTTATGGGCAAGTGAGCGCATTGTTTGTGCGTCTTATGCTCTTCTCTTCAAATAATGCAACTTCCTTTTAAGATCTGGATCTAATTAGTTTCCTTGTGTGTATTTCATTCATCTCATTGTATTGGTCAGAATACAATTCATTTTATACTAGGCTACTTAGGCCTTCTAAAATTACTGTAACATATCCTCTGTTGGCAGGATTTATCTAAGGAAGATAGAGCATACGATCACTGGAAACAATGGCGTAGCTAGGAATTTGCCATCATTTGGGCCATGGAGGGGGTGGACCTATTTGGGGTCCCAGCATTTTGCGTAACATTTAATATTTAATATTAAAAAATTCTAACTCATTTGTGGACCCATCTCAAGTGGGGAGCCGGGGGCATTTTCAAATTCTCCCCCTTCCCTTATCATAGCTACGCCTCTGACATAAAACACTGAATCATAATCTTCAAATACAAAAACAAAATTTAATAAAAAAAACTCAGAAAAACACAAAGATAAAGTTCCATATGCTTGGACAAATCTGTACAAATGCTCCTTCTTCCCTAGTGCTATTAGAGCATGGAATTATTTCCCTGAGATAGCCAGAAAAACCAGTGACTTGGCAGAATTCAGGTCATTGTTTAATATGCCTTTTTAATGCATGACGCGTAGGACGTAATCATCTTCTTTTTGAAGTAACGTCTGTATTATATAAGACTAGTCGACCGGTGGCGAAGCATACACCGCTTTTTTTGCAGGGCCGGCCTAAGGCCACTGCAACCTATGCGACCGCAGTGGGCCCCGCACTTTCATAGGACCAGCACTTTTATAGGACCCGCTCTAATTCAAGGTGTATAAATTATTAAATGAAACCATTTATAACTTAAAACAGATTTCCCTCGCCCTCCTGTCGATTTACCAGGAGCTCCTGGAAATCTCCCGAAATCGCAAATTATACGAAAAAGTCCTTAAAATAGACGGAAATATATTCACAAAAATTGTCATTTTGGGGTGTCATTCAATATGGAAAACGTTAATCTTACGCGTGGCATTATGCATCGGTCGTAATTGTGTAATCTGGTGAAAGAAGCTTTTCGCGCCTCAAACTAATGAAGAATTACAATTCTCAAAGATAGATCTAAACATTTGGTGATTCATGCTATTGAGCATCATATATGTAGGAAACAGAATTATTATAATATACTGTATGACTTTGCTACACGCAAGGCTCGCAAAGTGATTGTGTACGTAGTAAAGAATGATAAAATGCATAGACGAATTTATTTTCTAATACAAACTCTTAAATTTCACTTATTGTCCGCTTCTCTACCCAAACTTGGCCCCGCGAAATCCGTTTCGCATAGGGCCCCACAATACTTAAGTCCGGCCCTGCTATTTACATATATATATATATATATACATAGTAGATTACTTAATCTCTTTCCATGACTTCTTGGTCACAATGGTGGTTAAGTCCGGCGCTGCTATTTAGTGTTTGTAAAATGTTTGTTTGTAAAATGTTTTCCATGTTTCGAATGTTCCTTCAGAGTTGAAGATAGATTACTTCCTAGTCCAAACCTCCCGCAGGACAAAGGGGGATGGGAGGGGCACGGTTTGATACATTGAAACGACAGTCCAGCGCGCAGGCAGCCATCCGTAGTGTGAATACTACTCTTGTTTTTCGTGGAATGACTATCCGCAGAAATAAGAGAGTGATCTTTCCTTTACTTCTTCTTCTCGTCCAAATTGTTGAGAGAGAATTATATATAGAGAGATAAGACTTTTGAATTTTACAACCTTCACAGACCTTTCTTTTCAAACTGATATCACTGACGAGTAACTCCACTAATGCTGTAGATTTTTAAGGGCGGTTTGTCCAACTCAAAAGAAAAGTGCCTGTTTCGATGATGCATGTCTATGCCAATTATAGCACTCTACTAGCTCACAATGAACAAGATCTCCAGATCGCTGTCAACGAATTCGCACACGCTCCCGTCTCTTTTGTTTATCTATAAACTTCGGGAAAACAGAAGTCATGTTCCAGAAGTCACCCAATAAAACCTACTCAGCCCCAAAGATCGCCGTAAATGGACAGCCCTTTAACGCATATCTTGGTAGTATAGTATCAAATGACGCATCGCTTTCAAGGGAAGTTGATAACCGTCTGGCAAGGGCGAGTAGTGCTTTTGGGTGCCTCCAGTCGAGAGTTTGATGGAATATATATATATATATAATGACTTTCTTTATAAGCCCCCCCCCCCTATGTGTAAATTATAGAAGCTATGAAGGACAAAAATACAACTAACATTGTTCTCTAATGTGATATATAGCCTCCCTTCTCTTTTGTACACTTTAGCCACACCCATTCGTTGCTCGCAGGTTCGCATGTCAATATAAATGTGAATGTTTTTTAGAGTGCCTGACAGGAAGTACAATACATTACAATCTCAAGTTAATGTCAGTTTGGTGAGCTCATGAGTCACGACTACTGGCATGGAGATTAATGACTAGCACAATGAGCCTCATCCATTTCTATGTTTGTTACACCAGAACGGGAAGTAAATAGTGATGTATTGACTAGAGTTAGGTACAAATAATTGTTACGTTTTTATTTTCAAATCAATTCTCCTGTTTGATACGTGTAGTCGTCTCTAATTATAAAGCTTATATCAACTCTCTCTGTCTGTCTGTCTGTCTGTCTGTATGACCAAAAGTTTGTACACGTTATTTTTCCGACACGCAATCTCGGATCAACCTGAAATTTTGCGCAATTATTTCTTTTACCTGACAACACAAGAATCAATAAAATTAGATTAATTGTTGTTAATAAATTACAAGTACAATTACTTTATTATTACTTAATCAAGCAAGGAGAGAAATAAGACTTGACTAAAGTGGTGTTATAAGCATAATAAGTCCCCTTTCCAAGGAAAAGAAATAGTACTTGACTGAAGTGGTGGTATAAGCTGAATAAGTCCTCTTTATAGATTGTCGTCTAAGGCTTATTACAAATGTAATTACATGACTGATCCAAACTAATTGATACATTTAATATAAGCTTTGTTGTTGTTGTTGTTTATTTATTACATTTTTTTTATTTTGCTTTTTTTTTTACTCTGTTTATTTCATGTAATTATTTAATATGGCAAATAATTATTTCCATTAAGATTGCACAATCAATGTCTTCTATTACAGTCCAGTTAATTTCTGCACAAGACAGTGTACAAGATGTACTTTGTTTATTCCTTCAACTCTTTACTGAATACTAAAACTCCTTTGAGTCGACTGCAGGAACACACGCTGAAAGTGTACTCAAAATATTTTACAGTTTCTACTTCTGTCTCTGTTATAGTGTCTCTTGTCAAGTCTACAACTGACACTTTTAAATGCGGAATTTGCACTCATAAATCTAATTATTCGTAATTATTTAGATGTATCAAAAGATTTTCGGACCAATTCATGTTCTTTGGATCAGAAACATTGACCTATGACAATTTGTTTTTAGACTAATAACAATTTTATTGATGAAGTGTAATAAAAAAAACAGAATTATAAAAGTGTTACAGAGCTTATTACATTACGAACAGAAAAGAGATTTTGTGACTATGTTTCATCAAAGGAACAAATGGACTCAAGCCCAGATCACATTGAAAAGTTTTTTTTTCACTAGGAAGAGTGTCCCCCCCCCAGCTCAGTTAATGCTTAATAGTTTCATCAGCAAGCGCCTAGACTACGTTGACACCAACTACAACCCCCCCCCCATTTCACCAGTTAATATTAAACTGTATTTAAAACAAAAGGTAGAAACAAGTTAAGTTCTAATGAACTCAATGACACAAGTGATGAGTCTCTAGATCCACTTACCTGCTATTGCGACCTGGATCTCGCTCACTAGGAGCAGTATCAAACACACGACGTGAGAAAACAAAAACACAGTCTTGGAACTTTTGTTCATTGTTCGTCTGAGTCGTTTTACTAGGACACCATCACACATAAATAAATAACTCACACCCAATGTAGAGATCTGTTCCCTACAAACCTCTGCTCCGTTGTGAATGTAAAGTCTGAAAGGAATGTATGTATTGTGGTTGCTTATCAGATTAACTTACTACACCACAAACAACTATGGTCAAAGTGACAGACAAATCAAGTCAGGCGATGCTTTGGAGATCTAAAAATAAATCTGTGGATAGTTGAGTAACAAGACATAGAAATGTGTCCACTTGAAACAAAAATAAACTTAAGTATACTGATGACCAAAATTATCTTCCTCTTAGTCAGAAGAGAGAAAATAAAAGTTTTAAAAAAATTAGTTTACTCTAGTGAGTACAATTTAAGTGAAATACTCTCCCTTCCATTCCCCCTCTACCTCACTGACCTAGATGAAAGAGTTCCAAGCAGTTTCTAGCCAGAGGATAAAGGGAGAGCACCGAGATGGAGACGACTTTGTTCTAAACACGAATGGAATAAATCAGTAATTACGTCACGTTTTACCTTTCCCTTTACCTATCCCTTAGTCTGTTGGACCGTTGGGGCACCACGCATGATTTGTCGACCATCTTTCTCCGTTCCTCCCTTTTTTTTTTTTTGCCTTGTTTAGAACCTCTCTCAATGGCAGGCCCGTCCATTCTTTAATGTTGTCCTCCCATCGCTTTTTCTGTCTGCCTCTTCTTCTTTTCCTTGGCACTGTTCCCTGAAGGAAGGTCTTTGCGAGCCCCGTAGATCTTGTAATGTGGCCATAGGTTTTAAGTTTTCGTCTTTTTACAATAATTAGCAGGTCGTCATGGGCTCCGATCGCTACAGTAACCCTGTCTCTGATTTCTTGGTTTCTGATGCGGTCTTTGAATGTGATGCCTAGGATCCTTCTGTAGCATCTCAATTCCATTGCTAGGATCCTCCTCTCAAGCTCTGCATTCAACGTCCACGACTCGCAAGCATATAAAAATGTGGCCATGACCACGTTATCAACACACAAATCAACCTAGCTACTTTGTACGCGGACAGCCACTTAAACTTGAGTTATCTAAAACGAAACCTGCGAAGGGCCAAATTAAGTTTTTATTGGGAGATAGGATAGATGCGAGTAAGGGCAATAACTGCCAGTAAGTCTCAGTACACGTTTGCCGCTTGACACACTAGGGGCGAGCTATTAGTTTAAAAAACAAAGGCACCGATAAAAGATGAGAGAATGTTAAATTATGGTGTTTAAATAGTGACTTATTGACAACTCTGTATCATGTTTGTCCATTCATCACAGATCTTGCTGAAGAGAAATGGAACTTTAGTTCTGAAGACAGATGTGGGGAAGTCACTCAGACAGGTTCAACAAATGTAGAATTGAGATCACAGTGGTAGAAAGATATTTATAGATTCTAGATGGATGAATCTGTTCAGGAAGTGCCACATGGACACTGTCCATGTATTAACCCTAAAATTCTGGAGATATGTCAGTGTTGTGTCTGCTTGTAACTTTAAGAATACTACAAAGGACATGAGCAAGTTCTCTCAAGGCAATCTTAACCTGATGAAGTTACAAATGTTATTGTCCTTAAATCTCACCAACACACACACACACTATTTGAAGTTTTCTATTTGAATTTATAGAGCGCATCTTGACATTACAACATGCTCAGTGCTTAGGTCCAAGCTCTTCTGTGGACTGGCTGGGGGTCTTAAGACTCTCAGTTTAAAGGAAGTTCAAACATAAACCCTCTTGCTAAGCAGCCAAGCGCTTTATGCCTCTTAGATTGGATTTCTAGTTAAAGCCTGGTGGTGTGATTATGTCCTAGAATTACATAGATGACAAATTACTATTAATAGTGTCTCTTGCTAAGGCTGTCACTCTCCCTGAAAACCTTTTTCGTTAGTTCTTATTTATCGAACTAATTCTGTACTGTTGGTCTTCTAGCATTGCCATGAGGAGGTAATACATGACACAAAGTGGAATGTCAGGATGAGCACTGACCTAGATAAAACTACTGTTTTGTTTTATTAACTAATGATTTTCATATCCAGAAATGCTAATTTTTCAAAATTTGTTTTGAAGAGGTAAAGAAGATGATTAATTAATATCATACACTTAACTGTTTTCATAGTTCTCTATCTCTTCCTGCTACAAGAGAGAACAGCCTTATTTTGAACTCATATAATGAGATATTTTTGCATTGTAGATATTAAAATAAAGGTCCAAATATAACATTTCAAAGCAAACAACAAATGTATCTATAACAATACAAAATGCGTATATATATAGTGTCATTTTAATTGCCATTTTTATTTTCTTTTACCTGGTTAACAAATAAAAAAAAACAATATCAATTATGATCAGTATAAAAAATAAAATCTCTTTAATATATATATATATGTTAATACAGTACTGTAGCAGGGCTGGCCTTAGGTAATTGAAGACCCTAGAAGAAGTGAATAGGGTGGCCCCAAATTAAATATAAAAATAATAAATAATAATAATAATTATGTGCTTATAGCATGCTCTGAGCGCTATGGTCTAATCTCATTTGTGGACCAGTGGGATGGGGTATCTGGGAGAAGGTTTTCCATGCTGCCTGTAGGCGTTCAGTAAACACAACTCTGCTCGCGTCAGGTGTCGAACCTCAAGCCCCCTTCATAGGAAGCCAAAACAAGCCAAGTTCAAGTATAAGTAGCCTCTCTACCACATTACCACGAAAAAAATTAAGACAGAAAAATATGCAAAACATTTTAAACTATCCTGAACCTATATCTAAATCATCAAAGAAATTAAATTCATATAGTGCCAATAACACGAATGTGCTTCATAAATGATTCATGATCTGAAGACTAGAAATAATGTTTCAACATTTCACCATAAGGAAGAAATAATGATATTCTAACATATTTGGTTTAACAAGTAGATCTAAGCATTTGCAAATAAACCTTTGACTCATAGTAGAGCCATGGAGCCAGGCTAGTAGACATAGAGCCATAGAGTTCTGCTATGTTTGAGCTTGAATCCATGTTTTGCAATTTTTTGCTAAAAAAAAATATTTCTTTGAGTTTTGTCAGACCACTATTAATCGGAGGAACTAGGCAGCTGCCTAGTTTGCCTATGCCTAAGGCCGGCCCTGACTGTAGGGTGTAAACACAGATCATTAAGTCAGTGAGAATAAAAGTTTATGAATCATATACTGTTATCCTTAGCTTGTTGATAACGATTGCCTAGACTAAAAGTAGTCAAAACAATACTGATGGTGTTCCAGCTTAGGTTAGCCAGACCATGACATTATTAACAGAATGTGTGGCAAAAATATTTTGTTTACACTGAGAGATGAAGATATCACAAAAAAAAATTTTAAAATTGCAAATTGACTTGTCAAATGAGTTGGTGGTACAACATACTGTGGCCATAGGTACAGAGAAATGATTCTTAAATAGATTCTTTGCAGATGTCTAGCACAAAACAAAACACTCTACCAAGACATGCTTAATACATAAATATAAAGTCTAGTGTGTGCATTGTAGATCCACTGTGCAATGTTGTAGATCCACTGTGCAATGTTGTAGATCCACTGTGCAATGTTGTAGATCCACTGTGCAATGTTGTAGATCCACTGTGCAATGTTGTAGATCCACTGTGCAATGTTGTAGATCCACTGTGCAATGTTGTAGATCCACTGTGCAATGTTGTAGATCCACTGTGCAATGTTGTAGATCCACTGTGCAATGTTGTAGATCCACTGTGCAATGTTGTAGATGTGGACATGTTACAAATAAATATTTATGTTAACCCTAAAGTCATACAAAAAAGGTATATTACGGTGGAATGTATAGAGTTTAAACCCTCAAGTCATACAAAAATGTATATTATGGTGGAATGTATAGAGTTTAAACCCTCAAGTCATACAAAAATGTATATTACGGTGGAATGTATAGAGTTTAAACCCTCAAGTCATACAAAAATGTATATTACGGTGAAATGTATAGAGTTTAAACCCTCAAGTCATACAAAAATGTATATTACGGTGGAATGTATAGAGTTTAAACCCTCAAGTCATACAAAAATGTATATTACGGTGGAATGTATAGAGTTTAAACCCTCAAGTCATACAAAAATGTATATTATGGTGGAATGTATAGAGTTTAAACCCTCAAGTCATACAAAAATGTATATTACGGTGGAATGTATAGAGTTTAAGCCCTCAAGTCATACAAAAATGTATATTACGGTGGAATGTATAGAGTTTAAACCCTCAAGTCATACAAAAATGTATATTACTGTGGAATTTATAGAGTTTAAACCCTCAAGTCATACAAAAATGTCTATTACTGTGGAATGTATAGAGTTTAAACCCTCAAGTCATACAAAATGTATATTACTGTGGAATGTATAGAGTTTAGTCCCCTTCCTTACAATTAGTGTTAAACTCTTTTATCACAACCTTCAAAAAGTAATTATCAATAACTGTATACACATAATAAGACAAGGAGCATTATTACATGGTTAATACATACAAACAGAAATGTTATTTAAAAGTTTGTTACATTCAATCTCCTCATTTCAAAAAGACTAAACATGTTTGGCTTCTTTTTATGAGAAGAAAAAAAAAGATTTAAAATCAAGAAATTTTAAAAATCTTAAATGTAGAATTATTACAAAATCTGACTATTTTATACAAAAATTCAATGTGAATGATTTCTTCCTATACAGAATCAGTGTTTCTGCTTTATAGAGTTTCCATCTTGCACAGTATGAAGTGATTCACTCCTTGTACAGGCCATTCTGAATGAGGTCTCTCCACACATGACCATCAGGCCAACGGAAGGCTGCCCTAGAGTCTGGCTTCATGTCAATACTGTACCCAGGGACCTGGTTTTAATTTACAGTTACAGAAATGTTACAAGGGAAAAAGTTGAAGTTTTAAATCATCTTGTAAAACATTCTTACAATATGTAACATTATTTGGTCCTTTAAAGCAAGATCAACAACAATGTCTAATATGGGGGGGGGGGGGGGGGGGGCCTTCATGTCCAAGTATAAACAAGAAATGCTAACAAAGGAAGGGTAGAAATGTGAAAGAAATATAAAAGGCTGTTTTTTTCAATAGCTTTCTTTTAGTTAGAAAACGTTTAAGTCTTTTTGTTTCCATTGATATAATTACATTGGATATTTGTAAATCAATAATACCACAAAACAAACACAGAAGTTTGTTTAGAATCCATGATCACCTCTGCAAAAGAATGATAGAATGTCAAATCTGGGTAATTTGACCAGCTGCGCAGCTTTATTTAGTCAGAATCCTAAAATAAAAGAGAAAATCTACTATACAGTAAATTCTGGTTAATAAGGCCAAAACGTTAGCTCCCAACATGGTCTGATTAATGATCATTAGTCATAGCAAGAAGCCAAGGAAGTGATTATGTTTTCAAAACTTTATTGAGTTGTTTCTCATTTAGTACTCTTTTGTAAAGGAATGAAAAAAAAAACACATAGGGCCTACAACATACATGTTAATGAGATCAATATTAAATACTACTTCCAAATCATAGCGATATTGGGTTCAAGTTTTTAATGGAAAGTCAGACTTGAAAACTGTTTCAACCAAATGCTAATTGAAGTCAATAGGAATCTAGTGTATGGGTCACTTAATTATACAACATTGACTTTGTATTTGCATGGATTAGAACAAATTTTAGGAGTTTGGTTCGGTGGAAGATTAGTGCGCAGTAATATCTAATTAGTTGTTCCATGAACCATTGGAATGATGAGCTAGTAGGTCATGAATTAATTCCTATCAATAAAAAAGAAAAAAAAAAAAACTCTTTAATAACATCTCTATAAGCTTTGTACTATAAGCTTTAGACTAATTTGAAACAAGCAAAAGAAAAACGACTTATTTTTTTTAAAAAAGCTTATCAAAGGGAAAGAACTGCTAACTATTTTAATATTTAAAAAAAATAGATTAATCACCAATAAAGAATAAACTAACAAGTGAATTGTTTTTATTCAATCATGTCTTGTCAGGCAGGCCTACTATGAATAATTGTGCAAAGTTTTATATTAATCTGAGAATGGGAAACATGAGAAAAAATATGTTCCAACTTTTTACCAAATTGAGTGAGTAGATATAAGCTTTTTAAAACAGATACAAAGATGGACCATCAATTGATTTCTGGTCATGTTAGTCTGAAAACATTTCACAATTTTTCAAAACAATCTTTTGTTTTTTTGCCTTATTCTTCCTATTTGTGCAAAGCAGGATTTCCATATTATGTTGCAACAAGTCAAAGTCTACCAAATATTTGAATTAAACTTGCCAATATTTCGCCTAATGCTCTTCGAGATTGCAGTAGCATCACCTTTATTTGTTCATGTTTATGTGCATATTTTATTTTAATACATGACAAAAAATAATGCGAAGCTTAAAATAAGAAACATTAATATAATTTTATTTCAAGAAATGGGAAATAATTCTGCGTAACAAAAGCAGAGTGTTCCAATAAATTCTATGAAAAAAAAAATCTTTGGACCATGTGGTAGTGTTTGCAGTTTTGATGCAGAGACCATGGCAGTCTGTAAAGCCTTAAGCTTATTGACTCTCAACTCGGCAAAGGGAAATTTGAGGGCAACACCGATTGTTGTGGTCACTGACTCAAAATCTGTACTACAGGCTTTGCAAAGCCTTAGACCATGGCCCCCCAATATCAACACTGGCATCATGGCCTTACACAACATAAAGCAGCGCTATGGCACCCCTGTAATAATACAGTGGGTACCAAGTCACATAGGTGTGACTGGCAACACTGTTGCAGACTCCTTGGCCCACCAGTTTTCATCATGCTCTGGCTATAATTAAAAAAAACAGAAATGGAAAAGTGGTTTCAGTGCTGGGACAAGTCCCAAAAAGCCAGTGGAGTCTGGGAGCGCATGAGGCGTCCTGACCGCACTTCCCTGTGGTGGAGGCTGTCCAGGATTGAGCAAGCTATTATAGCACAGTGCAGGACAGGTCACAGTCCTGTTGGCTCATATTTCTCATGGCTATGGCCAAATTTTTAATCATGGTGCCCCCGCTGCGGGGAAGAAGAGGAACTGTGCCTCATATTCTGTTTGACTGCCCTAGACTTGCTGATCTCTGCCTCGACAGCTCTGGGAAATAAAAAATTCTTGACCTGTATGGTGACGTGTATGCACTACGCAAGACAGCAGGGTTTCTGTCCAGGGCTTTTTAAAAGAGAGGATTTGAGCCTCTCAAGCCCTCACTCAAATGGAGTTTGATGATGATGATGAATGTGTGAAGTGTTGCATTCAAGAAAAACTTTGGGAAATGCTGTTATTGAACATCTTTTTGTTTTGTTTGACTGTTCTTTGACTGTCAGCTACCGTACTTATAGTAACTCAAATAAAAATAAAACTCTTTCTGTGCCCCTCATTGACTGTCAGCTACCATACTTATCATAGTAACTCAAATAAAAATAAAACTATTTCTGTGCAAAGTCTTCAACATCTAGCTTTCAGAAAGAAACAAAACATTGTTTTCTAAGCTGTCACTTTAAGCAGGTCTTTCATTTAGTTTTTAACTTCAAGATTACAAAAGTTATTTCAAAATTTATCTCGTACGCATTTTAATGCGTCAATCCAGTCATGAATGGTAATCAGTGACAAGAACTGTACAAAATTAACAATGAATGCTTGGGTAAAAAGTTTTAAAAACCAACAGAAGCAAAAAAAAATTTAATAAGTTAAAATAGCATACTACTTCTGCCTTAGTATCCAAACTTAGATTGTATTAAATTGCAATCAAATTATCACATTCTAAAATCTATTTATATTCACCTCTTGAGCAATATAACAGCCATCTCTGATTTTACAGGGAGTCTCAAAATGTTCATGCAAGTGATCTGTATATTCAATCATTCTGAGGCAAGTAAAAAAATAACCAAGCAAAAATCTTTTTAAAAGTTTATCATTTTTGTTACAAAAAATTATTTGAATAGTAACTGAAAAAAATAAGTTTGTAAGTAGACATCTCTAAGTATATTTGTTCGATTCATTTCAAAGGCACACATATCATACCAGCTGTTACTCTGGTGTACTTTCCAAATTGGTTTTAGAGGTATAAGCACTTTTAAACATGCTATTTTACACACACATCGCATCTCATAGATCATACCAACCTTTTCTCTAAAGACCCAGATACACATATGTAGTCAAAGATAGATAAATGTTGGACATATTCACACAGACCTACACCTCCAGCATGGGGACACACTGGAACTAAAGGGAGATAAATGTTCAAATTAAAAGAATTAAAGATATTAAAATGAATAAAGGATTATATATTTAATGTGACATTGCAAAGCTAAATCAGTAAAAATAAAGAAAGATATCAAGTGTATCTCAAGGGAGGAAGAGGGAAAGAGAATATAACCAATATTATAAAGGATGATTCAAAACCGATTGTACAAATATATGAATCACAAAAAGCAATCATAACACATTAGGATCTAAATAGTTTTCAGTATACATTAATTTCCATTATTTATCATTATTTTTAGATTTAAAGTAAATATAAAATATTTGTCTACTTAAAGACTTGTAATAGAGATGGTATAAACCTAAATAAGTCTGAAATAATGTGCTTATAAAATCATATACATGACTTACTGAAATCTTCTATTATTGAAATATTAATAAGTTTAAAAAGTGTCTTGTATCATTAAAATACTAGATGAGCTACCTCCATATTTTCTAGCCAGTAAAATCACAGCAATATTTTCACTGACACCTCCAAGTCGGCAGCTGTCAATCTGACAAAACTGCATGGCGCCAGCTTTGAGAAACTGTTTAAACATGACTCTGTTCTGGCACTGTTCTCCTGTCGCTACACCAATACCCATTGGCTTTAATGCCTGGAAAGACAATTAGTGGGAATAAATATTTAATTTACTAACAGAAATAAATTTCAATTAAAACATTTGTTTGTCTCCATTTCAATTCATGTGCCTCTTTCCTTGCTTTCTTATCAATCTCTTGTGTAACAAATACAAAAAAAATCAAACAACCAGTTAATAAAAAGTTCCAGCAGAGCAGCAGATGTTTTATTTCAATTACTTACTTTTACTAATCATCACTATTTTTTTTTTGTGGATGTTTATACAGGAGTGCGACTCAACAAAAAAATCATAGTATTAAAAAAATGGCATCGCTACATAAATAATCATAAGAATCAAACTAATAAGAATTTAGTTGACATTAGCTACAGAATAAGTTTTATATCATAGACTGAATGGGTTAGAGCTACAGAATTTAAAAGCTTAGACTTTAACAATCTTCTATAACACCATCCACTTTTTAAAATCAACAACATTCATTTAAACATCTATCATAACAATCATACTATGATCTAGCACTTACATCACAATTTGAAAACCAAAGAGCAGTGACAGAATAGCTTTTTTGGTTAAATATTCTGACAATTTATTTCAATTAAAACAATTGAAGTCTGACCTTGGCTATTTCTGCATGGCCTAACACATCATCAGGTGATGTGGGTTCCTCAATCCAAGTGATGTGAAAATGAACCAATTCTCGCATCCAATCAATGGCTTCCTGCACCTCCCATTTCTGATTAGCATCCACCATCTTAAACAAACATACACAAAGGATACATTTAATGGACAAGATTTTATGAAAATGGCTGAACCTTATATATTTTTAGTTAGAAATTTGTTTTAAAATTATGAGCTATTTTTTTATTCCGTTTTTGAAATCTATCTTTACCAACAAGTTATCAGGACCCATTGTCTGACGCAATATTTTCGCTCTTCTTTTATCATCTTCCAGGTCAGAGCCAACTTTCATTTTGAACCTTTCAGTAAAGAATTACATTTGTTACTGTTATGTTTAATGACAATGAATATACATTAACACTAAAGCATACAATCCATCACCTGTGGTGTCATGATTATAAAATATTTATTGCCTGATATTGAGAACACATGAATAGTAATATGCTGGTGTATCTATAGATCATTCATTGTTTAGTTATAAGAAGACATGTTTTGTTGTCAACTTACTAAACAAACAAAAAACAAAACTTTTAAATGAATGAATTGGCATGCACTTCCTTGTAAACAAACAAACAAACACCTATCTGTCAACCTACAAGATAAAAATAAACATAATATTGAAATACAGGAGCTTTTGAATGACTATAATATGTATAAATCAGTATATATTTTAAATTCCAACAAATACAAAACTTTGAAATACATATAACCTTAATGTTCTGTTATATCTCATGATAATTTAGTACCTACAAGCCACAAAACACATATAGAAATAGGTTTAACAAAGTAGGAAACATGGAGTGCTTTCAAATTATGAGAGTTCAAATCACACTTTAACAATTTTAATAAATGAAAAAGATTGACTTAATAAAAATTACTTCCCTTGTTTAGAAATCAAATGAGATGGCATTTCATATTATTTGTTGTTTTTTTCCAAAATACCGATTTCCCTGCAAGGTTGTTTTTTTTTCTGTCTTTTTATTTCAATTGTATGGAATTTTTATTTTCCTTTTAAGGATATAGAATTTAAAAAATCAATAAGCCCATTCAGTTTAGAACATAGAAAATTTCAATAAACCAATATAGCTAGTGATTGTTAGTGCAACACAAAGCTCTTTCTCAGGTGCATGTGTGACTGTCAAAGACTGGGTTAGGGAGAGGTGTCAGTTAGTTTTTTTCCCTTTCTAGGCATAGCCACTCAGAATGGACCATATGGGCCATACACTTAGACGTTAAATTGCCAATAATCAATTAATAGCAGTGTGTTTAAGCATTGATGAACACCATCAACCTACTAGCTTGTATTGGTTGATAAAAAATGGGTAGTTTTTTTAAATTTATTGATGCTGTATTTCAATTATCTGGAATTGGGCATAACTGACTTCAAAGTAGCCAATTTTTTAAATTAAGGACAGAGATAGAAGATCCCTAACAATGGGGTGAATTTTTAAAAAAAATTCAAAAAAAAAAAAAATGAAATTTCTATGACAGAGTTTAAACTGTTTGGGTTTCACTGAACATGAAATGTTACCTTGTAAAGCCTTGTGCCTGAGCTTCTTTACACAGCTAGTGACATAAAAAAAATAATTAGTTAAGCAGCACTAGTATTTTCAACATTTTTTTGTTTTTAAATAAGCTTTTAGTAATAATTTTTGTGTTATTAGCTAAGATTTATTGATGATGGGTGTAACTTTAGTTTCCATCATTCAGTGAGGCCTGAGACATCTTGTCTTAAGACATTCACTTCTAGTAACTGTGTCTTTTCTTTACAGACTCTATTCCTTTCTTTTTCACATTTACCTGAGTTTATACCGCTAATGGTGAATTCAAGATAAAAGTCTGATAAATTATTTTTGGACTAAGAAAAACTATAATTTGACAAAACACAAAATTACACATATAAATGACATACAAAGTAGGGGTCTAGGTGTGTCACTAGGCAAAAAGAAATGTTCTATGATCAATTGTATACTATGGTTATCATGCAAGCTTAAATTTATAAATTAAATTTATTTCTTTGCAAGAAAACTTGATAATTAATGGTATATAAGCAAAGCCCACAAGTTAATTAGTATGGTAAAAGGACATACTTTGATATAACTTAAAATTATTAGTACCATATATATTTGGCTTAAAATATCTTGGCCTGTTTTCTCTCTTTGTTCCAAACAATTCTAAAAACACATCTTTCTTCTTACCTCCCTTTGTAAAACCAAACATGATATGCAAAAGTCATTACCCTTTGAATTTTCTCATCACTGTAACCTAGCCATGCACAGGATGTCGTATAGGCTGGGTACCCAGTTAATTTCATCTCTTCTTCTGTTAACACAGAAGGGGGAACACTTTTTTTTTATTATTTAGATAGAGTGTTAAAACTAAAAGCTATAGAGGATGATATGAAATAAGATTTAATTTTATTAAATTTAAGTTATCACAATATAAATGTGTATATATATAGTTATTACAATTATTTTAAAATGATAATAAAATTTAAGGCATTAATTTGTAAGTTATAAAAAACAAGAATTTTTCTGCTTCTCCTACCTCTTCCAGCTTTTCCAGATTTCATTTCTGTAAGTATGGCTACATAGAAATAAAAGATTATCTTAAAGTTAATCTCATTTCTTGTATGAGGCATTACATTTGAGGAACATGTATTATTTTTTTCTAAGTAGGCAACCTAGTGAACAAAATCTTTCCTTTATTATTTAGTAAAATAAAGCAGCTTTAAAAAAAAAGTTGTAGATGATACACATTTTTGTTTAATTTCTGGAGATATAGTTCTCAAATACATCATTTAGTCAAGCATCTCCAATAATGAAAAATGTAATAGTTAGGATGCATAGACTACCTTGAACATGTTTAAAAAAAAAAAGTAAAATTCCCCTTTCAGACATTGCAATCTATGAGGCACATAATGTAAAGGTCATGTTTCTGTCGCACACAGTTCACAAGTTTATCATGCACCCAGCAAAACAATCAACTGCCTTTACTTTTCCCCAATTAATGAAAGGTACCCATTAAAGCTAGGTAGACTCAGAGCACCCTAAAGATTTCAAAATTACAAATCCAAGTAAGTCACCTGGGTTTGAACCCAGGACCCTTCAATTAAGAGCCTCAGCACCAACCTGAACATGTTTACCTAGTATAAATTCTTTTTATGTTATCAAAATGTGTTTGAATAGAAGTTCTACTTTTGAATAAACATGATTACTCCATTGTTGTACATGTTAATAATGACAAGAGTTTAGCTATACGTAGACTTGGATTGAATACATACAAATAGCTTCATCTTTTGTCAGTGAATCTGTTCTGAAATCAAAAAAATATTTACTTTATTTATGTCATTTTTACACATTTTTATATATTCTCTATGCCCAAATCTGTAGTGTAAGAAGAATGTCTATGGACATTATCACAACTTTTTCTTGTATGTGTTTACAAGAGATACCTTTATTGTGTAATCTAGAAACACAAGGTATGGAGTTTTAAAATGATGCAAGAGAAGGGAAGGTATTTCAATTTAAAAGAAAAGAAAGGTCTGATTACAATAAGCCACAAATATTTGTTTCAGAAACATCTTAACAAAAGAGAATATCTTTTTATTTTGTATGAAATTAGCTAATAATATTATTAAAAAAAACATGTTTGATAGTGTATATACAAATCTGACATTTTTTTATAAAGCTTATATCAACTCTGTCTATCTATCTGTCTGTATGGTAAAAAGTGTGTACACATTATTTCCCACACAATCATTCTCAGATCAAGTTGAAACTTTGCACAATTATTCATTGACATAGACAAAACATGAATCAATAAAATAAAAAGTAACCAGTAAGTCAATTAACTATTGGTCATTAATTATTTTATTTGATACCAACAATGGAAACTTATCCTTCAGTATTTACAGATATGGCTAAATTTGTTGGGTTTAGCCCCTTAAATAATTGTTATGGCTATTTATCCCTCAAGCATGCTCTGATCAAGTTGATACTTTAAACAATTATTTATTGTATCTTACAATACATGAATCTATACACATAAAAAATACCCACAATTAGTCAATTAATTATTGGTAATTAATTATTTTGTTTGATATCAAATAAAGGGAAATAATTGTACATTATTAATATATTGTTTAAGGGCAGAGTTTTTCCACCTTAAAAAAAGCTTTTTTTTTAAAAGGATTTTTTAAAATTTTGCTTCTTTATATTTTATACTTTGAAGTTTGATTATATATATACATTTCTATTATTAAGAATATTTTTTACATTGCTTTATCATTTAGTTTTTATTAAGAGTTATCTATTACTTACATGTAGCGAAAATCTATTGTAGATACCAGCTGTTCAGGTTCCTAGTAAAATGAGAAAATAAAATATAACATGAACGGTAATGTAAAAGCAACATTTCTGTGTCAAGGGTAAAATGAATCAATTGTTAATTTTATTCAGGTATAAACTGTAAAGTGAAGTAAATTGATGTGTATGTTTAAACTGTATGATACAATCAACTTACCAAATCTACAAGTAGCTTCCACAATGGCTGTTGATATTTAAAAATAAAAAAAATCTTACAACTGAATATTTTATATATTCTAATTATTCAAAAGAATAATTTTAAAAACATTCTAAATAGACATTTTACATGTTGAGACAACTTGCCTTGCCTTCCCTCTTGGCCCACATATCCCAGATTGCATTAGTGATAGCAGCTACTGCAAGGTGCATAACTCCTTTCTCTGGACCTAACTGATGACAGAAAAGATATCAATTTGATACTAGTTATTACATCAAAACAAACATACCATAATTGCATAATGCTGTCCTCTACGGCAGGACTCTAACCCTCACAAGAAAAATCAAATTAAAAATGACAATGAGAACCATCAACAAATATTTAGATGCACAGATTTTTTCAAATGAGAATGTCTCTACTGCCACTGATTGATGTTACAGTTATTTTTATGAAGGCTTAAAATACTTTAAGTCAACTGTAATCTTCAATTATTAACTTTACTGTGTTATGTTATTCAAAGTGTCAAAATATTTTAATCAATATAAACTACCCACCCATCTTATTTGATCTTCACTAGTTAGAGTTCGCCAGAAGGTGCCAAAGTCTTTGACTATAGAGTTGAAATCTTGACCAACTACAAGATGACTTAACAACTTTATTGCTTCACAGACTGAAATATTTTAGATTCATTTCATTTTCATTGATAATTTCTTTAAAACACTTTTAAAATGCTTCCTGTTAAAAATTCAATTAAGAAACTGTCCATAACACTTTAAAATATAAGACAATCATGTCATTTAAACAAATTTACATAACCAAAATATTTACCAATATTGTTGCCTCTTCCTACAGTGAATGTAATCCCATTACCATTTATACCAGATCGTGTTGATATTGACACATAAGGACAGGAGTAGTCTGGTGCTTTATTCTAAAAACAAAACATTTGTAGGTCCTAGGTTATAAGGGAATATTCTTATTATTAACTCATTGGTGATTAGCCTGTAGGAATAGGAAGGAGTAAGCAGACAGATTGTTTTTGCTGGTCATAGACTTTTAGCACCAAACTGCTGGTAAACAACTAAACAGTTGTAAGCCTAATATATCTTAACTAATAAAACTTCAAATAACTAGAATATAACTTTCTTGTGAACAATACTAAATATAACTTTATTTAAAATATAGACAAAATCAACTTGTGATAAAATGAACTAAATGTAGTAGACTTTTGTAATCATATTTTTTAACTCACTCCAATAACACAACCTTTCAGCCTCACATTCTGGAGACATCTGACCTAACTAAGACCAAATGACGACAATGCCACTTATGTTGCATCACAACCAATCCCTAACCTCTTAAATGAACCTATTTTTTTTTTAATACCTAGGCGTATTTTAAAATTATTAAACAAAAAAGAAGAATCCCCTAAATCAAATGTATAAAAGTGAAGGCTACAGTACCAACAGAAAACAAACCACTGTGTTCATTTAAATGTGTTTATAAAGGTCAAGGTCAAATGACAGAGCCTCTACAGAATTTTTAAAAAAAAGTTAGGGAATAGTATCCAAAAAATTATTAAGTTTTATGAAAAATTGTATTTTTCTGTTTTTCTACTAAACAAAAGGCAAATTTTAGGACTTTCCATTTACCCCAGACAACTTTTTTTTTTACATTGAAAGAACATTATATGTATGATAAACTAAATATTAATGAAATTGTACATATAGTTACAAATGACATAGCCACTATATAGATTAAAATGACATAATATTGATAGTATTAACTACATTTAAGAGCATTAAATTAATTTTAAAAAAAAAAAACAACCATTGCATCTGAGCCATCTTTTTCCAATGAAGTTGGGAAGCGAATATCCTCCACAGTCAGTGATATGATTATGTCCGTCATGGCAGCTGGAATAGTAAAAAAAAAAATGTAAGCTCTTACCTCAAATATTTAATCAACTCCTTTTTTGTGTAATGTCTGTATTTTATAAGATAAGATATTTCTGCTGCCCTATAAGTTGCTATTTCTAAATGATAAGCAGATACTTCCTATGAGTTAAGTTTGTTGAAATAGTCTCATACTATTGTTGTCTATCCCCAAATGTGAAACAATAATACTTCTGTTAAGACTAAGACTGCTAAGACTGCTTTATTGATTCTAATGTAAATTTGTTGTGATTACAAGGTCAAGGACTCATTTCTCAAAAAATAAAAAAAACAACAAATATGTTCAGATATAAGAACAGACATAAACATCAAAATGTCTTCATCCTTTTTATGTTTCCTAGTTAGTTACTCTTTATGCCAATCAGAGGGCCTAGCTATTGTATATGAGAACAATAAAATAAAAATGTAATTTAATCTAAGCTATGCATGGCATATTTTAATGGTAAACTATAATGGAAGCGGGTTGGGTTCAAACTCCCGAGTCCATAATGATGACAGCCTGATGCACATCTTCCCATCTAGAATGATCTAGATAATAGAAATAATTTCTAGATCAATAAAAAAAATTACTGGTAATTAATTTTTTTACATTAACAAGGAAAATTAAATCTTCAGTATTCAGAGATATGGCTAAATATTTATGGTTGTGTCCCTTTAAATCATTATACAACATATTTCTCCCACACTCATTTTCGGATCAAGTTAAAACTTTAAACAATTGTCTATTTTACCTAACAAAAAATGAATTACTTAGAAAAATTAACCAATTAAGTCAATAAATTATTGGTAATTAATTATTTTGTTCGATATAAAAAGGGAAATAACTTCTCCATTATGAGATATATAGTTTTAAAACGAGTTCTTTTCCCTAGATATGCTTTGTTATTTTTTTTTCTTAAATAATTTCACGCTGATATTTAACTATTATCTTTTCCTATTGAACTGATGGTATTCTTCCTGTACCTTCTGTTTCAAATTCAAATTGTGTTCTCTATGCTATAGTAATACTAAAATAACCTGTACTGTGCTTATCAGTAGGCCTACATGTGTTGAACTCCCATTAGACAGGAGGTAGACGCAGCTTACATTAGTTAGACCTACTCCTAAAAAGATTGAGCGTATATTAAAAGCAGGGACGGGCTAGGTGTTTGGTCCTAGCATTGACAAGCAAAGAGAGAGAGAGAGAGAAGGTGGCACTCGATAGATCCACGTGGAGAGCGAGCATAAAGGAAGGGTCTCAGATTGCAGATGCCATACACAACAGCAGCAGAAAGAAGGGTGAAAATGCAACGGCGCCTGGTGATGACATATGCCCAACCTGTGACCCCAACTGTGTATCAAGGATTGGCCACTTTAGTCACACAAGAAGTTGCAAAGGGAAAAGATCGTCTCCCGAGACGTAAAATGCCACAGACCATTTTCATCATTTGTCTCTTGACTTCAGTCGTAGAGGTGCTGTGATCAAATCAAAGCCCTCCATTTTCCCCGGTCAGCAGCTGTTCTTAGTAAAATATCAAGAGAGGGGCTGGTCCAGATGCAGACGGCGAGAAGAAAATCTTAATCGACCACCGGCGGACAATGGTTGTGCTTGTCCTGGTCACAGCTGCGGCTGCGTAGCCACGGGAAATACAAACTACATTCCTCATTAAACTTCAGACTCGGAGACAAACCTTATTATTATATATGGCAATGTCTTTCGATCCCGAAAATTAAGGATGAGTGCAATGTTTCGCATGACTATAACAAAGGTGGCAACCTTTAATCGAAGACCACTTTGTTTTTAAAATTTGGGAATTGAATGGGCGTATATAATGTGTGTGTGTGTGTACTAGCAAATTAGAAAATACGGTAGCTAACTGTGTATAATGTCATTTAATTCACATTTATACTGTACTATATATTTGCATAATTGCATTTCATTTCATTTTCAGACTCCCAATGAGAAACTAGCAATAGAAATGTCTAAAAGAAATTTCCATAATTTTTTTATTATTTTACAATTGTCTTTTACATAATATTCCAGCGCCAATGTACTGTTTACAACTGTACTGAATGCGAAGTTTGTCTTTGCACTGGTGCAGAATGTTCCGTAACTCTGAAAGAAGCTTGCTAGTTATCTTCGTGACTGCTAATTACATTCAACGTTTGGACACTTGTTTATTGTCTGACAAGAAAATTCCTGTTCGCAGGTGTATGTGGACCCAAAAAATGTCAAGGTTTAGCAGCAAAATTTTTAAAGTGTGGAAATGTAGCTTCTGGCAAAACCGATTAAGTTCCCGCGGAACTCTGAGCTTCTCGTTCAGGTTATAATTTACTTAGAGGAATGTCCTCTGGAACTCAATCAGCTTCTGTGATAAATGGTGAGCTGAGTGTATTGAAAACGGTTTCAAGCTCTTGCCTTGAAATTTGCTTTAAAATTCCACAATCAACGAATCCAAATAAGTCTTGTACTTCTCAACCAGTCCACTAGAAATAGTTTCACCTTTCAGCAAAGGAAAATGATAAAACCTGTTTTCACTTGCTTGTCTAAAGAAATGGGATAGCTTTGTATGAAAATGTTTTTCATGTGCAAACAACCCATTGCAATAATGTCCATGGCAAAAATAAAGTCATTCTTCCACTCTCACTAGAAATATTAGTAATATCTCACAGTCAATGAAATATTAGTAACATCTCACAGTTAATGAAATATTGGTAACATCTCACAGTCAATGAAATAGTAACATCTCACAGTCAATGAAATAGTAACATCTCACAGTCAATGAAATAGTAACATCTCACAGTCAATGAAATAGTAACATCTCACAGTCAATGAAATAGTAACATCTCACAGTCAATGAAATAGTAACATTTCACAGTCAATGAAATATTAGTAACATCTCACAGTCAATGAAATATTAGTAACATCTCACAGTCAATGAAATATTAGTAACATCTCACAGTCAATGAAATAGTAACATCTCACAGTCAATGAAATATTAGTAACATCTCACAGTCAATGAAATATTAGTAACATCTCACAGTCAATGAAATAGTAACATCTCACAGTCAATGAAATAGTAACATCTCACAGTCAATGAAATATTGGTAACATTTCACAGTCAATGAAATATTAGTAACATCTCACAGTCAATGAAATATTAGTAACATCTCACAGTCAATGAAATATTAGTAACATCTCACAGTCAATGAAATAGTAACATCTCACAGTCAATGAAATATTAGTAACATCTCACAGTCAATGAAATATTAGTAACATCTCACAGTCAATGAAATAGTAACATCTCACAGTCAATGAAATATTAGTAACATCTCACAGTCAATGAAATAGTAACATCTCACAGTCAATGAAATATTAGTAACATCTCACAGTCAATGAAATATTAGTAACATCTCACAGTTAATGAAATAGTAACATCTCACAGTCAATGAAATAGTAACATCTCACAGTCAATGAAATATTAGTAACATCTCACAGTCAATGAAATATTAGTAACATCTCACAGTTAATGAAATAGTAACATCTCACAGTCAATGAAATATTAGTAGCATCTCACAGTCAATGAAATATTAGTAACATCTCACAGTCAATGAAATAGTAACATCTCACAGTCAATGAAATATTAGTAACATCTCACAGTCAATGAAATAGTAACATCTCACAGTCAATGAAATATTAGTAACATCTCACAGTCAATGAAATAGTAACATCTCACAGTCAATGAAATATTAGTAACATCTCACAGTCAATGAAATAGTAACATCTCACAGTTAATGAAATAGTAACATCTCACAGTCAATGAAATATTAGTAACATCTCACAGTCAATGAAATATTAGTAACATCTCACAGTCAATGAAATATTAGTAACATCTCACAGTCAATGAAATAGTAACATCTCACAGTCAATGAAATAGTAACATCTCACAGTCAATGAAATAGTAACATCTCACAGTCAATGAAATAGTAACATCTCACAGTCAATGAAATAGTAACATCTCACAGTTAATGAAATAGTAACATCTCACAGTCAATGAAATATTGGTAACATTTCACAGTCAATGAAATATTAGTAACATCTCACAGTCAATGAAATATTAGTAACATCTCACAGTCAATGAAATATTAGTAACATCTCACAGTCAATGAAATATTAGTAACATCTCACAGTCAATGAAATATTAGTAACATCTCACAGTCAATGAAATAGTAACATCTCACAGTCAATGTCCTTCAAGGAACATAATTTTGTTCCGTAAGCTCTTACACCAGGGGTTCTCAACCTGTGGGTCTCGACCCCCTTGGGGGTCGATTGACGATTTGCCAGGGATCGCCAAAGACCATTGAAAAAATGGATTGTTCTTGTCTATTCTTCTATTGCTGTGCGTGTGTGCGGAGGTCGCGGCTAAGTGGGTGATTGTAAAAAGGGGTCGCCGAGCATAAAAAGGTTGAGAGCCGCTGTCTTACACTCTTCTCCTGACCTTATCCTTGATAAACCAACGAATACTGCTGTGGTACTGAACATCTGAATTTTTAATTTCCAAATCTTCAAGTACTGCCTATGTTTAGACACTAGCTCTGATACGTTTGCTCACGGGGATAATTTGGTCAATAACATGTTTGATATTCAATGCAGATTTGCTTAATCATTACCATGTAGCCTATAGATAAGAGTTATTGTTGGGATAGTGTTCTTTAATTGTATTATCAAACTGAAGTTTTTCCCAGTCAAAGCACGGGCTACATTAGATTGTTACACTCGCAATCTTATTCCATTACATTGACAATTGAAGACTTTCAACACAGTTCTTTCATAGCATTGAATAAATATTGGTTCGAGTTTGAGTCTTTGACTGAATGTTTCGACATATGACCAATAAGAATAATCTTCGTTTCCTTTAAACTTTTTAGAATGATATGTAGAGACAATGCGTTTTTTTAACCTCTTCTTCGTAAGTTTCAGTGGTTAATATAGATATCTTTTAAATTAGTTTAGTATATATACATTTTTGTTCATATAATCTGTGCTCTGTAAGTATCTGAGTGCCGCATAAAGCGCTCTGGCGTGCGCATGTGGCAAGCGTGTCGTAATTAGCCTACATCTGGACTGTATTCTAACCCAGTTACGACCTGCATATTTATATAATGTAAGATCACGTGAGAATATAATATCATTTCACAATATCAATCCTGTGGATCGACCTAAATATTTAATATACTGACCAGTTTTAATTTTATATTGATCCAGATCTAGACTCTAGATATCCATTAAAAAATATTAATTGCACTGGAAACAGTCTCAAATGATATAAACAAGACATTAATAGCGAAAATCTATTTATAGCCAAACACGGATTCCTAAACTAAGTTCACCTAAATGTGGTTATAGTAGATGATATACTTGCTTGATGTTTACAAGGATATATAGATCTAGGACACGCACAAACATACACACACAAAACAACAAGTTCCTTTTATATAGATCTGAATCACTTGGCTAACTAAATGTAAGCTATTGTTTATAATAGACAAAAACATCAAACTAAATTGATTAACCTTCTACAGTTACAGATCTAGATCCAGTAGGATCGTCTTGCACTTGACTTGAAATGACCAAGAATAGAAAATGGAAATGAAACTGCAATCACGCCAATCGTGAGCTTGCAAAATAAGTAGAGCTTTTGTTTATCTAAATGAGGTCACTGCAGGGACAGCTAGTCTATATCTTTCCACTTTTCCTATTCAAGGTCAGGGTGGGAAAAAAAAGCTGTTATTATAGGATCAATTTAAGACTCTAGATCTATGTAGGTCCTATACATTTTAATAGCCTACTTTGACTTTGTAAATAATAGATAGGCTAATATAGTTTAGATATAGACTACCATTGCTAAGCCGCTAAATATAACACGTTTTAGTGATAGATATAGGCTATATAAAGATTAGAATTTAGATATACGTTTAAATGGTAATTAATTGAGACTTTACTTGTAGAGCTTTGGGATAAACGTTAGACATGAAAAATGTCTCCTTCATCGAAATAAAAAATAGCCAATTAAATTGATTGATTAAATTTAGTTTATTTAGATATTGTTTTTGTCTAACTGCATATTTTAACGTAACTAGTCTACATCTTTTTTAAGCGTTTTAATTATTTTAAATAGGTCTATATTAATAATATTATAATACTAGATCTATAAGGTAGATCTAGGCCTATTTAAATCTATTAGATCAGTGAAAAACTCAATTAGGTCTCATTATTGTAGGTCCAGGTTGCATCAAGATAGCCTAAATCACAACACATGTGTAGTCATCGATTGGCTTCTCTGCTGATAACTGCAATGAAGCTCTAGCAGCTATCATGGCCAATGCATCAGTAACTGAACCACAAAAAAATCAAAAGGTAATTTTAATGAATCTAGATCTATTTTTAGGTGAGTGTACCTTATAAAAAGATGATTAGATCTAATGTTTTAAACATTTGTGAAGGCCAAGAAAAAGCATTATGCCTGTCTGTATGTTTATTACTAAAATACAGGTCTTCCTATATACAGGCTTAAATTTATAAGGACTAGGAACACTTGACATATAGGCCTACATCCTATGGCACTTAATATGACACTAATGTCATTTATTATTTACTAATTAAAAAGTGCTTATCTAACACAAACTTCAACAACATGAAGCAATATTATATGATTATCTAGTTTTACTATGGCTTAGTACAAGTAGAGTATGTTTGTTAGAAAGAGACTTTAGTAAATTATTTTGGGGCTGGAATTATAGTACTTACTAATTAATCAATGTTTCAGTTAAAAATAACTCAATTTCATTTATCATCTATATTATAGTGGCCTGTATTTTCTTAAAAGGCCATGAGTGATCAGAGTGGAGACATATTTCAGGGTGATTTTCTTGTATTTGAATGCACAATGACCATTAATTTACATCCGTTGGTCAACTGCAATAACTAGCACATAGATCTACATATTATTAATCCTATAATATTCTATCATTTTAAACACTAGTCACCACCTTTTGTTAAATAGACCTTAAACCCTAACCACTATACAATAATAGCAACCACATTGTATTCGTAAGGCAATTAGGATAAATTATGAATATTCAATTAGTTTAATCAACTTTGTTTCATCTAGCATGAATGACTGTTTTAAAACTTGTGTAAACTTAGATTTTTGTTATATAAATGTCTATTGCTTGGTCATTGTTATTGGAAATTTGAACGAATGTTTTATCTGTGCAGTATGCTGCTATTGAAAGATCAGATTCAGAAGCCAACCTCGTCGGTGATGTGTTGCCACTATGGAGAAAATTATGTTTTGCAGTTGGTGGAGCTCCCTATCAAGTCACTTCTACAGTTATTGGGTTCTTCCTTAATATCTTCTTACTGGAAGTAGCACTGGTAATGGTTTCAACCTTTTCTTTTCTGTATTCCTCTTTAGATACATATCCAATGACTATATTTACACTTTTCTGTATTCCTCTTTAGATACATATCCAATGACTATATTTACACTTTTCTGTATTCCTCTTTAGATACATATCCAATGACTATATTTACACTTTTCTGTATTCCTCTTTAGATACATATCCAATGACTATAT
Source organism: Biomphalaria sudanica (assembly GCA_036873155.1). NCBI lineage: Eukaryota > Metazoa > Mollusca > Gastropoda > Planorbidae > Biomphalaria > Biomphalaria sudanica. The sequence continues at coordinate 261,180 of JAZGLO010004904.1, read as the reverse complement.
TTACACTTTGGATACATCAGCTGGGCGGAGAGGGGGAAACTGATGTGTGGATGACATTGATCAAACCTCAGCTAATTCCAAGTGAATTCATTTCATTTCCATGAGATGATCCATAGTCACTTTGTGACTGAAGGAGCCCATAATATTTAGCTGCATGTTAATCTTTTTGTAGTAATTATCATAAATTTTCTCTAAAAATTATTATATTTCAATAATGTTTTTCACAGATGCAGCCTAGATATGTATCCATTATTTTGTTTAGTGGGAAAGCTTGGGATGCTATCACTGATCCAAGCATTGGTGTTTTGGTACAGAAGACTAACACACGGTGGGGAAAAATGAGACCTTGGTATGAACAAAAAATTGTCTAGATAACGCATGAACATTTTTTTTTTCTTTTTTTTTTTTTATAATTAAAATTGTTTTGTTTTTTTATTTTAAATATTATTATTTATCTTTTTCTCTCATATTATTTTGTCTTATGTTTTCTTTTAACTTCCAGGATTTTATTTTCTGCTCCACTGGCTTGCACTTGTTATTTCCTTTTATTTTATATTCCTTGGGATATTACTACAAATGATAAAGGAAGCAATGTTGTCAATGCATCCGACTCATCCAAACTTGGATTTTACTTTGCTGCCTATTGTTTGTTTCAAGGATTTTTGACTGTAGGTCTTTATGTACATATGTTATAATTATTTATAGTTTTAATACAAAAATTACAACAATTTAATATAATAGAACTGATAAAACCATACTGTAAGCTGTAGAAACTTATACATAACATATACATAACAGGAGAAAAAAATATTTTTGTACACACTTCATTGTTTAAGCTGTCTGGGAGTGTTAGATATTTTTGAATATCTAAAATTAGTTTTTAAAAAATAATTTAATTACATTTTTATTATGCTTTTATGCAAACATGCTAATTAAATCTATTATAGATTTGTATGATTGGGGGCAAAGCTAAAAATAGCAAACTTTTGTTGTGTATCTGTTGCACAAAGTAAAGATTAAGGCTGTGAGGTCTTTAGCACTGAACAATCCCTATGTTCTAAGCTCTTCCCTTTGTAGCACAAATTAATTTGAATATAAAGCTAGCAATAGACTTTCTCTTTATGTTTAAAACTTAGTTATCAACAAATGAGAAACTAACTAGCAGAAATAATTAAGATTTAATATGAAGATCACCTGCCATTGAGAAATTGTTAAAAAAAACAAAAGCTTCATTCTTTTTATTAAGTTACCAACAGTGAAGATCAATTTAGTGTCCTTGACATTGCTTAGTTTATAGTAAAAATCTCCAGTAAATGAAATACTTTTTAAAATAATATTTTCCAACCAATCATTGTTTCTTGACTGCATTCATTTAGTGTTTGCATGTGCCTTACACAGCAATGACAATGTATATCACCACACAGCAGAAAGAAAGAGATGCTATTACATTTATTCGTAAGCATCTTTGTAAATATTATTATTTAGTTTTCTATACATCTTGTGATAATGTTCTGGGATTCTTAACTGTGTAGTAAGCTGACAGTGTTGTCTGTTATTTAATAGTGATTCTAGATTTAGTCACTTTACATAGCCCCTCCTTACAAAATCCTTAATAATAGATCACACAATCCAATTCCATCACAAATGGAAGTTCTCAATCAGACACAGCAGAAATAAATACCTATCACTGTTAATATTAATAGCAGGAGATGTAGAGTCAAATCCAGGGCCTAGATCTAAAGATAGATGCAACATCTGCAAAAAAGTATGCACCATGAAACAGAAAGCCATTCAATGTGACACCTGCGATGAATGGTACCATGCATCATGTCTCCATATGAATACACCTGTGTATTATGCCTTAGGCAACAAAGACGCATCATGGCACTGTGTACCGTGTGGGTTACCTCAGTTTACATCAGGACTGTTTGATTCCTTTGATGCAGACACTTCTAACCCATACAATATCCTAAACACCATCCCAAACCAAACTCACCAACCACTAGCCTCACTAAACAAACCTACTAAAGAAGTAATACCAAAATACAGTAAAACCTTAGTAATAAATTTTCAAAGCATTAGGAACAAAACAGCAGACTTAGAAATTTTATTAGAATGTGAGAAACCAGACATAATTGCAGGAACAGAAACTTGGCTACATCCTGAAATTTATAATGCAGAAATTTTCAATAGTAATTATGAAATTTTTAGAAAAGATAAGGCTGATAATCATGGAGGAGTTCTTCTAGCAATAAAAAACACTCTTATAGCAGAAGAAATTACCTTACCAAACTCAAAAAATATAGAATCAACATTTTGTCAAATTAATACCACCTCAACATCCCTAATAATAGGCAGCATTTACAGACCACCAAATTCTAGTTTAGAATACATGCAGGAACTATGTAATCAGATTACTACACTTAAAGAGACAAATAAAAATGCAGTTTTTTGGATTATGGGTGATTTCAACCTACCTGATATAAATTGGAAAACACTAACCATAGATAAACACCAAAACCTTAAGGACATAAATGAGATTTTCATAGAAACTTTACACAACTTAGTTTAGATCAAATCATTAAAAAGCCAAAGAGATTAAACAACACATTAGATCTCTTCTTAATCAACAGACCTGGATTAGTAGTTGATTATGATATTATCCCTGGTCTATCAGACCATGAGATCATAAAAATACACAGTCAGATAAAAGCAGTAGCCAATTCAAAACCCAAAAGAAAAATTATACTCTGGAATAAATGTAACCTAACACAACTACACCAAGCTGCATTAAACTTTCAACAAACATTCTTATTAGAAAAAAACATTAACCAACCAGTCGATGACCTCTGGAATTTCATTAAAAACCATCTTAAAAGCATTATAGAAAATCATATACCAACTAAATACACATCAAACAAAATAAATAAATGCTGGTTTAATAATAGACTAAAGAAGCTTTGTAAACAGAAGGAAAACCTATATAGAAAATTTAAAGAAACTAAGGCAGAAAGAGTTTACAAAAAGTATATAAAAATTAAACACTTAACCCAAAAAGTAAGCAGACAGCTGCAGAGTGAATACATAAACAATGTAATATCTAAAGATAACAACAAAAACCTATGGTCATACATTAAGTCTAAGAAAATGGAAACAACAGGCATAGCGCCATTAAAAAATGAACATAACATAATACATAATGATAATGAAACTAATGCAAACATCCTAAACAAATACTTTGCATCAGCATTCTCAGCCCCAGGAGACAAAGACATATTACTGAATTTGAACCAAGTAGACAACATAGAAGATATAGTAGTACAAGAAAATGGAATTCAAAAACTATTAGCCAACACCAAACCAAATAAAGCATCTGGACCTGATGGTATTCCAGCTCGATTACTCAAAGAACTAAGAAATGAGCTAGCCCCAGTGTTCGAAATACTCTTTCAGGCTTCACTTAACCAGGGCAGAGTACCAAAGGACTGGAAAGAAGCTAATGTCACCCCCCCCCCCCTATTTAAAAAAGGAGAAAAATTTGACCCAGGAAACTACAGACCAGTATCACTTACCAGCATCACATGTAAAATCCTAGAACACATAATATGTAGCAACATCATAAACCACTTAAACAAAATGTCCTCACACCATACCAACATGGCGTTAGGAAATATAGATCATGTGAAACACAACTAATAGGACTAATTGATGATTTTTCTAAAGGTTTAGATAATAGTGAACAAATAGATGCTATCTTACTAGATTTTTCCAAGGCTTTTGAAAAAATTAACCACCATAGTTTGCTTAAAAAATTAAAATATTTTGGCATTAATGATCCAAGATTTTCTGATAGGGAGAGAACAAACTGTAATAATAAATGGCTCTAAATCAACACCGATAACAGTAAACTTAGGTGTACCTCAAGGAACAGTCTTGGGTCCACTACTATTTTTAATTTACATAAATGATTTAACAAATTGCATTACTTCAGAAACAAAAGTCAAATTATTTGCAGATGATTGCATAATATATAGAGCAATAAAAACAACACAAGACACAGATATTTTACAAAGAGAATTAGATGAATTACAGAAATGGGAATCAAATTGGAGCATGTCTTTCCACCCAGAAAAATGGCAGTTGTTAAGAGTAACAAAAAAACTAAAACAAATTAATTCCACTTATCTTATTCATGGCAAACCAGTAACACAGACTAAAAACGCAAAATACCTAGGTGTTATAATAAATGAAAAACTGTCATGGAATCACATATTGATGAAACTATAAAAAAATCAAACAAAGCATTAGGATTTATTAAAAGAAATTTCTATAAATCAAATAAGAACATAAAACTAAAATGTTATTTAACCTTGGTTAGGCCAATAATAGAATATGCACCCTCCATTTGTGACCCTTCAGCTCAAGAAAACATTAAGAAACTGGAACAGACACAAAATAGAGCAGTGAGATTCATAACAAATGAATATTCACATTTGACTAGAGTAACACCTATAGTAAAATCACTAAATTTAGAAAGCCTTCAGGACAGAAGACTCAAAAGTAAAGTAGCAATTATACATAAAACACTGAACCATAATCTTCAAATACAAAAACAAAATTTAATAAAATACGTGAAAGACACAAAGATAAAGGCACATTCCTCGTCCCATATGCTAGGACAATTTTGTACAAGTACTCCTTCTTCCCTAGTGCTATTAGAGCATGAAATGGGTTGTCTGAGCTAGCCAGGAAAACCAGTGACTTGGCAGAATTTAAGTCATTGGTTAATATGCATGACGCGTAGGACATAATCATCTTCTTTTTTGACGTAACGTCTGTATTATATAAGATAAGAAGAAGAAGATAAGATTCCAAATTGAGTCTTGACTTATTTAATCAAATAAACTTCATTTATAGAATAAACAGGCACAATAATATCTTTAAATTCTATGACATGATACAGTAAAATTGAATCAATAAATCCACACTGAAAATGATGGGACTTAAAAATGCAAATTTACAATGACTGGTCCTGAACTTTCTTCTCTCCCAATCATATATATAGGCCTATATATATATATGTAAAAGCCAATCTGAATTATCTGAGCTATATTTAACCCTCTAGAAGTGAATACTAAACTCCCATATGGTAATATCACAGAACTTTTGTTGTTATTGGCCACAGGCCAGGCATCTGCCAACTTAACGATATTAGGTGTAATTAAACTTTTTTAATTGCCTTGAACATTTTTTTTTTACAAATTAGATGGTGAGGCTTAATCTTTGCATGTTAAAACTTATAAGTGTATATTTCTATCTTTTCTTTAAATTTGGTTGGTTTAATTTTAATTTCTTAGAAGTTTCTTTTTTCCTTTTTTTTTAAAGGCATGGCATTTGAAGCTAGTGGCGTTTTATTGGCTGTTGTGGTTCAAGGTTTATTTGTTGGAGACACGAGGTGCAAGGGAGATGAGCAACATACTAATGGCACAAGTCTTGAAGTTCAGGTATAAGGAACTTATTATTTCATGTCGGAAATGATTTTCAACATTTAAAAAAAAAATGTTAATGGAAAGTTCTTAGTGATTTCACACACACAAATTAAACAAATCAAAAGTTCAAAGGTCAAGTAGCATTGTGGCACCCCGTCTCGTCATTTGAACTTTGAAACAGAATCAAGCAATTATAGTGCTATTTTTTTATTTTTATAATGACAAAATTCTACTTTGATAGTTTAAGACACAGAGATTGTAAATAGTATTGCAAAAGTTGTTAGCTTAGCATGTTAATAATTATTAATTATGAAACCTGCAAGAATAGTGTCAGTTTATTTTCATGTTGTTGTTTGCTACTCTAAGATATTCATTAACATTCTATATGTTTTAGAAACTTTATTTCCACAACAATAAGTTTCTATCCAATATTATTAAAACACTTATGCTCATGACTGAATATACAAGGTCAAATGAAGTGATCTGCTCCAAAGGATCTCTTTCAACAGATTTGAGTACATTTTGTGCAGTGCTGTCATATTGATCTGCTCAAAGTGTGTAGATTAAAGAGAAACATTAGAAGTATTAAGGGATTATATTTTATCTTATATAAGGCAATATAAATATCAACTCAGGTGCCATTGTGCACTTACTGATTATTATTATAGCTTTTATATAGCGCTATTTTCATGCTTATAGCATGCTCAGAGCGCTTTGGTCCAATCTCATTTGTGGACCGGTGGGGGGGAGGGGGTATCTAGGAGTTGGTTTTCCGTGCTGCCTTTAGGCGCTCAGTAAACGCAACTCTGCCCGAGTCGGGTGTCAAACCTCGAGCCCCCTTCTAGGTAGCCGAGACAAGCCAAGTTCAAGATATAGAAGAAGTGAGCTGATAGCAGACTTCCTCTGAAACAGATAGCTGGAAAATGTTACAGAACACACATCTTAGGCCCAAAGAAAAGCCCTTCTCAAAGACAGGTGCTGAAGACAATGGCTTTGTCAGAATAAGATGTGACAAAATTAAAAGGACCCATTTGGGTTTGCATGGTCATGTGAAATACTGAAATGTACTTTAATCTTCTGAATGGAAGACACCGCCTTAGTATATTTGCTTCTCTGAACTAAAACAGAAAACTTCAAGAATTAGCTTAACTAAATATAACAAGTCTTTAATTTGCTGATCAAGAAATGTTTTGTTCAGATCTTACAACAATGTTATTGTAATAACTTAAGGGAGGCAACTCAAGGAGACATAGATGTTTATTTACATGGAGACATGACAAACATATATGACATCTGCCTTGAGCACAGCATCATCATTTCATTCTAGACTTGTATGTAAACATCCTTCCTAGTCTGGTTTCTACAAGTGCGCACCTTCTGCACTAGCCTGGATGGCGGTGTGCACAGCAGAGTTATAACATTACAGTTAGTTGTGTTTAATTTGCTCTTTCTAGTGTAATTTTTTTTTGTCTAATTCAGAAAAAGGCTTACTTCCATAGTTCCATGGTGGTTGTCTCCCTTTATATGCTGTGCTGTCTAACAGTGTTTTTTGGAACCAAGGAGAAAAAAGGTTAACATTCGACTTTTAGGTATTTCTTCTAGAAGATTATTATGTCATAAAACCAAAATCTTGGTTTTTGGTAATGTGAAGGGCACCCAGCAATTCTTTTTCCTATATTTTAAGTTAGTTCATGAATGATGATGATTGCAATAGTATTATCAAATGTAAATAGAAATTATGGATCAATGACATGTTCATTTTTTAATGCTGTGTTTGTTTAAAATGTAACTTTATAAATGGAGGTGTTTATGCAGTGGCTTTTGATACAGGCAGAGGTATGAGCAAGTTTCTAACAGCATTTGCATGAGGGAAAAGTTGTAATGAGCTGCTCTTTTGTGTGCATGTCTACTTTTAGGAAAAAGCCACTAATGATTTTGTGCTGTCCCACTGTCCATAAGCTTGTCAGGTTTAGATTTTAAAAAAACTTTTGTTGTTTTGCAATATGCTTTTAAGCTATAGTGTTTTTATGGTCATTTTCAAATATCTTATCTTTTAAGATACAGAGATTACTTCAAAAAAGAGATGAGTAGGCTCTACATATGTGCCTAGGTCAACCTAGTTGTGCATGTTAATCAAGGACTTAAATTCTGCTAAATCTTTGTTTTTCCTGGCTAATTCAGGCAACCCATTCCATGCAACTTTTATTCATGATTATCAAAAAAAAAAGTTTAAAAACCTATTACACATTAATTTTTACATTTATGTTTGTTTGTTTTTTAAATAAGTTTTACAAAATTCATGCTATAAGCACTGGCTCTGGTCCAGTATCTTTTGTGGACCATTGTGACCTTATAGTATGGTTAGGTCATAAGACCAGTGACTTCTGCTGTACTGGCAAGTTAGTCCAGTGGTATTTCGTGGTCCCAAATTATACTACCTAGGCTATTAATTATAACCTCTAGATATGTAACTTATTGAGACATAAAAGTAATAACAGTGAGATTTCAGTTACAACTAATAAAGAGTTTATTTAGGAAAAAAAGAAAAAGATCATTAAAAGAAAACGGGCATAAAAATCAACAAAGACAAGTCAAATAATGAGAAAAAAAATCAAAATAGTAGGACAGGTTCAGTTCAACATATCAAAGAACCACCATCATAGAGGCACAATAGTGTCTCCTCTCAAAAACAAAAGGATGGCTTACAATAATATAATACTGGTCCTAACAGTCAAATGACTGTCATCCATGAGACACACTACTGTCTCATATCAAGACAAAAGTTTGTCTTTTACATACTATATGACCCAAATCTGGTCTTTATAGAAAAAAAAAACACATACAGGAAAGGATAAGAGACTAAGTAGACATAATATTTACAAACTTATTAACAACAAATAAAGTCTACTTAGCTCGTTCTTGAAAAATACATTCCCATAAAGTGGTATACTCCTCTTGAGTAACAGTCAGAGCACAACAACAAAACTATTATATAAAAATTATGGAGATTTAGTTCAAAAATAATGTACAAGGGTCAGCTCAAAGACTCAAGAGAAAGTGGCCATTGCATACAATTAACAGAGACTTAAATTATGTATTACGGGGGACTAACTCTTATTGAAAAAAAAAGAAGCTACCCTTATTGTCTCTCTTGTCACAACCAGTGAGGGAAGAGGGTATCCAGGAGAAGGTTTGCTTGCTACCTTTAGCTCACATCTAAACTCAAGTTTGGGATTCAAACTCCCCCTTGCCACTCAACCACACATCCATATTTGTACACAAACTAACAAAATTTCAACATTTTTTTTTGTTGACAGGTTTTATTGAAGAAAAAAAAGAACACACACTTGGGTTTTTCACTGGGATGAAAACTGTGTTTACATTTAAACCATATCTTTGGGCCTCACTTACATTTCTTTTCCTGACTATTGCAATACAGGTATTTGTTAGATATCATTTTATGCTAACTAGTACAATACAGTTATTTGTTAGACATCATTTTATGTTCTCAAGTACAATACAGGTATTTGTTAGATATCATTTTATGCTATCTAGTACAATACAGGTACATGTATTTGTTAGACATCATTCTATGTTCTCAAGTACAATACAGGTATTTGTTAGACATCATTCTATGTTCTCTGGAATGTTTTATTATTGTAACCTTTTAACCTTTGTTAACTGTAGGCCACAGAAACAGATGACATTTACATCATCTGCCCCATAGATCACAAGGTCTGAAAGGGGAACTTTACTTTACGTTAATTATCTATTTGCTTTGAATTTGAGAATATTTATTGACTGTGTGATTGTATTTAAGGAAAGGAGCAACGTTGCATGAAGATTTTTGTATTGTATTTCTTGTAAGATTCCTTTATATACAATTGATTTATATATTTTCCAAAAAGAAGAGAAGGGTGGGTGAAAGCTCCTGTTGAAAATCAACGTAGAGAATATTAAATATTTCAATGGAGAAGTTAAAGAAAAGTCTGAGGTTCTACACAGGACTAACTTTGTTTGGTTTAGGGTTAGGTGGGAAGTGGATACATTAAACTGATACTAGAATACACTGTCCAAAAACATGTTTGTCTGTGTGTGTGAGTCAGAGGGGTAGTATAAAACAGGTTATTCCAGTTTAAGACAAATCTTTCAGAACATTATGATGAGCAGAAGAAAAAAAAGGGGGGGGGATATTGAGAGAGAAAGAAGGAAAGAAAAAAAGCATGGGCCATTGCTACATTGTAACAGATTTAAAAATTTGAACGCTTATTGTTAAAATATGGACGTTTATTTAGAACTTAAAAAAAGGAGAGGATTTCCTGGCTATTATAAGCAATATAAAGCCTGAGAACAAATCAATGGGGCTAGTGGATGTCTAATGCTAGGATATTCATACTTTGGAAATATAATTTATTTTTTTGTTATAAATCAGATCTGTGTAATTTTAACTACTTTGTAATGTGAACTCCTTGTTGACTAACTTTGTGGTTTCAGCTAGTTCAAGGGAACATTGCTTTGTACTGTACTCATGCTCTGAAAGAAGGGGAAGACTTTTCTAAATTTGTTTTTGTTTTGTTGGTGAGTAAAAGTGTTTGTAATAAAGTTCAGTTCAATGTGACACATTATAGATCAAACATTAACCATGTCATAATTATCCTTGCACTATGGCATAAACAGGGGAATTTCTTATTTATAAAATTATTTCATTCCATAAAAATAAAAAAATATTTGGATTTTTTTTCTTACATTGTAATATTTTTTTTCAATGTAGATCATTTCTATAGTGTCAATGCCCCTCTGGCATTTTGTGAGTCAGAGATTCGGCAAGAAAAATGCTTATGCCACAGGAATGGTGGTAAGTAAACATTAGAATTCAACAAATTCACAATTGAGGTTGTATATAACAAAAGTTATAGATCTATTAGCAAACAGTAAAATTATAAATAAGTTTATATATATTGATTAGCAGTTACTTTTAACCTAATGCTACAATATTCTTATGGTTAATTTCTATTTCTTAAAAAAAAAGAAACATTTAATAATAATATAGTCATTATTCTCTTGTCACGATGTGCTCATTTATTTCTATCTATTGTTCCCCAGCTATTTATTCCACTTCTATTTGCTCAACTGTACTTACCTTCCAAATCAAAAATAATTTATTACTTTGTCAATGCCATCGCAGGATTGTGTATTTCTGTCAGTTTTCTATTGCCTTGGTAAGTCAACAGGATTTTTTTTTCTAATGCCCTTATAATCAAACATGACATCAACTTTTTTCAATCTTTATCAACTCTTCTATTATTGATGGTGATGGAAAGTTATTTAAAATTGTAGAAAACAAAGTTAAAACATGACAGTGTTTGTTTCCCCTTATTAAGGATGCTGTCGATCTCAATGCATTAAAAATAAATTTTTTACTGACACTCATTTGTCATTGCATGCATAGCCTTAGTGAGCACTCATTGGCTTGACACTAATTTTTGTGATTAGTCACACTATCTAAATATAGCATGTGTAACATTTATAAATAGATCTAGTGGTGTGACATTCATATATTTATCTTAAGTTCATAACTATTTCCCAAAAAATTATATTTTTTAGGTCAGTATTGCCAGATGTCCTTGACCTGTACATGCTTGAAAAGGGACTTCGTCATGACGCACTTTTTTATTCATTCTATGTTTTTTTTAATAAACTGGCATCAGGCGTGGCACTAGCTGTATCTCAATTGGCTCTTGAGTAAGTCAACATTGAGCAATAGATTGTATGAATATTTACTATTGTTTGTTTACTTTCTGTTGGTTTTCAGTTCACTGTTCATAATGTTTTTTTGTAATTAGATTTGGAGGTTACATTTCTGGAGAGTGTCAACAGCCAGACTCAGTGGGTGACACATTGCGTTATCTAATAGCCCCTGGTCCAGTGATTCTCATGTTGATGGCCTTATTTTGCCTGTACATGTACCCCATAGATGAAAAGAAAAGGATCTGGATCAAAGAGCAAATCACAAATAAAACCATTGAGTGAGTACATCAGCACTAATCAAAGACTTTCTAGAAAACATTTGTTAATTCTTAGGGTTATTTTATTTATAGCCTTATGAAATCCATAAGAATAAAAATTTGAAGATGAAGAATTATGCCTCTTATTTAAGGACTAAGGTAAGCACACTGCATATTGTCAAACTATAATAAATAAATTTGGGGCATTCTATGTGGCTCTGACCAAAAGTTTTTTAAACAGCTGCCAAATAATTGACCTGAAAAACTAGGGGACTTCGATGGGAAGTTTTACCCAAAATTTAAATATGGCTTGTGTATAATTAGCCAAACAGTTTCCTCTGACTTAATGATTTTTTAAATTTTATAGCCAATGTGTAAAACAAAATTCTAATTATTGCTGTGCTTTTCAGGGTGGATAATAAAAGTCTGAGATCTGTGGATGTAAGTCAAAGCTATGAAAGTTTCAAGCCAGTGACAGATACTTTTATGTGATGGTAGAGATAACACGTTTGCTTACATTTCATAGAAACATATTTAAGTTTGTTGTTTTGTTTGAAATACTGAAGTATTTTTATACTCTTTACTGAGGCAGCTTTATACTTAAGTAATTCAGATCAACACACGTGTTAATCTATAACATTCTTAGGTACCAGCATGCACAAATATAGGGCAAATCTGAAAATGAATGTATAGCATAAAGCTCTCTTAAAGCCTGCCAAACGGCAGGCAATTGTTATTACCCATGCTCTAATGTTAATCCTATGTGCCTTATAACAACAGTATTACCTAATGTACTAGTAGTGTTCAAAAACCTTTCTTTTGTATTTTTCATAATGATTGAGGATCATCAAAATGTTTCAATTTTTCTGTTCTCAATTGTGGATCCTTGATGAAATAATGCACAGAAACTGAGGCAACACTGAAACACAATTAACAAAGAAACAAAATCACTTAAAATCACTTAAACACTCACTTAAACATTAATTAGCTGAACTCAGGACAGTAGACTTTCAGAATGTAAAAGCCCCATTATTATAGAATTAAATTTAAATAAAACATATTATCTTATCACTAAGCTTTATGAAACTGACTTCTATTTCTCTTCTTTTTGATAAGATTCATGAGTCAGACAATTCCACCAGTCCATATAGTCATCCAAAAATTCTCTTAGTTGTTTTATTAGAAATTACAAGCAAGTGTGACGTTATCGTAATATTAACTCTTCAAGACCGTAATGACGCTGACAGCGACCAGTCTCCTGGCCGTGCTAACGTAATGACGCTTCCAACGTCCAATCACTATTTCCCTATTTACTTCTTTTTCTTTTCTAATCCACGTTTTTAATCCCTTAAATGGTTTAACCCTTAAAACGCACGTGGAAGTTTAACCCTTAAAACATCAGAATTGTAATTCCAATTTGTAAGCACTCATTGTACAACAGCTCAGCCCTTTAAGGGTTAAAGAAATGCTAGAGCTGCCATTTTGAAAGTTTTTTCCTTTTGATACTTTGTTTATCTAGCTGTTTTTATTGTTCTAAATATTTTTTTTGTAAGTGACTTGTGAATTTTTTGTTTTTTTGCATCAGACATCATGGCTGACAGGCCTTCTTGCCGTTTTACTGCTGATCAGGCTCTAAATATCTTTTTAGATACGAATTATAGTGACATGAGTGACTTAGAGTTAGATAGAGATTCTAGAGCTAGAAAGTTATAATGAATGCGATTTTCAGACTCAAGCGAGTCTGATAGTGAATTATTCATCCCTAGATCTAGTAAAAGTAGTAAACAAAAGGGGGCGTCGCACCAGCCAGGCCCTAGTAGATCTAGAAAGAAACCTCACTAAAAGTGTAAATATTAATCAAGTTTGACAAAGTTATGTTTTTTAAATAGATAATTGGATAGAGTTTAATATTTCATACAATAATAATGATTGAGGACTGTTGGAATATTCTTTTTTTACTTGGGAATGTCAGTTTTTAAAGATCAAATTTAAAAAAAAAAAATGTTTTCATCTCTGAAATTACCTAATTTTTTTTCCAGTGACTATCTATAACATTGAAAGATAAATTATGTTGTAGTACATTATATTTCCAACAAAATTTTATATAACATGTCTATGTTTTAACAAACAGAAAAAACAGTAGGACGTTTATAAAAAGGCTTATGTGATAAAAATTGTGGGAAAAAAAAATAATTCTGGTAGAATGAGAAAAAAATTACGGTTTTTAAGAGTTAAAAACTGTGCTTGCCATCTTGCCCTGTGACAGTGTTATTGGAATATACATAAATGTAAATTTTTTTTTTTAATTTTTCACTGATTGATTTATTTTTGTTATAATGGTTGTTCATTAAATATTCTCCCTTTGTTGTTGTTATTATATTTGTTTTCTCTTATGCTGTTGTTATTTTACTGCAAAATGTGTAAATTTGTTTTTTTATTTTATTTTGTTTTGAATAGTTTTATCCTATTCTCTATTTTATTTTTATTTCTGAACATTTAAATAATATATAGCATTTAACATGTGTACATTTTGTACCCATTTTTTTTTTTATATTTTGTCAGCTGTGCAATAATCTAACAAGTCTCATGAACTTGAAGAGCTTGCATTTTTTTATATATATTTGATTTTTTTTACTTTGAATTAATTAAAGATATGTTACAGATTTACTTTTTTAATTATATTTGTTAAATTTCAATTAATTGATCCACTTAATTTTTAATTTAATATTGATATTTGAATAATAAATTAATTAGATGATTTCATTTTTTCCTCTTTTTTTTTTTCCTCTTTGATTTGTTATAAAAATAAAATTATCCAATGTTTTTTTTTTTGTTGTTTTGTATATTTGAGATCAACTGTTTAGATCATTTCTATATTTATGAGATTAACTGTTTAGATCATTGGTTCTCTATCTTTTTAGATTGGTGACCCTATATACTATTTATTACCATCTGGCAACCCCTAACTTGAAAAATAATATTCTACGGCCATCTCAATTAACTGCGCTATTAATAATGTTATAAAAATCAAGATCATAATGTAGATATCTGATATGCATTTCCCAAACCTAAATTATACTTTGTTTAAAATACATTTCTGCTTATAATTATAAAGTTGTAAAAAAAGGAAATTTAATATTTTTGATATCATTTATTTATTTTCTATTGCACTTTCCCCATATTCATGTTCTATACTTATGTGACTATTTAAAAAGCAACATATATATTCCAAAAATAGCCAAATGTGAAAATTTCAAGTTTTACATTTTAAAAAATCCAAAATTCTGTTGCAAAATTCCCATTTGACCCCAAAATGGGTCGCGATTCACAGGTTGAGAACCCCTGGTTTAGATAACTTCTTTATTTATGAGATAAACTCTTTCTTTCATGCTTTTTAGTCTTTAATTTTTTTAAATTGTTCTCTGTATATTTTTTTTATTTTTTTTTTGTAAAAACTTGTTAGTAAAAAGTTTGTTTGGTTTCGCTTCCTTTTATGTTTTTTTGTTTGTTTGTTTGTTTGTTTTTTATAAGTGGGTTATGTAAGGGTAATAGGTCAATGTGCCTATTAATAACAAATAAGGATTAGAGTTCGTATACTTTTATACTTTGTTATATATATATATATATAAACTGAATTAAGGGAGATAAATATTCTTCTCAAGTATGTCTTTAAAAGATGAGTTGTCTACCTTGTAAACGCTTCAAAGGCAGTAAACAGTTAAAGAGTAAATACTACAGTTTTCACTACCCTGTTCCATTAGTAAGGTAATATATTAAAATAACATAGAAATTATTATATCCATTCCCTACCATGACAAACTAAATTGGTTATTTGGTACTATTTATTTTTTGTAAATTTTAGAATCACCTTTACTATTTAACCCTTAGTCATCAATACCTATTTGTACATTATAATTAGTCAGGATTTATTTTCACCAGAATATTAATTAATATTAAATGCATATCTTTATTTTTCTACATTATTAGCAATATAGTTGTAGAATCGTAAGTGTAGTCATGGTGTAATGTATTTCTGAAGTATCTGTTGGTCAAGAACAAGTGTAAGCCCAAGAGAGAGAGAGAGGGTGACAGTTGTAGAACAAGATGGTGCATCTAATAATGTAAGAAAACCTGGTGGTCTTCCAAGACAAAACAAACAAGTTTGACACTTTTTTTTTTACATTCAAACAAAATACAAAAGATTGTGTTGTTTTTTTTAAAGTAGTTCCAAGACAAAAAGACGGTTACCGCTCATTGAGCTCCCTAAATATGTTTGTACAATTGAACCAACGCTTTGAGGATGTTTTATCTACAATGTATATATAGAAGCTTGTTTTATTAATAAAATAATAGTTTGCGAAGTAGTGTTAAATTAAGGCACCTTTTATTTTGCCTAATGTTTTAACTAAGAGCAAATTTCTTCACTGCTTTCTTCATGTTCTTTACTCAATATGATGTCCAGTGGCTGTTTAATTTTTTTTTTTTAATTTTAATAGCAATACAATTACAGATTAAAAGTTGAAATTCAAAATTTATTAGACATAATTTTCAAACCGTTGACGTCTGTAAGATGAGAAAATGTGTAGGGTGGAAGACCACCTGGGAAGTTACCGGGAGGCAGTCTGCCACTGAGTATAAGTATTGCGTAAGTTAAGGAGTTAAAACATATTTTGGGGGCCTCTTTTTTTCTGAAACACCAAGGGCATGCATGTTTCGATTATACAATGATACCCTAACATAGTTTACTATCAAACATTGATTAGTCTTTATTGACTGGTAGCCTCGCAAAGATAGTTTGGGAGAGGCGCAATGGTGTTCACACTGCATGACGTCATCAACTTCAAGTCTCCTGGACCTAGCGGAACTGTGTCAAGTGGGCTCTCGCTTTCATTAGATGCAGAGATGGCGTAATGTCATTATCTCCGTTGTATTTAACATTGTAAGGCGTCTCAAACCCGGATCGATGGGGAAAATGATACATGCCTAGTTGGATGTCTGAAGAAGCTTTTTTTTTTTTTTAAATACAATGCGATTTCACCAAAAACACAAAACACGAGTGTAAGGTATTGAATGTACATTCTTTTATCCACTAGATTGAACAGAGAATTGAAAAAGAAGTCCCTAATCTGAAATGATAGAACTTTGAAAGCCATTAATAGCCTAAATGGTAATACGTTATGTATGTACTATAGGAATCACTTGGTCACAGCTGGCTACCCACCTAGGAAAAGAAAAACTCTGAATTGAAACCTTTGCTGCCTTGCAACTCTACCCACACATGGGAAAGGCTTCGGGTGTGGGGGGAGGGCATAGTTTCGAAAATGGCTAATGCCCTCATTTCTATGGATGATCCATAGTGGCTTCACGACTGAAAAGCTCATGCTTCCGTGATATAATGTGTAAGACTTACATTTGAATAGAGCCTATATGAACAAATATCTTGATATTATTTCTGAGATATTTGAAATCTTGCTCATTTCATTGGAGCTGTCACTTTCATTGTTGCAAATTGCGTCATGAACAACGACACTTTGGAATCAAATGTTTGACATTAAGTTCCTAAGCTATTGGTGGAAAGCAATGTTGATAAAAACAAAGTTTGTTTTTGTTTTGTTATTGCCTAGTTTTAAAATGACGCTCAAACGTTCCCCATCAGCGAGTCTCGCAGCACTAGAACATGAGTGCACATTAAAGAGAGACGTTCTGTGATGTTTTCAAAGCATAGTCAATATGAAAGAGAAAAATGAAGTTGTCATAAGAAGTTAATAAAACAGAGAGATGCTGGCTGGTGCCAAGTAAATAGAGAGAGAGAGATGCTGGCTGGTGGCGAGTAAATAGAGATAGAGAGAGAGATGCTGGCTGGTGCCAAGTAAATAGAGAGAGAGAGATGCTGGCTGGTGGCGAGTAAATAGAGATAGAGAGAGAGATGCTGGCTGGTGCCGAGTAAATAGAGAGAGAGAGATGCTGGCTGGTGGCGAGTAAATAGAGAGAGAGAGAGAGATGCTGGCTGGTGCTGAGTAAATAGAGAGAGAGAGATGCTGGCTGGTGGCGAGTAAATAGAGAGAGAGAGAGAGATGCTGGCTGGTGCTGAGTAAATAGAGAGAGAGAGATGCTGGCTGGTGGCGAGTAAATAGAGAGAGAGAGAGAGAGAGATGCTGGCTGGTGCCGAGTAAATAGAGAGAGAAATAGAGAGAGAGAGATGCTGGCTGGTGCCGAGTAAATAGAGAGAGAAATAGAGAGAGAGAGAGAGAGATGCTGGCTGGTGGCAAGTAAATAGAGAGAGAAATTGAGAGAGAGAGAGATGCTGGCTGGTGCCGAGTAAATAGAGAGAGAAATAGAGAGAGAGAGAGATGCTGGCTGGTGCCGAGTAAATAGAGAGAGAAATTGAGAGCGAGAGATGCTGGCTGGTGCCGAGTAAATAGAGAGAGAAATTGAGAGAGAGAGATGCTGGCTGATGCCGAGTAAATAGAGAGAGAAATTGAGAGAGAGAGAGATGCTGGCTGGTGCCGAGTAAATAGAGAGAGAAATTGAGAGAGAGAGATGCTGGCTGGTGCCGAGTAAATAGAGAGAGAAATAGAGAGAGAGAGAGAGAAAGATGAGAGAGTAAGCCTGTTGGAACAAAAAAAGTGTAGCGTGGTGGGTGGGGTCGGAGGACCAGGGGAGGGACCAAAATGTTATCGTTCCACTTTCCACTGCCATAACCAGGAGAGGGGGGGTTTGAAGACACGCGTAGTCCATAAAACAGCCACTCAGTCAACTTCTGTAGATCTGTTTAATGCGCAAGGCCTATCTTTATTTAGCTAGCCTTTTACTTTGTCAGTTATACGATGACATATTTCTTTTTAAATCAGTTTCTTCTCTCAGTCACTTCTGCGTGCATTCACGTTCTTCTCTCCCCTTTTTCATTAGGAACTCTGTTGTACTTGACGTCTCAATCCAGTTCCCTTCATTGACCAGTTGAACGAAACAAATAGAGATAAACAATTGTAATAACAAAAGTCGATGTATTCAGTGTTAGAAATATGGAAATATTAACAAGTAGTAGTAGTACACAGATAAACAAGCATTTTGTCATTTTTCGAACTTTTTAGCATTGCAGAGTAAAATTCTTAATAAACATTTCTGCTTTTTATTCTCTTGGAGCAGATATCTCCGATTTGTATGAGTTTCTTTCAATGTTCTGGACTGGACTGGATTTTGTCTATTTCCAAACCTCTCATAATCTTCCTTTTTTCATTGAATTAAGTTATGGTTTTCTTTACGTTCCATTAAATCAGGGGTTCTCAACCTGTGGTTCCCTTGGGGTTCGATTGGCGATTTTCCATGTGTCGCCTAAGACCATAAGAACAAATATTTGTTTTCTTTAAAAAAATTGACATTATACACATCTTTCAAGGCTGTTAACTTTAAAAAAAAATATGATTGTCATTCGAGGATAGACATTCGAACATCTGCATCCAAATCATTTGAAACATAAATATTGCCGAATCATAGATATTATTTCTATTTTTCATTTGGTGAACAGTTACGCACGTAATTGAAAAAGCTTATTCGTTTATAATTTAGTAATACGCCATCATGTTATTGAAGGTAATATGAAAATGGATCTCTCGAAAAAATGAACGTCGAGATGAAATATAATGAAGATTATTCACCAAGATGGTTTGACTTGACTAGTTATAGCAAGACTTGAACAATCACAACACGTCATTTCTAATGAAGTTCTATTCTCAGAGTCTGTCAAGACCCGCACACACTGAAACGTCATTTTGTTAACATACATCCGGGCTTTGCCTGCAAAGAAATAACAGTAGTATAGTTGTCAAGTTGACAGAGTCCAGAAAGCCAGGGTATAGAAATGATGGCGATTTTAAAGACGAGTTTGCTAACCTGTTCAAACTACAGCACTTGATGTGCTTGACAAAATTTGTTTATTACTGGAAAAGAATAAATGTATTGGAAAAAATATTTATATTGTTTGCAAAGAGGCTGCGCCAAGTCTGCTTGATTGTTGGGTTAGAGTTCAAATCTGGTACAGAATGAGTCACCCGAAAATCATAGGAACTCACTGTATATAATTCATATCAAAATATGAGATTTAGTTTCCACAAAAAGTACAAGAAGTCATACAAAAAAAATAATTTAATTGGGAGGGGACCTGGGGAAAGTAAAGGCGATTGGTCATGTGCTGGCTGTCACGAATCGATATTGTGACCTAATTCTACCTCTTTCCAGAAACCGGGGTCAGGTCAAGGAAGTAGCAGAACAAACACGGGTATAATTACAATCATCCAATCAGTAAACGAGGTCAGGAAAAAAGTGGCATACGTCAGTTTTTAGAAGGTCATAGCTTGTACTTATCAGTGTACTTGTCAGCGTACTTACCAGTAGTGTACTCATCAATGCACTCATCAGTGTACTCATCAATGTACTCAGCAGTGTACTTAGAAGTGTACTTAGCAGTGAATTCATCAGTGTATTCATAAGTGTACCATGATTAATCGAAATATGAAAATTGCCTGTAAGTTGGCGTTCAACACTTTTATTTGTCTCATAATGTCAAGTTCTTACAACATCTATCGGAACGCAAACTCTCTCTCTCTCTCTCTCTCTCTCTCTCTCTCTCTCTCTCTCCTCCAATGTGCGTGCCTCTAACATTTGGACACGTTTTTCTCAGGTTATTCCCCTCAAAATGTATGGATACAGCGAACCACGCCCACGAGCCTTACCGCCCTATGAGGACACTATGTGTGTTTCTCTTCCTACGTGTGTGTGTGTGTGTGTGTGAGTGAATCATCAGAATCCATGCCATCTCAGTGTTGAGTTACGTGGTGACGAGATAGTGAGAGCTGATGCCCACAATCAGAAATAGTCAGACAAAGCGATCAATCAGAGCTTATCCAGTTTCATTGGTTTCTATAGACTTGAATCAAAATGACCACAGACCACTGAACATGTATGCTAAAAAGCATCCCTGACCACAAAACGTGTGAGGCAAGGCAACTGACCACAAAACGTTTTGGCCAACAACGCAACTGACCACAGAACGTATAGACCAACAAGGGCCACCGACCATAGAACGTGTAGACCAACAAGGGCCACCGACCATAGAACGTTTAGACCAACAAGGTCCACCGACCATAGAACGTGAAGACCAACAAGGGCCACCGACCATAGAACGTATAGACCAACAAGGGCCACCGACCATAGAACGTATAGACCAACAAGGGCCACCGACCATAGAACGTTTAGACCAACAAGGGCCACCGACCATAGAACGTATAGACCAACAAGGGCCACCGACCATAGAACGTATAGACCAACAAGGGCCACCGACCATAGAACGTGTAGACCAACAGGGGCCACCGACCATAGAACGTATAGACCAACAAGGGCCACCGACCATAGAACGTATAGACCAACAAGGGCCACCGACCATAGAACGTATAGACCAACAAGGGCCACCGACCATAGAACGTGTAGACCAACAAGGGCCACCGACCATAGAACGTATAAACCAACAAGGGCCACCGACCATAGAACGTGTAGACCAACAAGGGCCACCGACCATAGAACGTATAGACCAACAAGGGCCACCGACCATAGAACGTATAGACCAACAAGGGCCACCGACCATAGAACGTATAGACCAACAAGGGCCACCGACCATAGAACGTATAGACCAACAAGGGCCACCGACCATAGAACGTATAGACCAACACGGGCCACCGACCATAGAACGTGTAGACCAACAAGGGCAACCGACCATAGAACGTATAGACCAACAAGGGCCACCGACCATAGAACGTATAGACCAACAAGGGCCACCGACCATAGAACGTATAGACCAACAAGGGCCACCGACCATAGAACGTATAGACCAACAAGGGCCACCGACCATAGAACGTATAGACCAACAAGGGCCACCGACCATAGAACGTATAGACCAACAAGGGCCACCGACCATAGAACGTATAGACCAACAAGGGCCACCGACCATAGAACGTATAGACCAACAAGGGCCACCGACCATAGAACGTATAGACCAACAAGGGCCACCGACCATAGAACGTATAGACCAACAAGGGCCACCGACCATAGAACGTATAGACCAACAAGGTTTATTAAGTACAGAAAGTGATGTTACACATAAAAGAAGTCACAACCTAACTATCTAGTCGAGTGGTCTGCGCTCTGCACTGTCGTTCAGTGGTTTCAATGGTCCCGGGTTCGAACCCTGCTATCCCTCCTGCGATATATGTTTATATATATTTATATAGTGTTAGTGAATTAGGTAAGGGGAAACAATTCCAAATGTTTGACATGTTTCAGATGTTCCTTCAGAGTTCAAGTTCATCTCCTCCCAAGTGTAGACCTCCAGCAGAAAGACGAGAGATAGCAGCGAGGGCTAGAGCTCGGAATTATTCTCAGTAACATTCACTCGTTCTGAGATGATTCTTTGTTGAACCATATTCGAATGTCAGGATTCTGATACCTGCGGACATACAACATTTATTCTCTTTCAGCACAGAAAAGTATGAAACAGATTATATATATCAGCAGTTTACTCTGCACACTAATTATCTGGTAGGCGCCACACAGCAAGGGAAAGAACACACTCGTAATTAAAAACAACTTCCACACCCTTGTATGTACTCAGCAAATCTATTCTGAAAACTGCAATGAACTAAAAAACAACAGTCGGAGAAAAATATTAAATAAACAGACACTTTCAAGCAGCGTTTCACGCTTTGCTTTAACATGTGTTAATCATTCTTTAGAATTCTTAGGCATTCTCTGCAATTCTTAGGCAAAGTATGAAATAGTGTAAGGTACTCCTCCCCCTTTCTCTAAATCCAGGCGTCACGAAAACACCGACTATCCCTCTGCGTCAGTTACATACATGGGTCAAATGTATTTTTTTATTACTATTTTGTTCTAAACGAGTATACTTTGTGGAAAGGATTTTTTTTAAAGAAGGCGGTGGCCTGAAACAATTTGAGATCTACAAGTCTACTTTTGAGGCCCAAGTCTAATGGGACTTACATTTTTTTAGGCTAATCAGAGTTATACTGGGACATTTGGAGATGCTATATCCAGCCAATAGTCCACGGTTCAAATTCTGCAGTGAATTTCAACACAAGACATGGAAATATAAGTTTTAATCAGTAGAGGAGCAAGTCAGTGTAATGGATCATTGGATTGTCCACATTGTGTCATCGTGTACCGTCTGTAAGAGAAAGAGAGAGAGAGAGAAAGAGAAATTCAAAGTGAGAGAAAGAAATGGAAAGAAAAAATGAGAGTGAAATAAAAGAAAGAGTGAGAGAGAGTAACAGAAATAGAAAGAGACGTAAAGAGGGATAACAAATGGAGAGAGAGAGAGAACGAATGTGGGGGGGGGGGGGGGAGAGACTAAAATGACATTAATAATAAAAAAAAAAATATAATAGTTGTTTAATGTTTCAAATGTAACCCCTGGAGGCAGGGGGGGGGGGACAAAACAAAGTTCAATGGCCTTCACTCTATGTATAAATAAGGACTACAAAGGTCAACTAATTATTTGTTCACACACACACACGAGACTCTCCTTTAGATAAGAGAGAGGACCTATTTAACTGGAACACTATTTCTCTTCCATCTCCTCTTTAAATGACTTTACCTTCCTTCTGCAATTACACCTCCATGTCTCTCTCTCTCCTGCTTTCTTAACGTACTCACACACATGCACACTTAACGCCGCAATGCACACACACACACACACATCGTGAGCACTGTAATATCCGCGCGCGATGTCGCTGTGAGCGCAAGACCGAGAAACAGTTCAAGGGGACTGAACTCTCTCACTCGTCTTTCCCACACATCCAACGTTTTTGTGTGTGTGTATACAAACGATGATTTTTTTTTTCACTTGCAAACGTTTGTCGTGGGGGTGCGTGAAAATTGAGTCACGTGATTTCCTCTAATCGTTTCTTGTCTGACTTCAAAAGAGATAGAGCAGTGAGGATACAGCTCGAAGGACACATCGGTGCATTCTTGTTTTGGTTGATTGAATTCTTCTAAAAGTTATTGGACAGCAATGGGAAGATCACGTATTAAATGTGGCCTGTTTTCTCACTTCTGTTTAATGCTGATTGGATTTAACTTTGTTCAGGCCGCTACAGCAGGTCAGTGGACAGTAATGATAAATGACTGAACTCTATCAAATCTCTTAGACCTCTAGATCTATTATCTCTTTAAGTCTAGAATCTAAAAATATTTAAAGAGCTAGCTTAATATTGGACTGGCGAATTATACAGATCGAAAGCTTATTTATCAGTTATTAGGAAAATATAAGGGCAGACTCGTAATTATGATATACTTCAAGTTCAGGACAGAATGTCCGACACAAGGCTAAAAAGTAAAGTAGCAATAAGATACGAAAGATTGAACCATAATTTACAAATACTCAAACATAAGCGAATAAAACACTCAGAAAACACACAGATAAAGGTTTTATTTCTTATTTTCGATGAAAGGACAAATTCGTACAAGTGCTTCATCATTAGTACCATTAGAATATAGAACAGGTAGTCTGTTTCAAATAGGAAAATTAATGACTTAGTAGAGTTTAAGTCTCAAATTAACATGCAAGACCAAATTAACATATCATTTCGCATAGGAGTTAATTATCTTCTTTTTTGTTTTAGTGAATTTCGATAATTTATAAGATAAAATAATTTGAAATGGTGAAAACACCAGCTGAAACTGAATATAAGATCATTTTATTTGTAGATCTTGTTCATGTGAATATGTACTAAGTGAATGTACCTAAATTTAGAAAATGAAATCGAAGACTTTAAGTGCATGAGCACTTAATGAGTCTCTAACATTCATGGGTTCTAGATAAGTAAAGCTTTGAATTGTTGATCTAGATTTTACTTTGACCATGAAGTTAAGCAAAGTTCCATAAAGATTTTTTCAGTGGCTTGGGGTTGAGTTTGAGAATCACTGAAAAAATACAAAAGTAATTTCTACTAATAAAATTACTTTTTGTTGAAGATTTAAGGAGTTCAAAAAAAAAAGGTTTTTACTCTAATTGTAAGCTGTAACATGACTTCTGCTAAGACTATTGCTGCTGTCCAAGAAAACATTGCCCCAACTGGCCATAAGATAAGCTTTTGTATTGATTTTTGCGTGGTCTGTCTGAGGCGAGCTAGTCAGCTTCTGGCGCCACTAGGACAAGGAAAGATCACGTCTGCTTCCTGAGTCAGACAAACTATACGATGTTCTGAATCCATCAGTTTGTTAATAGAAACTTTATGGTGCGGTTTGATGAGTCAATCTAGATGTTTTGTTTAGAGTGTCTAGGTATCTGTAAAGCTCTCTAATATTTTAGAGAATAATATAATATTATATATTATATTATTAGTATCACATATATTAAAAGGATAAAATAACTAAAATAATAAAGTCATTGGGCTTTACCAGGGAAAAAAATCACACTTAAACTAAATATTTGTTTTACTGTGTTCAGGCCAAATATCTGAAACGATCACTCGTAATCCCAAACACCATTCTAGATCTAATCTACAGACAAAAGTTTTTCTAGGTTAATCTGCGTTATCTAGGTCAACATGCTAAATGATGTAGCATTTAATGAAGGCAATTTATTCAATGTTGATATCTTGGCTCCCGATGCATAGTTTCTAGTTTCTGTTTGGTAACTAGAAGAGTAAGCTTTACTTTCTCTGAATTTAATTTGTGAACTTTAAAGAAAACATTCGCAATAATTAATCGAACTTCTTGTGTAATGCAAACGTCTGTAACTACAAGAGGGTATTAGATTTGGTTCAAACATTTTATATAGATAAATGTTGCTAGACTTTATGTTGCCGAGGGTGGAAAATATAGAAAGTGGTGGGGGGTACAGATGTCAATACAATTAGAGATAAAACTCCTTTGACCACGATGCGTACAAGATTGTTATCGGAAGACCGCAGTTCAAAACCTACACCGTTAGTAATTTCCCAAGAGTGCGAATCTAACTCAATTAGATCAATGCCCAAGTCTTTTTCAACGCGTGGACCTGACTATTCACACTGCTAAAAGGGTGTGACACTCTTCCACTAAGAAGGTTGAAGTATTTGCCTGCATTCGTTATGCGGCCCCCGTGACCTAAGCGCGAGGTCAACGGGGGGGGGGGGGGGGTCTTTCTTTCTTTCTCCGTTTCGGTGTCAAAAGTGACACATCCGGACATTGGTGCTGGCACACTTTCTTCTGGACCAGAATACTTGCTGCTAAATAGGGGAAACAACTACACAATTCTAGAGGAATGACTATAATATGTGTATTACTGGCACAGTCACTAGACAGGATTTTTTCTTTTTTTGTTACAACAAAAAGATGACTATTCTTGAATTATATATTTAAAAGATCTACTTATTAAACTATATAAAGTGACAAATATTACATGGCCATCACGTGCGACTTTTTATATTTTTTATTATTCGAATCACTGCTGTTATAAATGAATTGGGTGTCGAACTTTGTTACAATACATATTAATCTGTGGCACACAATCATGAGTTGGACAGTTCATGTAGAATCAATTCAAAAGCTCAGAATGTGTTTGTTTTTTTCTATGGAAAAGAGCTAATGAAGATATTTTAAGGAATAAGCTAGTGCTGACGACTTTGCTCTGATCGTAAGGAAAAAATATATAACAGCAAAACACTGAAACCAGAAGAATCAAAACCTGAGTTAAACAGCCGATAAATAAGGGAGGCGATTGCTTCCCTTTAATCATTTTATAGACATGCTATTTTAATAAACAGAGACTTTGCTGAGGTGTATAGTTCTCCCCCCCCCACCCCCTCTCGTTTTGATTGTTTGCACTTGGTCATAGCCTGTCATTAGAGTATGACGTACACCTTTTTTTGTACGTTCAGGGTCAAGTGTAAATCCAAGCTGGGTTTAAAACTGGGTATGAAAGCGTTTAAGTTAGTTTAGTCTTATTTTGCATTGCTAGAAAGTACGAGCTTATAGTCCAGCGTAACGAGACTTACTTTTCCCGAGGTAATTATCGGAAGACGAGGTAATTGACCTATTTCTGTGCTCCATCATTAGATGCAAAAGATGATAACCTGGAGTGGTTCTGACACTGGTGTCTAAGGTATCAGGTGTATTGAGTTGTTGTTAAATCAGTTTTAGTGATTAAAATTCTTTTACTAAAAAAAACAACTTTGACGGTATTTAAAAATGTCATAAAATCTTTCATAAAATGGCACACACAGAAGGCTATTATTTTCACATATTTTGGATTAATACTTTAATACATCGTACATAAAATATTCAATTAAAAATATACAATTGTCTAAAGTCGAACTACTCATATTAAACACATAAACACACACAAATAGACATTGCCACCTCGCCTCAACTGTCCCCTAGTCTCTTGAATTGTTGGGGGCACCACCTATGATCAGTTGACCATCTTTCTCCTTTCATATCTGTCATCCTATCGCTTTCACCGCCTGCCTCTTTTGACTGAAGGAAGGTCTTCGCGAGCCCCAAGAACCCTGTGATAAGGTCATAAAGCTTTAGTTTATATTTTTTGACAGTGGTCATCAGATCCTGTTTCAAATTTTCAATTACCAAAAAGTTTTAATTTCTTAACCTTATTCTGCTACACAAACTCTTAGTGAACTTAAACTACTTGGGCGCTTCTTGTCTATTTAAGCAAAACACATTTTCAATAGGGATCAATATAGCAGACTTTGTCTTCGTTTTAAATGTAAATGTCTTTCTTATGCTTTCAACTCTTCACCGATTTTATTGTTTAAAAATTCTGCTTGTTATAGAGGCGGCACTCATAGCACCAGTAGTGACATCATTTAATAAAGTTACATAACTCTACCTTGTTTTCTAAATTCTATTGATACCAATACCGCACCTGTTTGTCTTTGAACCCATGCTATTGACATTGACGCTAGTTTTTCTGCACAGATTGCTGCCAGTTCTTGGGTTTTCCTTTTGCTAAAAGGTTAAGAAAACTTGTTGTTTTACGAAAGAATAGCCGAAAAACCTCTACATTCGTTCCATGTGACTCCTGACAGCAGCTTTTAGTTGGTAGTACTCCCTTTTAGAGTCTCTGACTGGCATGTTTCTATGGAGCCGTGTCTTCCTTCAACATATGGTGAAAAGTAACCCCCACCCCCTTTTCCCTTTCCCCCCAAAAAAACATGATCCTAAACCCCCGCCCAAATGATCTCTGAAGTCATAGAGATTAAGTTCGAGATGACGTGAGTACATCAGAAATAAACAGGTGAGTTTATTGAGGCGCGTTCTTAATATTCGAGTTTCTTATAACCCTTGTTTTATGCCTTCCCGCCTACTCTCTATGAGAGATTTCTGTGTAGTTATCTTTCCTTTCTTTTCAAATAGATATCATACTGGGAACCGCTAACTTTGATTTACGATTTAAGAAAGTGTGAAAGTTTGTGTGTGTGTGTGTGTGTGCGTAGCTTAGTGTAAAAATAGGAATGACACGAATAAAGCACACACACACACACACACACACACACACCTGCATGCATGGAGTTATACTGTAACAGAGATTCAAACTGAGATCTTCCGATTTTTCATTTCTGGTACAGCTCAGAAATATTAATCTACGTCTATCTAATTTAGGAAATAAGTTTTTGAAATGCAATGTTCCCGTGTTCCCATGTTTCCGTGTTCCCATGTTTCCATGTTCCGAAAGGCGAATTTCTTCTTTACTATTTCAACTCAGATCAATAAAGCAAAAAATAAATTTTACACTTTGTGTAAGCTTTAGTTAACAAGTTAATCAACATGTGGACTAATTATTTTAATTAGATATTTGTCTTCATGAATACATACTAGTTGAACCCACTTGTATAGATCTTTCATTACCGAAACGAAATATTTCTCAATTTTAGAACCGCTGACCCATTTATTTGCACATTTATTATATTGATTATTCTACTATTGAATACAATGTGATGTATTGAGTCAAGGACTGAGAGGTCACATGGCGATGTGCTACAAAATTGTTTGCATTGCCAAGAACAACTTTCGATATTTTTCTAACAAGTATATCTGGGTCAGATCTAGGACGAACATTGCCGCCCCCATCCCTAACATCACAAAACATGAAAGCTATAAATAAAAGATTTATTGAATTATTTATTCATAATGTCTCCCGTGAAAAACAATCGGAAATTATATTTACAAAATGATTTTTTAACAATTAGCATAAAAGTGCAGGCTGTCACTTTGTAAACATTTTAGAGGTAACTATGACGTCATGATACCTCTTTCTCTATCTCACGTCTCTCGTGACCTGACCTGCTCATGAGACGGAGTATCATCTTGTTGCTGATCTGAATAAACACTTTCTTTATCTGACAAACAATGAGAGCTAAATATAGCTTGATGAACTATAAATAGATGCCTGCCAGTCCTGCACCTTGTATTTAATCAAAACGCTTCTTCCAGCGCACACTCCTATATTATGTTCGTTTATACCCCATGCTCCAATAAGTCCCTCCCAAACACACACACACACACACACACACACTTTTCCGTTGCTATTGTCTGCACGGTGCCAATAAATGATGTAACTTCAACGCATGTGTACAGCATGTCTTGAGTTACACACTCACCGCCGCGCGCACCTCGCGTGCGGAACACACCACATTCGATGCGCAACCAACTAGAGACGCATCGGTAATAGGTCGAAACGCTGACATCTGTTAGCAATATGATCCTTTTATTTTTTTTAAATATTCTTTAACGACCACAATTAGATCCTATAAGTACATAACCCTAAGCGTGTTTAGAATTATGTAGGGCTTGTGTATTTAAATCTAAATCTATGTGTATTAGAACCATTTTAAGAAATTCATTTTAAATCTAGCTCTATATGAATTACTGTGATGGAGCGGATATGCGTTCTTCTGATGTCACCATGAGTAAAGATGGGTGGATGTCACTCCAATCGTCAGTAACTGTCCTGCCCTTAAATTCAGTTTCTATTTTAAACTTATTTTAACGCACAAGACAACAATATTTGTGAGTTCTCGTCCGCACTTTATAACACAGTCAACATTTTCAAGAAAACTTAATATGTTCTTCAATGGACCTCATTCACCAATGGTAAACAAACATTTAGCCACGTGGTGCTTTATCTCTTCTATATAATTTACGATCTCATGTTTAATTCATGATGGTTGTCACGTGACAGTTTTTTCATTGTTTTATCAATAAGATCACATGACTAAATGTTGTTTGTTTACGATTGGGGAATGAGGTCCATTGTTTTAATTTTTTTTAATTCTGATATGTGTTTACTAGATGACAAAGCCGCGTGAATTGGAAATTTTTTCTTGCAAATAATTAGGATTAGCCATTGTTGTGTTGTTCTTCAAACAACTGGACGAGAAATCATTTGATGGTTTGATCTTTTATTGTCTCTTTGTTTCAAATAAGATTCAGAAGTTCATTGTGATGCTATAGACTTTAATTTATAATTAACAAGAACTAATAAAAATCGATTTTCTCCTCGCATATACTGAAAGATTAATTCCCTTGATGGATTGCTAATTCATTATCCCAGTAGTTCGCGGAACACCTAATCAGGGCTGGCGGAACAATAGAGTTTTGTGGAACACCTAATCAGGACTGGCGGAACAATAGGGTTTTGTGGAACACCTGATCAGGGCTGGCGGAACACTAGGGTTCTGTGGAACACCTCATCAGGGCTGGCGGAACAATAGGGTTTTGTGGAACACCTGATCAGGGCTGGCGGAACACTAGGGTTCTGTGGAACACCTCATCAGGGCTGGCGGAACAATAGGGTTCTGTGGAACACCTCATCAGGGCTGGCGGAACAATAGGGTTTTGTGGAACACCTCATCAGGGCTGGCGGAAGACTAGGGTTCTGTGGAACACCTCATCAGGGCTGGCGGAACAATAGGGTTTTGTGGAACACCTGATCAGGGCTGGCGGAACACTAGGGTTCTGTGGAACACCTCATCAGGGCTGGCGGAACACTAGGGTTCTGTGGAACACCTCATCAGAGCTGGCGGAACAATAGGGTTTTGTGGAACACCTAATCAGGGCTGTCGGAAGACTAGGGTTTTTTGGAACACAGTTTGGTAAACACTGTTTTAAAGTCGCAACATTTTAAAATTCTGCAATATGAGTAAAAGATAATGAGTAAGGTATAATATTGTCTTTAGTTTTTAGTATGAGGGATTGATATTCTGATTAGTATATTTTTGATTGATATTGAAATGTAGTTATCCAATCTTGACAATAACATTTCATTTTTTTAAATTGTTAGTTCAGTGATTTAAACCAATTATTGGCCTAAAAAGTATATAAAGCTGCTTGGCGTGAACGATGTTTTGTTCCCCCAAAGAAAATGAAATATGTATTGTGTTTGGCTCTGACACAGTTGTTGCTCTTGTTTTCTCCCCACCCATACCTATAAATAGCTGTCGCCATTCTCCACTCGAAGTGGGGAGGAGATAACTCAACAACAAAACTCTTGTGACGTTTAGACTTGAACTCTCTATCATCAAGTACTCACACTTAACACACATGCACAGACTCAGATCATGAGACTATAAGAGACTATAGACAGTGGCGAATCTTGGTCCTTCTCTCGCTCCACTGACTCATGGGTAATTGTATGGTACGTCAAACAAGGGAAGACAACTGCTCATTTTCATTCCTAAAAACAAAAAAAACAGCAACAACAAAAAGAAAAACCATCAGGACAGTTAAAGGACATTTCCAAAGATACAGGACATTTCCAAAGATACAGGACATTTCCAAAGTTAAAAGGACCTTTCCGTCACGATAAAGTTAAATAATAAAAGAAATAATTGGTATGTTTCCAATTTCATAGCAAGTCCTGATGTGGGGGGGGGGGGGGGGGCGGGGAAGGGTGTAGCTATCACAGGGCTCTGCCAAAAAAGTGAATGAGAACATTTTTTAAAAATCTAAAAGGCAACTTATATATATATATATATACAACTACATTTACACAAGGGAAATACAGTGACATTTATTTCCCTTTTTTATATCAAATAAAATCAATTAATGACCGCTAATTAATTAGTTTGCTGTTGCTGTTGTTACTGTTTTTATTCATTGATTGTTAGGGACAATGATTAATGGTGCAAAGTTTCAACTTCATCCGACATTAGGAAGTGGAGAAATAACGTGTACAAAATGTGTACCAGAGAGTCAGACGGAGTGAGCTGATTCAGCTTTGTAAAATATTATTTTTTAATTTGCTAAGTCACGTTAGCCAGAACTTTCCAAAATGTACAGTACATCTGAATCAATATAAACCAAAGTTGAAGATATCTACATCCTAGCCAGAATCTCCCGCAGGACGACTGGGGAAGGGAGCAGGCAGGGTATGAACCCTGGTCAATCGAGACAACCGAACGACAGTCCAGTGCACGACCAAGCAGCAGTCCATCTCGGGATTCTAGGCATTCATCTTGACTTAATTAAAGTCTTAAACAATGCATATTACATGTGTATTAAATGATTCCTAGACCTCGGTGCTCTGCAGAAGGCATCTAAGGTTCCTCGAACGCTTCCATCGCTCCATAATAGCAGGACTACCTTACAAATGACCATGTTCTGCTGGACCCTGGTGTAGGGTCGAACATTTATTCTGCATATAGGTGATCTTTTTTTTTTGGCGAGCTTAAGGGGAACGGCGTTACAGATGTTCCTGTTCCCCCCTCCTTTCTAAGTGATCAACTCAGGCGCCGTTTTGCCCTCACTGGTATAGAGTATAGAGAAAGTAGCTGGCAGAAGATGGTCCCTAAAAGACAGGGCCGGTCCTAGCAATTGCGGGGCCCTATGCGAAACTGATTGCGCGGGGCCTAGTCTGTGTGGGAATAAGGATAATAAGATTTTGTATAAGAAAAAAAATTCGACTTTACTAAGTTAAAAATTGCGATCTGTACTTTACGAACCTTGTAACCAATGGCATATTTATATGCTAGTGACTATAAAAGTAAATAAAGTATTGGAACTTCCGATTATGGTATAAATTCGCCCAATTATTACATGACAATGCCTTTTTCCTTTTATCACGCGTAGGATTGGCGTTTTCCGCAATGAATGACACCCACAAATGACAATTTGATCTATTTTTCTGGACATTTTAAAGAGTTTTCAGGAGATTGTAATAAATTCAAAATATTTCCAGGAGTTTTTCGTATATATTTTTGGAATTTAATAATTACACCCTGAATTAGCACGGGGCCTATGAAAGCGCTGGGCCCACTGCGACGGCATAAGTTGCAGTGGCCTAAGACCGGGCCTGCTGAAAGAGACGGAGAGCTCTCACGAAGCCTCGGTACACACATGTGAGGCCCCCAAAAAGCCCTCGTAGAAGACAGGCGTAGAAGTCGTAAAGAAAACGTACATAGACCCGCGAAGATTGGACAGGGGCGGTTTTGTCTGCTGCATCTGATGTGGGGGGGGGGGGACATGCACGTCCTACTGGGATTGCGCAGTCATGTGAAACACTGCACTCATCTTTAATCTTCGGAGTCAAAGACTTTGCCATTTGTCTATAGTAAGTGCCCTATCAGAGTCTGAAGGGGAGATAATGAGCTCACTAGGAGGATGTAGAACAGACTACAGTCAGCATAGTAAACACTTTGATTGTATCTTGACCCTCGGTCCCCCACCTCCCTTACTCCAAACCTTCCCCCAACCTTTCTTGCACTACTCTGGAGGTAACAAAATAAAACTGGACAAGTAACTCCCCCGCGTTTATTTGTTTGCGAGTATTACAAATATTTGTCCCAGTACACAAACTACGCAAGGGAACATCATAAATCAAATGTCAATTAAACACGAAAATAGTCCCAGCCGTATACTTTAAACAATTAAAAAAGTGTGTTACTTCACAAAATAACAGCCCTCCCCCCCCCCCCCTGGGCCCCACACCCTGCACGCTTCCCACGGAGATTTCCAAAGACTACAGACAAGAGTTCCACATCATAATTCCTTCTGAAGTTGCTTCACGGGGTGTGACAAGTCATCACAGGGAAGTCCCGGGCTATCTTCAAGTTGTCTTGGTGTATAGAGAACTGTCAGAAACTCTGGAACTTGTCTTGTATGATAGACAGACATTCATGCTGAGACAGGGAACAGTTTTTGAAATGTAGTTTGGCTCACCGTGTTCCAGACAGACTAGTCTCCCATGTTTTTGTTTTCTTTTTCAATAGAAAAGCAAGTTTTTCGATAACTTTTTTTTTCACATCCTTTTTTTTTTAAATTCCATTGAAATAAAAACAAACAGTTTCCCACCAATATTAAAACGGATTTCAAACATGCAAAGCTGTCTGTGGTATTTACGGCCTACCTCCCACACGAACGTAATCTACACAAAAGGAAATAGGACTAAACTATTCTAGACGTAAAGTCTGTGGAACAAAGAGAAATAGGACTAAACTATTCTAGACATAAAGTCTGTGGTACAAAGAGAAATAGGACTAAACTATTCTAGACATAAAGTCTGTGGTACAAAGAGAAATAGGTCTAAACTATTCGAGACATACAGTCTGTGGAACAAAGAGAAACAAGTCTAAACTATTCTAGATAGAGTCTGTGGAACAAGGGGAACAAATCCTAACTGGTGATGGGTGATGAGAAAAACAATCATGAGTTATCTACCTACATTATTTTCAAACCTCGCCCATACAAACAGAATACATACTTATCAACTCCAGGCTAAGGTCACGTCGCCCTCAATCATTTACCCACAAAACATTGTTTGCTTTGTGGCACTCGAGTGTGGTGGGTGGGGGGGGGCGAATGGAGTTGAACATAATGTCCAGTTGACTCCATAGACAGTTAAGTATGCAGGCTCATGGAGTGGACACGTTTGTTTTCTGAAGGAGGTTGAGGCAAAGAACAAAGAAGTTTAAAAGTTACAAGCGTACATACCACGTTCAGATAGCACATATTACATGCCAGCCACGTTCACATAGCACATATTACATGCCAGCCACGTTCAGATAGCACAGCTTACATGCCAGCCACGTTCAGATAGCACAGCTTACATGCCAGCCACGTTCAGATAGCACAGCTTACATGCCAGACACGTTCATATAGCACAGCTTACATGCCAGTCACGTTCAGATAGCATGACATACATGCAAGCCACGTTCACATAGCATGACATACATGCAAGCCACGTTCACATAGCATGACATACATGCCAGCCACGTTCAGATAGCACATATTACAT
The DNA here is from genome assembly GCA_036873155.1 of Biomphalaria sudanica. Classification (NCBI taxonomy): domain Eukaryota; kingdom Metazoa; phylum Mollusca; class Gastropoda; family Planorbidae; genus Biomphalaria; species Biomphalaria sudanica. The sequence goes on along the minus strand of JAZGLO010004904.1, from coordinate 226,387 downwards.
GCCAGCCACGTTCACATAGCACAGCTTACATGCCAGCCACGTTCAGATAGCATAGCTAACATGCCAGCCACATTCAGATAGCACAGCTTACATGCCAGCCACGTTCAGATAGCACAGCTTACATGCCAGCCACGTTCAGATAGCACAGCTTACATGCCAGCCACGTTCATATAGCACAGCTTACATGCCAGTCACGTTCAGATAGCATGATATACATGCCAGCCACGTTCACATAGCACAGCTTACATGCCAGCCACGTTCACATAGCACAGCTTACATGCCAGCCACGTTCAGATAGCATAGCTTACATGCCAGCCACGTTCAAATAGCATGATATACATGCCAGCCACGTTCACATAGCACGGCTTACATGTCAGCCACGTTCAGATAGCATAGCTTACATGCCAGCCACGTTCAGATAGCATGACATACATGCCAGCCACGTTCACATAGCATGACATACATGCCAGCCACGTTCAGATAGCATAGCTTACATGCCATTCACGTTCAGATAGCATGACATACATGCAAGCCACGTTCACATAGCATGACATACATGCCAGCCACGTTCACATAGCACAGCTTACATGCCAGCCACGTTCACATAGCATGACATACATGCCAGCCACGTTCAGATAGCATAGCTTACATGCCAGCCATGTTTAGATAGCATAGCATAGAAATGCTAGTTTGCTAGTAATTAATATCCGTAGTTTATGATTATTGAAAGGTATAGATGTGTAAGCAAATTAAACATGACGACTGTTTTGTGGAAATTTGGTTAGAAATCTGTTCACGTAATAATTGGTTTTTGTTATCTCATTTGATCTTTGGGCATTTTAAGATCATTGTCTTGGTACGAATATATGAAGTCTCTAAGGTTGAGGAGAAATAATTTCCTAATCTGTATTTCTGTTGAGGCTATCTATTTTTACATCATCAGTTTCATGCTACGCAAGGAAGTAGTGGCTCTATTTATAGAACTCATTGTACAATCGAAACAACCATAGTCATGCTGAGGTCATCACTAATTACAGTGTTGAAATGAGCAGAAGTACTGCACGCGATAATAGAAAAAAACAACTTTGTTACTATGAATATCTTAAGCATCATTAGTGGACAAAGGCAACTAGAATAACCTGATCAAGATAGTTTATCATATTCACTACCAGAAGTAAAACTTTGGTTAACTTCTACATATTTTGACAAAGCTTCTATCAACTCACTTTGTCTGTCTCTGTCTGTCTGTCTGTCTGTCTGTCTGTCTGGTGCACATTACTTCTCCCACTTCCCATTCAAGGATCTAGCTGAGACTTTGCTGAAGTATTCATTGCCTCTAACAAAACATGAATCAATTAAAAAAAAAATTAACCAGTTAATAAATAAATTATTTAATTAATTGATTAATTTTTGTGTATTATAGAGAAAGGTAAATAAATATTGCAATATTCAGAGGTAGGGCCTATAGCTTAAATTAAATGTGCCATTCCTTCCCTTTTATAAGCTTTTTTCTTTTTCGCTTGTTATTATTATGTACAGTTAAGCCAGTCACCAGAACAAGATTGAAAGTTATATGTGAGTTTAACCTTCTCATAACGTTACTATACACTCTTACGGAGTGTCTCTCGTTTAATTTGTGCTTAAATTAATACTATCATATGACAAACTAACCGTCTAAGTATCTTGCAATCTGGACACTAGACTTAATTGAAAGAGTTTGAAATACTATATTTCTTAATGTTACAGAGTGTCCATATCAAAATGGGGCTTGGTTTAGGCAGCCGTTCACCTTTCTAGAAATCTGTTTTCCTGTACTCGTTTCTTGTATCTAGGTCATCTCTCTAATCATGAATTACGCATGTTGCAAGGCTAACAGAGCATGGTGTCAGAAGGTAGGATATGTCGGGGGCTAGGCCAACTGCTAATAGAAACACACTTAGCTCACGGTGCAAGATAGTTGGAGGTGTACATGTAAGCGTAGTCTTCAAAGAAATGGTGTACGCCATACAGGCGCGTGCCTATAGAGTGAGAGATCTGACATTGACACTCACACAAGGATGCAAAATTGAACTTCCGATAGAATGTACAGGCCAGGTAAATAAACAATTCAAATCTGATGCATTATTGGCTCTTGTTTAGTTGTGCCCATTTGGTTTTGGAAACCAGTTGTACGTCATAAAGTGAACGTCTGATCAATCTTTCATTAGTGAAATAAGTTTCTACTTTAAATGAAGAGCTTAGAAAGTGCACACAAATTAGAACGTAAGGCCTATCTTTAAAATAAACAACTTACCAACATATACGTCATCTTCGCACACCGGATACACCAAAAAAGCGAGAAATTTGAGGGTTTTTTAAAATGAAAAATCTCCAATGGGATACTATGAAACAAACTAAAGAACGAAAGCCATGCAGTGTATGCAGTGACATGTTAATAACAAAACACAAGTACATTGATCTGAATAGATACTTCTGTTCAACTTATTTATTCCCTGTACTTTATTTGATGTCGATGAAATGACGGGTTCATTTAGAGGTCACAGAATGCTACACCCTTATGTGTGTTTCTAGCTGACAAGAAAGTCATAGTAACGGGAGGGGTTACATTATTTACTGAAATTCACGTTTGGTTATTTTGATCCAAGAGATGAAGATACTCTTGTACCATCCTTTTGTTCACTACTGTATCTCGAGTTCAGGTTTCAAATCCAACTAGTGGTGACATCTGGCACCGCCATACAGCTCTAATCATCTCGCTCTTGGTGGTTTAGTAAAATACCAAACCGGAGAAAGCCTTGATGAAACGAAATGAAAAAATGTGCGTACTGATAACGAGTCGATGGCAAGAATACTTTTAGAACATCACTCTGTCTAGTAGATACTTTGGAGGAACCAACTCCAAATACTGAAAAGTTCTAAATACTTATAAGTCTTCTTTAAAAGTTTCATAGTGATGCCTTTTAATACATTGATTCTTTTATCAATTGTAATATTATGTAATCCGACAAGCTTTTTTAAAAATGAGAATGAATATATGACAATATTGCAAATGTGATTTAAAGCATGGATTTAAACCAAGTTCTTTTATTTTATCAAAGAATGCAATTTTTCTATAAAATGTGCATTTAATTTTAAAAAAAAAGAATATAAATCTTGTTAAACAATTGTTACCTGTCCTTTTTTTTTTTAAGCTTGTACAACTTGTCTGAGAAAACTGTGACAGGTTGTATACTACTAAAAAGATTTTTAAATCCCATAAAAACATATGCAATGCAATAACAAGAATGGATACAAGAAGAAATTCGTTTTGTTTAAAGCTAAGGAAACGAAAGTAACAGCAGACGTTAGAAAGTTGATTAGTTCCGGCTTGGAAACTAGGGAATGTCGGGTAGTTTTCTTTTGAGGAACTTCAGACCAGAGATAGCACAAATGTTCTCTTTATAAACATATGTAGTTCGTGACCTTTAACCCGAGTTTAACGCTCTGGTTTCAACTTTAAAGCAGATCTTAGACACAGTTACGTTCATTTAGTGTTCTTCAATCTTAGAGTTAAAAAAAAATCCTTTGACTTTGATATCACGTGACTTAAGATCGTATAATCTCTACACCGTCTTGCTCGCAGGTGCAACATTCATTCACCTCTGTAGTATAGGTCAGTGAAAACAAAATGAATACATTAATCTTTGTTTAGGTTTTAATGATTTAAGAAATTAATTTTTTAAATTCTGAATGATTTATTTTAATTCACAAAACAGAAACATTAATTACATTGTATTGATTAGTCAATGTTAATTTTAATATTAACTCAGACAACTATCTATCTATCTATCTATCTATCTATCTATCTATCTATCTATCTATCTATCTATCTATCTATCTATCTATCTGTTATTTCGTCCATACGTCCACACATCTGTCTGTCTTTTATGGAGGCAATGTTATGGACATTATGTCTAAACAAATGGGCAGAGAGTGGTATAAAATGACTATGCCCTAATGTTAGCTTTATTAGTTTGTACTTAGCACGCCTGCCTGTCAGTCTGTCTGTCTGTATGGTTGTTGTTTGACGAGTGTTGTTTTTACATTCCCACGGAGTTAATGTCTGACCGTAAACTCCTTGCAAATCACGTTGTCTCAAGAGAATCTTCTCTACATTTGGATGTTTGCTGCTTCAATAACAATGGTGTGCCTTTGCCACTTTACAAGAGTCTTCTTAGGACGCTCGAAGATTAAAGTGGATAAATTATAATTTCCTGCTTAAACAATGCATTCCTCGCTACAGTAAGTGTTAAATCTTATCGAGTTTCTGCCTGTGGCCACGTCTGAGACGAAATCTACACGCTTCCTCGCCCCCCCCCCCCCCGCCCCGGCGACTTAGTTCTTGGCGAGTCTCTTCAACTGTCCCTACGACTTTCCCAACTGCTAGGTATCTGCTTTCACATCTATTGTCAGAAATGTATATGGCTCTCAGGTTAAAAAGAATTGTGGGAATCACTGATCTACAGAAATGATTTTACTAATTAAGTATGGGCGTATGCGATCAGATCCATTTCAAGATCTCTTTTTAAGACGAAACTCGAATGTCGTAAGGTAGAATCTAGACAATCTTTCTGGAAATTGAAAGATTAACAGGAAAACTAGATCTCAAATCTTGTACAGTTCATTCATAAACGCCGAAGATAGCCTCTAACTTAAATTTGATTCGTTAGATTAGTCCGAAGTTGTTTTTTAAGTTTTCTACTCAACTTCTGCTACGTGAAAGTGAATGAGAAAAAAAACCAAAAAAAAGTCACGAGATTTAATTTTGGAAGGGAATGTTCGCGGGTTGCAACGGGGCGTATATTTTGTGGAAGTTTGTCTGCTGCATGTTAACGTGTTCATTCAACCACTCCATGCATACACCAACCGCCGCCCCTGTTCGACAGCCTCAGTGTCTTTGTTTCTTTGTGAGACCAGCTGTTGGAGATGTCAACAACGTCGGCGGTCTGCTTGCAAATGTCGGCTCTCTTTCACGAGGTAAAGATACATACTCACTTCCTGGCACGCACACACACATGCACACATACACACACACACGTAAGCACACGTAACAAAAAACAACAACCCTGACATCTTTAATTAAGAAAACTAAACAAAGCAATACATATACACACACACCAATAGAAACACACACACTATATATATATTTACAAGTTTCTATACACACACACACATATATATATTGTGTGTGTGCAGAAACTTGTTAAGATTCTCAGTTTCCTAAGTCGTCGCATGGTAACAGAAAACAGTATAACAACAGATGGTGAAACTATGCGGAGACGATGTACACCAAACTAAACTGTACAATAAACATGTATAACTATCAGGCTTTTTTTTTTTAGTCTTAGTTTGTTCACAGGAGTTAGTTGCCTCCCACTTGTGTTTCTTTTTTTCTCATTTTCTTTCCAAATATTTGATTGTTCAACTTGATAAGGCCCTAAGATTTTGTAATCTTTGCTCTTTCTTCAAAATGATTCCAACAATCCCTGGAAGTTTTTTTGGGTGGGGGCCCTACCAAGTTGGGGCCCTAAGCTTTAACTTATATTGCCTAAAGGTATATTGCCCCCCGGCTAAACAAAATAAGTTTATTGACTCAGATACTATAGCTACCGTATAGCTTAAGCCACCGAGAAATTCTGCGTTTATCTTCGGTGTTTGTATTTGTTATTTCCGCGAAATGTCGTTGTCTAAAGTGCATCTCATTACCATGAACTACTTCCGGTAAATCAAAAGTTGGACTCAATGTTCCGAGGTTGTTGTAAAGGAACAAAAAACAATTTGCAGCTTTATACATTTTATCTTCACCTCGTCACTCTATTGACAGCATGGACCGACGGGGAATGAGTCCTGAGCAGGAGGGAGGTCATAGGTCAGGAAGCAACATAAAGTGTTTTGTTTCAGTTCGAGGTAATGAGGTAAAGAAATAAAATGAAACGTTAGGCGTGAGTCAAGAGTCAGGAGGTGAAAGACGGAGAGGGTGAAAGGGCGTCTGTGAGCAGGTAAGGGCGTAGTCAGTTGCCATCCCCGACTCAAGTCTCTCTCATGAGGGAGGCCGTTGTTTGATGCTGTTGTTGCCTCAATGACTGTATCAGAGAGTGGGGGGGGGGGGGCTTATCTTGACCCTGAACGATTCGCCTACAATAAAACAATGGTGAGTTAAGAAGGGTGAGTCTTAAACGTAAAGACAAACAAACAAATCAGTCACTCCCAATAACAGGATTTGTATAGTCTGTCTGTCTGTCTGTCTGTCTACTTGAGATTAGTTCCGGCTTGGACAGAATCGTAACCACGTGGGCATTCAGTTTTACTATTTATTTCCTCCTTTTCACAACACACTTGACTTTGAAACTGTGCACCAATAAACAATAAAACACTTCCCTACTATCAGGACTGGAATGATTGAGCCCCCTCTTTACAAAACAATCGCAGTAGTACACCCCACCCCTTCCTGCCCTTCCTAAACCCATCAATCAAACTTCTTTATGTGTGTGTGTGCGTGCGTGTGTGCTTGCCAAAGAGCAGAATAGTTTCGGGGAAAAAAACAACTTGTTCAAACCGAGTGTGTGTGTTAATTCTCATTGTTCGCAATCATTGCCACCGCCACATAACAACAGAATCGTTTACCTCCCTGACCCCACTGTGTGACAAAGGGAATGTTCGGTCCTGGAGGGAGCTTATGTCGTTCAAAGACTGTTGTGCCCTACGCCCCAGTGTTTTCACTGATATGGTTCCAGCTTGTTTGGTGAATTCATGTTGAAGTATAGATAATGTGAAATGTTACCTAGTGCCAGGGCGTGGTCCAGCTGGGTTAATATCACCAAATATTCATCAACACAGCACAATCAGCACAGCCTCACGATTCCTACAAACACGGCTGAGACCGTTTCTTTGTGTGTCATGTAAGAAGACAAACTATCGCTGTCCAAATTAAAATGTAGGAAACGAGAAGACGTGTAGGTTCGCTGCAGACGACAGATGAATTAGATCTGCAGCAAAGATTCAGCAGACGTTATTTCATTTCTTTGTCTCGCTGGTCGCATTAAGACGCATTGATGTGCAACTCTTGGCGTCTCCGCATAACGAAGTGCTAGTCGAATGAGCAAAACGTTGGTCGTCAACTTTAGACAACAACCATTTTATTTCCCGTTATTTTCAACAGTTTGGTACTTATTCAAATGTTTATTGTGTAGTTCTTATTTACTGAGAGATCATCTTTGTGGAAAGTATGTCTTCTCTTTGGATGGCACGTCAAGATAAGATCTGATAATATCATGGCATGGTGTTTGTAAATCTATCTTTTTAAACTTTGTTTTTACGACATAAGGGAGGGGCATGCGGGGGTACATTTCAATATAAAGAATTATAGGAACACTACAATTTAATTATTATTTACTGTATATAAACTGATGCTCTTGAAACAGAGGATGAGACTATGTTCTTTTAGATTTCTACGTTAACTAATTAGATCTAGTTTCTGTTCAAGTCGAAAACATGGTTAATTTTTTTTTTTATAATTCTAGATCTAGTAGTGAAATAAATAAAAAAAACTCTCTAGATCCAAGTTATGGGTATTTCTTGACTGCCTTCCAAAATGTACAGTAATCCCAGCTCGCATCAGATAAGTGGATACAATCAATGTCTTGTTTAAACCCGAGTTGAGAAACTATGGGGCGGGATTGCTTTTCCTTGCACCCCATCCCCCCCCCCCTTTTTTTTTTCCTCTTCCAGCCTTTATCGTTGGAACAATAAATCTTTTCATAACTTACTGGCAAACATTAAAAACATAAACCACATTGTCACGCAGTTTCAAGTGTTTTTTTTAAAGCGCATATTATGCGACACATCGTGAGCCTAATTCTGTCTGTTTAGGCTTCATAAACATTGTTTTTATATAGAAATATTACATTTTTTATATGGCATACTTTACAGTTCTAATCATAATTTACGATATAAGCCACCCTACTTATCCAGTAAGTTCCTATCATGCCAAGATTACAGCGCAATAGAGTTTTTATCTTCGGTCTTCTGTCAGTGCATGAGACAATGGCTTATCGAGAGGGGATCACAGAATGAGATTTTCTCTCGCACCTCATGAATGGAGTCAAGATAAAAAGAATATCAAATGCAATATATATATATATAAGTGAGGATTTTTTCATGTGTTGTGATAAAAAAATCTCAGGAGTTGAAAGTTGATAACGAGTTGATGTGTGGATGTTGATAGAAAAGTAAATTAGGTGTCTCCTTTTTCTTTTACCCTTTTCCATCGCCTCTTTAGCCTCTCTTCCATTGCCTCTTTAGCCTCTCTTCCATTGCCTCTTTAGCCTCTCTTCCATTGCCTCTTTAGCCTCTCTTCCATTGCCTCTTTAGCCTCTCTTCCATTGCCTCTTTAGCCTCTCTTCCATTGCCTCTTTAGCCTCTCTTCCATTGCCTCTTTAGCCGCTCTTCCATCGCCTCTCAAGCCTCTCTTCCATTGCCTCTTTAGCCTCTCTTCCATTGCCTCTTTAGCCTCTCTTCCATTGCCTCTTTAGCCTCTCTTCCATTGCCTGTTGAGCCTCTCTTCCATTGCCTCTAGTCTCTCTTCCATTGCCTGTTTAGCCTCTCTTCCATTGCCTGTTGAGCCTCTCTTCCATTGCCTGTTGAGCCTCTCTTCCATTGCCTCTTTAGCCTCTCTTCCATTGCCTGTTGAGCCTCTCTTCCATTGCCTGTTTAGCCTCTCTTCCATTGCCTGTTTAGCCTCTCTTCCATTGCCTCTTTAGCCTCTCTTCCATTGCCTCTTTAGCCTCTCTTCCATTGCTTGTTGAGCCTCTCTTCCATTGCTTGTTGAGCCTCTCTTCCATTGCCTCTTTAGCCTCTCTTCCATTGACATTTAAAGTCTGACGTGTCAATACTACAAGTTGTTAACGTTACTTATGCCGACTGTTGAAATCGTTTCCTGGTCTCTTCAGACACAAATAATAGCAGACATTGAACATGTATACCAATATAGCGCAGAAACAATTATTTTACAATGATTTAAAACTGCTGGACACATTTCGTGCGGCTTAGGTACCATAGACGTATCACGAGATGCTTCTCGGAATAGAAAATGTTGACATCTGTCTGGTAGCATATCTTATAATAGAGACGACATAGAAGAGAGCACCTGGTTGCATGCGGCTTCAGAACGTGGCAGCTGGAGATCACTTACATAGGCCGCGGAATACACATTTGAGACTAAAAGAAAATCTAAATCGACCACCGGCGGACAATGGTTATGACTGCGTTAGAAGTGGCAAAATATGTAGGTCGCGGCTGGGGCTGCGTAACCACGAGAAATACTGCATTCCTTATTAATCTTAGGAATTGAACACAAGCCTTATTATCATTAGAGAGGAACAGAAGTGGGTCGGATAGCATCACGTCACGGGCCGAATCAGGCCCGCGGTTGATGGTTTTGGCACCATTGATCTAGAGTCTATACTACGAGTTTATCTGGCACTAACAACAAAAACTTTGAAAGCAAGTGTATACATATACATGTAGTCATTGACTAACATCTAAGGCATCGAAAGCAAGCGTTTACATATACATGTAGTCATTGACTAAAATGTAGTCACTATCATTTTCTAAGCTATAACTTTGAAAGCAAATGTATACATATACATGTAAAAATTGAGTAACACATACGCTTTCAATGGTGCCGTTTTTTTTTTCATTTGTTTTCTGAGAAACAGTAACTAGATGAGTGGGACCCGCCATATTGGTTGCGATTTTAAACTGTCGAGTTCTCTATGAAGGTTTGCAAATTAACAGGAGAAATTTCCTGAAGACTCATCAAATATTTCGGCGTTCAATTAGCATTCTTTCATATTGCATCGGGAAATAAGAGTCTTCTTCCCACACTGAGTTTGTGCTCTTGGTGCAGCTGTCATGTAAGAGGTACAACGTTTTTGAAGCGTGAACTATAAACAATGTTACTTGATACTCTAACACACTGCGTGACTGGAAGCTGCACACTAGGCTCAGAACTATGTCAAATAAACTTTTGGAACAAGTGCTCGCTTGCAAAAATTATTTTTTGTTTTACAAAGCTTAAATCAACTCACTCCGTCCGTCCCTCCGTCTGTCTGTCTGGTACAAATTTCGTCCAAATTTTTGTCTCCCCCTTCTCGGATCAAGTTTACACTTTCTACAAATTATTCAGTGTCCCTAACAAACAAATTAATTCGCGGTTAAATAAACGTAACAGTCACTCTCAAAGCAACAGCACTTCAATTTCAGAATAACACGATGTTTGTAAATACACAGATTTAGCTCAGATGTCTCTTATAAATGTGAATCGAATGCTTAGAGTTAGCTCAGATGTATCTTATAAATATGAATTGGATGCTTAGATTTAGCTCAGATGTGTCTTATAAATGTGAATTGAATGCTTAGATTTAGCTCAGATGTGTCTTATAAATATGAATTGGATGCTTAGATTTAGCTCAGATGTGTCTTATAAATGTGAATTGAATGCTTAGATTTAGCTCAGATGTGTCTTATAAATATGAATTGGATGCTTAGATTTAGCTCAGATGTGTCTTATAAATGTGAATTGAATGCTTAGATTTAGCTCAGATGTGTCTTATAAATGTGAATTGAATGCTTAGATTTAGCTCAGATGTGTCTTATAAATGTGAATTGAATGCTTAGAGTTAGCTCAGATGTGTCTTATAAATGTGAATTGAATGCTTAGATTTAGCTCAGATGTGTCTTATAAATGTGAATTGAATGCTTAGAGTTAGCTCAGATGTGTCTTATAAATGTGAATTGAATGCTTAGATTTAGCTCAGATGTGTCTTATAAATGTGAATTGAATGCTTAGAGTTAGCTCAGATGTGTCTTATAAATGTGAATTGAATGCTTAGAGTTAGCTCAGATGTGTCTTATAAATGTGAATTGAATGCTTAGATTTAGCTCAGATGTCTCTTATAAATATGCTATAATGAAGCTTAACTATAAAAATCTACATCACGTTCGCATTTATAATAACTGCAAAAGTAAAAATAAATTGCAAGCAAACTAATAACCTTATAGATTCCATTTTTTTTTAATTTCTATCCGACTTTTTACCAAGCCTAAGAAAGAGTTTAGAGAAAATAACAAAAACTTTGTTGTCAATCTGGGCCATGGTCGCAAACTAAATCCACCCTTGCACCTGCTATCCTCAACGCTTTCATCAACACTCTTATCTTTCATATTCTTTTAGACTCTCAATCATTTCCCATTTCTTTCGCTCCATCAACCCCCCCGTTATCTTCGGAAAACATCAAGTCATCTGATGGTTCCTAAAATAGCTGCCTATTAGCTTCCATCTCTCAAGATCTCAAGTTCCACTCCCATGTGTAGACGCCTTAGAGTTCCAGATTCGACAAAATGAGAAAGTTTACAACCTTTCAGCTTTATTTTGGAAACAATGAATTAAACGCGTAGATTGTCTTCCACAGTACGCGAGAATATTCATTCACTTCCGTCCTGGGCTTGCGCATGCGCTGATTGCGGGTTTTTTGTTATTTTCGGGAGCAAGCCCTCAGAATGAGAGAGATATTGCTAAGTGTGGCAAGATAGTCTTGGCTGTATCAGAGAAGATAAAAACGAGTTTGGTTGTTGTTTTTTTTTTGTATTTAAAACTTATATAAGCAATATTTTAGTCCACTAATGGCCGTATGCCTGGTGCACATAGTTCGGCGGCTTTTTCTCTTGAGTAGCTCGATAACAAAGCTTTCTGTCAAGTGGCCCACATGGGCTTTATCTGGACAACATTTTGGGGTGGGGCTCAACACTCCGACTCAGACTTTTGCCTAGGAAACGCACTGCTGTGGGTGGCGGGTGGTCCAGCGTCGGAACATTTTTTTTAGAATTAAATCTTTGATCTTTGTTGTTGTTTTTTTTAAATTGTGTTTTGTAGATGATAAAGTTATGAGTAAGGAAATAAAAAAAATTCTTTTTTAATGTTGAAGCTTATCAAACTCTTCATAAAGTAGTTCTTACATTCTGAAAACTTGTTCAATAAAGTACATGAACTTTTTGTGGAGAATAGATTTGCTATCACAATCTTCGTTATTATATCCTATTTGTTAGTTTGTATCTGCGACATCACGATATTGAGTGTTCGGTAGTTTGTTTGTTTTTTTAAAGGAGATATTTATGCAAAATTATAACATCAGAAACGCATTGTCTGATGAATACAATCTCATCGTGACATCAAGTAACAATTCGTGACAATCAGTCTCAAAAGACATCGTTGTCATCTGGCAATCAAACATATATCGTCACATCTAGTCCCTGAAGCGTTTTCTTTGTCCACCTTGTGAGCACTTCGTTATATTGAAATGAGATGAAATAACTGTAGTAGACTTTAGTCACATAATATTCTTTAACAAAATCTAACTCACTATAATAACACAACCTTTCAGTCTTACGGTCTGGAGTCGTCTGTCTTAACTAAGACCAAGACCAAATGACGACAAAGCCACCTATGTTGCATCATTCACAACCAATCGCTAACCTCTTCCCACCGTCACCATAGAAACACACACACACATTCCATAACATGTTAATGCTTTGCAGGCCCGCTCTTCGAAGGACTTCAGCATCAGGTATTTCTGATGTAATGAATCTAGGGGACACTAGAATCCAGTTTTAGAACTACTCCTTGCGCGCTGAAATCAGTAGGTCTCACCCTCTAAGTACTTTTAAAAGAGACCTCTCAAGTATCCCCCCCCCCCCCTGGTTCTATTGGAAGCAAGCCACTTGATCAGTTCACACTTAATGGAGTCTCAAGAAGTCACACATAAAAATATATATCAGTACACGTGTTAAGTGATATGAAACCAGATGTTTTGTGTTTGTTTCTTACTTGTTATTTTCTATTGTATGTAGACTTGTTGTTGTTTTGTTTTTTTGACAATAGGTAGGTTTTAATAGTCTTTTGTCATTTCTTTTGTTGTCAGAATTTATTTGTAGTATTAATGTACAGTCAATGACTGTAGGTTGACTACTAGCATTATTATTTTATGTTTATGTCTAGATAAGAATTTATGAATCACAAGAAATCTGGTCTAAAGAAAAGGGTTAAGGAAAAAAAAAAGATTCCATAGGTCGGTGAGGAGTGTTTCGGGAATGTATATAGTCTTCAGATGAAAACAAAATGTTTGGCTTTTCCAACAACTAGATCTAGAAACTTAGATTTACACACATTTACACACATTCAACTCTGATCCATTCTTGTCTGGGTGTTTCAATGCCAGCTGGAATGTGGACACATTGAATGCTATAGCTCGAGTCTCCTTCACTTATGCTAATCACTCATTCTTCCTTTACGCTCACATTTTTAAATCTCGAGGATCGGCCATTTTCTAACCAGACTTACATTCAATGGCTGTGATATCGGCTATCATTTTGTTGTTGTTGTTTTCTATATAACAAACTTTTTGTCAGAGTCGTATCTATATAATGTCTCTCGTAGTTCAGCGGGAAATAAAACGCTCTGCATACCCTGTAATTTCTTAGCATTTGCAAGGGGAACAAACTCTTCGGGGTTACAAGATCAACTTCTGAAACAGAGTTACCGGTATTTATTATCTTTTACTATCTTACTGCTTAAGAGAACTGACCTTGTTCAGGGCCGGGCTTAGGCCACTGCAACCTATGCTGCCTCAGTGGGCCCCGCACTTTCATAGGCCCCGCGCAAATTCTATGTGTAAATTATTAAATTAAACCATTTTAACTTATTATTAAAGGGTTCCTGGAATTCTCCTGAAATTGCAAAATATACGAAAAAGTCATGAAAAGCTCCTGAAATTATTCAAATCTTCTGAAAACCCATGTAAATTTCCTTAAAAAACAGACAAAATTGTTGTTTCAGGGAGTCATTCAATATGGAAAACGCGAATTGTAACCAAAACAAGAAGTTCAAAGACTTAATTTACTTTAATAGTCACTGGCATATAAATATAGATCTAAATCTATCTCGACCTCTTTCAAAAAGAAAAAAGCGATATTTTGCTAGTCGATAGTAAATCTAAAGGGCAGGTCTGAATGTTTATCGGCTTTATGTTGGTAAACTACTATCTACTGTAGATGGCTCGTAAAATTCATTTGACAGTGATTTTGCACTTATTAAAGTATGAATAAAATGCAAAGACGAATTTATTTGCTAATACAAAATCTTAATTTTCACTTATTATCCTTATCCCTACCTAGACTGGGCCCCGCGCAATCCGTTTCGCATAGGACCCCTCAATCTTTAGGGCCGGCCCTGTGTTTACAGACGATGTGTGGCAATTGTAGAGTGGGGGGGGGGGGGGGAAGGTGAGCCTCAACAGAATTTCACAAGTTTTACAGAATGCTATTTAAAAAAAAAATGTTTTACAATAAAAAACTAGAAGTGTCTCCGTACCAGCTGAACAAGATGCATAGAAAAACAACAAGGGAGTTAGCGCTTCTGCTCTGCATTGGCAATGGTAATATTAACACTGTGTTGATACTCAGTCGTTGGTTTGTAGTTTCAAAATGGCTAATACAACTAATTCGATTATTAAATTCGAAATAAACCTGAACAGACTTCTTTCAAAACAAGTTTGAACAAAACTTATATTTATAAATATACCCAGTTCCAGCTTGAAGGTAGATCTATGTACTAGGACTAATGAAATAATTTAAGCACAATCTCAAAACAAATACACGTCTCCTCTTTCATTTTTACGCCAGTCTTCTAAACTAACTTTAATTACGACAGTCCATCTCGTGGTTTCGTCAGAAACTCTTCAGCCTACACAACCAAAACATCCGCCCTACTTTCCTCAGAGTTACATCAGCAACACAAACACATACACTTCATACACACTGCTCAGTAAAGAATGGATTCATTCACTTTATAGCAACACATATTATCCCATTCAGCTTTCTTGGAGCACTAGCTACCAAGTCACGCATCAGCACAGCATTGTTCAAAGTTTGTCCTGTTTCGACTTTTATACTTATCTTCGTTACGTAATTTACACCTACACACGCACACACACACACGAGGAATACTGATTATCTCGTCTGCAATAACAGGAAATAAACTCCAGCGAATGCCCACGTAATACACGACGCTATGACGTGTAGATTCAGAGATAAACTACTGCATTTTACTACATCTGCTTGCGCAAACGCAGTGGATCTAGAAGCGCGTGCTGATCATGCCGGACCTAGACTATTATCTCTTCTGACGCTCGCAGTCTAGTTTTGAGACGGCAGGCATGTAGCGAGCGCCAGATAAGTTTTCGGTTTCCTAGGGTCGGGGGACCAAAACTTGTAAAGATAAGATAATGAAGTATGTAAACATATTTGGCATGTACGACATTACGTCATGAACACTACATTCACTTGGCCAGGTCAATGTACATTTTTTTTTCTAAAATTAGAACTAAAAAAGTAATGTAAAATAAGTAAACTAAATTCATACTTTTTCAAATAATACAGAAAACTAAACATTCATACTTTGTCATTGAAAAATAAAAATAAATGGCCGGTATGGGGATCGAACGCACGATATTCGAGATAATAGCACGACCCTCTAACACCTTTTCCAATAGACCTCATTCACCAATTGTAAACAAACAACTTTTAGCCACGTGATTCTCTATCTCTTCTATAGAAAATACGATCTAATTTTTAATACACAATGGCTATCACGTGACAGTTTTTTCCGTTGTTTTATCAATATTATCACGTGACAAAATGTTGTTTGTTTACGATTGGCGAATGAGGTCCATTAGCTAAACGATTAAGGACAAATTTTAACTCATAATAAAAGATTCAAATGATTCGACTTTCGGTTTTGAGTTTTGTATTTGTGGTTTAGAATTATTTAAAGTGTGAGTGGGAATGGAATGCAAACTTGAACTCAGCCATCTTTGGACAATGCCTTTGGGATTGAGTTTTGAAGGGTTAAGTTGAAGTGAACAAGTGACAAAAAGTGTGGGGTAAACACGGTCAACACAACTGTACCATTGGATGGCAGTGACATCGTGACGTTTCAAGTCAGTTTAAGTACGTTTTACTGTACAACAAGAGCTACCCGTAACATTGGAGACCTTTTTAATTCGTAACTCTCTCAACTTTAACAGTCTTAAAGGATTTAATACGTGGCTCTAAACTTAATTGTCTAAATTTAATACGTGGCTCTAAACTTAATTGTCTAAATTTAATACGTGGCTCTAAACTTAATTGTCTAAATTTAATACGTGGCTCTAAACTTAATTGTCTAAATTTAATACGTGGCTCCAAACTTAATTGTCTAAATTTAATACGTGGCTCTAAACTTAATTGTCTAAATTTAATACGTGGCTCTAAACTTAATTGTCTAAATTTAATATGTGGCTCTAAACTGGAGTCTAAAAGATATAAGCTTTGGCAGATAGAGTGAGCTCTGAGGTATGGAGGTGTGGCATTGAATTAATCTATGCCTTCTGTCAAGTTTGAATAATGGCTGAAAGAACATTAACCTTACCAGTTCTTTTTAATTGACAATGTGATATTACTTTTTGAAAAAAAATAAGTTTGGACTTTGTTGTAATATTTGCGATTCCTGATGTTAAGAAAAGTTAGATATTAATCAAAACCCTAAAGACAAATATATTAAAGAAAATCAATTTTTAAAAAATCGAAACATAGAACAAAAAATGTCAGAACTTGACTACAAATCCCAGCATTCAGGAACAGAAACTCTAACATCCTAACCAGACTCACCATGAAGTCGTCTGTGTGATATTGAACGTGACACGCACGTGTCTTCCTACGTTACAACACAAGGCACATTGTTGTGAGAGCAATCTATCCATCTCTGTGACTGCTCACACTTATATGTGTGTGTGGAAAGCATCCTTCTTGGTCTAGAAACAGCTTTATTATAACTCTAACGTGACCTTTGTTAAGAATCACCAAACGACATCTGGCAACATTGTTTCACTTTTCTAATATTACAGTTTATGTTGTATTTGTTTGACATTTAATTATTTTTTTTTTATAATTGTATTTTATAATCGTTAAAACACTACTAATCAAACAATTAAATGCTGGTACATTGTGTTGGTACATTGTGTTGGTACATTGTGCTGGTACATTGTGTTGGTACATTGTGTTGGTACATTGTGTTGGTACATTGTGCTGGTACATTGTGTTGGTATGTTGTGCTGGTACATTGTGCTGGTACATAGTGCCCTTACATTGTGCTGGTACATTGTGCTTGTATGTTATTTTAAATGGCCGTGTGAAATAAAAAAAACAACATTACAAACATCCACACTCTTCTCTGACGTACGTAAAATGCTACTAGAAGAGTGTGTGGCTCTACAAACACAGGGGAAAAGCCAAAATTGACAGTCGAATAGAGAAGAAAATGGGATGACTTTGATTAGAACCCAGTGTCAACGTTAGTGCAGATATATCTGACTAGATAACATGACGCGTTTGCTCCACAGCACCCCCCCCCCCCTACAATACACGTTATGGTTCTGTGAAATAAAATTAAGTGATAAACACTTATATATAAGCTTTACCATTTCTTTTTATTTGTTTTAAATTTAATATCATGGATGTTACTGTCATGTCTGCATGTAAGATCTTAGGGTGTATAGATTTATATCTAAAAATATATACGAGCCAATAAACTAGTCTTTTTTTTTTCCCACCTGGCTCTTGAAACATTAAACATCAGCAAACATTTGATTATCAACTGAATTGTGTTTGTATGTTTGTATGTGGCTGAAGATGGGGGTGCACATTCTAGCGTATATGTGTGTCTGTATGAGGAGGTGTACGTATGGATGTACGCCTCATTAAGGTCAGCTTGCTCATGAACATCAAGTGCATCATTTCAAGGCTAGATCTGCTGCGCTAGTTGTCGCCCTTGGAACATTTAGAGTTGCCTCAAACATTGGCTCAACGTTTTTTTTTCTTTATGATTACGGTGTGGTATCCATGACAACGGTACTCAAAGCCCCAGAATGTTATTTCCCCAGTCACCAAGTAAATAACTGACCAAGTAAATAACTGACCAAGTAAATAACTGACCAAGTAAATAACTGTCCAAGTAAATAACTGTCCAAGTAAATAACTGTCCAAGTAAATATTAAATTGAAGTTGCCATTTACTTCATGACTTGGAACTGAAAGAGTTTGTCTTGCACAAAAAGCTATTCATCATCATCATAGTTTGCAAAACAATAAAAATAGAAAAAATAAATTAAAAACAAAAACGAATTCGATCCCTGTCCTGGCTATACAATCCCTGGCTATACAATCCCTGTCCTGGCTATACAATCCCTGGCTATACAATCCCTGTCCTGGCAATACAATCCCTGTCCTGGCTATACAATCCCTGTCCTGGCTATACAATCCCTGTCCTGGCTATACAATCCCTGTCCTGGCTATACAATCCATGTCCTGGCTATACAATCCCTGTCCTGGCTATACAATCCCTGTCCTGGCTATACAATCCCTGGCTATACAATCCCTGTCCTGACTATACAATCCCTGGCTATACAATCCCTGTCCTGGCTATACAATCCCTGGCTATACAATCCCTGTCCTGGCTATACAATCCCTGGCTATACAATCCCTGTCCTGGCTATACAATCCCTGGCTATACAATCCCTGTCCTGGCTATATAATCCCTGGCATGTTATAATCCTTTATTTGGTCGTTTGAACTCTGCACGTATTAGGTTTAGTTTATTCTTTACAAGGTTGCCAGATTTTGTTGTTTTTACTCCGAGCTGTGACATCACTGGTAGAGGCTATGGCAGTGATTTCGTAGTTTTACACTTAATAGAAACCCTGACCCTTGTATAGCAACAGTCCTTGAAAATGTCTGCATTGGAGCATAATTGGATGTGGCGCAAAATATGCAGGTCGTAACTGTTTTTGTGGTCATGTGTGATCATCCTTAATCTTCGGAATAGCATAATTCTTGCATATATAATTAACATATATATATATATATATATATTGTTACGTATTTCTGAATCTTCTGGCTAAATGTACTAGTAGGCACACAAATAAAAACACTGCAAAGAACTTGACGACTCAACTTTTAGCTTTATATAACTTTATTGAATATTAACTGTAACAATTCGTCACTGTAACATTTAGCGTATACGTCTTACATCGACTGTATCGACTGTAACGGCTCAAGTCCACTCTCTTCTACTGTCTCGCACAGTAGACAACAGTAACGACGACTGTACTGACTCTTTTCACATTAACTCTCTGGTTTATATAGAGTCCCTAATCGCTTGTCCAATATTGCAAAAACACTGCTAGTATCCTCTGGAACAACACGGGAGGAAACATCACATCCTGTCGTTGTTTATACATGTCGATTCCAGAGAACACCTGTTGCAGTGTCATCTCGCCGAGGTCACTACGAATTGTCACTGATCATTTATAACACTGCCCCCCTTCGTAGATCTGTTCGTCCCCTGGAACAACACGTGAGGGCACGTCACATCCTGTCTTTGTTTACACGCGTAGATTCCAGAGAACACTCGGTGCTGTGTCATCTCGCATATAATATATATATATAACTTTTGCTTTAAATTTTCCACTTTCTAGGTTTTGTTTTTAGTTTCTAGGTTTTCTTTTTTAGTTTCTAGGTTTTGTTTTATGTTTGTCACTAATAGCAGCGTGAAAACGTCTGTCGCTGTGTTCATTGGCTTGATGCATCTATTTTTAAACGCCCCTTGCACACTATCGCTTGCCCTTTATTATTCTTATCCTATTTCGTCCTCCGTCGGAACTAATAAAGATAAGCTCTTTCCCCCCCCCCCCCTTCCTGACATACGCCTAAAGATATCTGTATTTCTTCTCCGTAGTTTGTAGCTAAACGGAAGGTAGCTTGTCAAAGAGTAGCCACTTAATTTGGCTGGTCAAGGGCCATAGAGGATGATACTTCTTATAGTCACATTTTATTGACCATGCGATAGCGTTTTATCTGTAAGCTAATTGCCAAGCCCTTTCTACATTAAAATAGAAACCGAATAGCAAAATGCTGAAATGAAACATTTGGCTTTGTGTTTTCCATTCACAAGATGGGCGGCATCACTTTGCAGTGTTTTTTACCTTTAACTCGAGATTCTGTTTTTTTCCCACTTTTTATGTCAAGTTTAACCTTCATCAGACCTACAAAACCTGGCAGATGATTTCAGCGTAATCTCCGCTCGCTGGCAACTTGGCAAATGATGCACTTTCACGACTTTATCTAAGGGAGCTAACTATCAAAGGTTATACTCGAGAGTTGTTCCTTTTGTTGCCGAAAAGCTGGAGATATCTTGATTCTAGGTCGACTCGGCTTCGTCTTTCAACGTCACAGCATTCTCACTTTCATTGTCAGAGTTATCTCTCATGCTACAACGGATATCTCTTTCAAATATCTATTTATTACATTTTTAAAAAAGGAGAAGAGGCGATCTTCTGTTACTTTGTTGAAACGGAAACAAAACACACAGAACAAATCCAAAATAAGATGCTGAGTACATAAAGTAGTATACTAGTAATACTAGTCATATGACCGTGACCTTCATAACTACACGCAGCCCAATTTACTTTATGCTACTAGACCAGTGGTGCCCAGATTTTTTAGTCTAGACTCTAGAGAGACATCTCATTTTCTGGCACATATTTGTCACAAACGTCACCATCTCAAAACTTCAACGATCCGAATGAAACGACTCGGATTTGTTGTGTACTTCGGTCAGAAGTGACGCTGAGACAAATGCCTTTTTGTCTCTAGCCGAACATGGCCGAAAAAAAAAGACATTGCTGCTTTAATTAAAAACAGAGCTACACCATAAACTATACATTGGTCATGTATAGTCTTGTATACATAGGTCCTGTGTAGTCTATTATACATAGGTCATGTATAGTCTTGTATGCATAGGTCCTGTGTAGTCTATTATACATAGGTCATGTATAGTCTTGTATGCATAGGTCCTGTGTAGTCTATTATACATAGGTCATGTATAGTCTATTATCTATTCAAACATTACACCCGGACTAAACTACAAACAACCAACCATCAAAAAAAATTTACTAAATATCACCTTAACAAAAGAATCAAAACCACTGGAGCTCAAAGTAGGCACGCTTGAAACAATCGAAAGCTATCAAAAAACAGCTATCCATATTTATACAGACGGATCGGCTTTCAAAGCTACCATCAATGCTGGTCTTGGTGCCTTAATGGTCTTCCCTAAAAATAAACACTTTGAGATAAGCGCACCCTGTGGCGATTACTGCTCAAACTTCCAAGCCGAAATTGAGGCAATTACCATAGCACTACAGACAGTGGAAAACAAATTATATGAAGGAGTGCAACCACCATCAGATATTGTTGTCTTTACAAACTCCCAATCTACTCTGCAAGCACTTAACAGCAGCACCTCAAACAGCCCAAGAGAGTTGACAAAACTCATTGTGATAATCCACCAGATGATATCAAAATTAAATATCAATATCACACTACAGTGGATCCCTGGACACATTGGCATCATGGGAAATGAAAAGGCAGATAAGCTATCAAAGGCAGGTTCATCTATGGAACTACCTCACCCGAAGGTCAATGTTAGTCAACAATCACAAAGAGGAGTGGCTCAACCAATGGGCATCAGGAAATACAGGCAGAGCCATGTACAGAGAAATGACTACGCCTAACAAACTGGACAGTATGAACTTCCTCCCCCGCAAAGAACAATCTACAATCTTCCAACTAAGAACAGGACACACACCACTATTAAATTACCACCTGAACAAAATAAACTCAACACAACTACCCCTTTGCAGACACTGCGCCCACCCCTTTGAAACCGTAAACCATATCCTCTTTGAATGCCCCTCCTTAATCCACCTTAGGCAGACCCTATTTCCACTACAGCCCAACATAACCAACACCCTGTACGGCAGTGCTGAACAACTGAAGAAAACAGCACACTTTTTTTCCTTGGCACAGTCTGCAAAAGAGCTGACAGCTCAGCAGCAATAAAGCTGGCTAGAAGAAGAAGAAGAATAGTCTATTATACATAGGTCCTGTGTAGTTTATTATACATAGGTCCTGTATAGTCTATTATACATAGGTCCTGTATAGTCTATTATACATAGGTCATGTGTAGTTTATTATACATAGGTCCTGTATAGTCTATTATACATAGGTCCTGTATAGTCTATTATACATAGGTCCTGTATAGTCTATTATACATAGGTCATGTATAGTCTATTATACATAGGTCATGTGTAGTCTATTATACATAGGTCATGTATAGTCTATTATACATAGGTCATGTGTAGTCTATTATACATAGGTCATGTGTAGTCTATTATACATAGGTCATGTGTAGTCTATTATACATAGGTCATGTGTAGTCTATTATACATAGGTCATGTGTAGTCTATTATACATAGGTCATGTGTAGTCTATTATACATAGGTCATGTGCAGTCTAGATGGCCTCTCATTCTTTACTGCCAGCTTTATTATGCCGACATGCATTCAATAGTACGTCACTTTGTTTTGTTAAAGTTAGTATATAAAGCTGGTTAGCTAAATACGAAGTTTGTCGCTGTGATGCTATTAATATCGTGTGGATTTGTAGTCGTTAGGTTGTAGCTCCAAACTAGTCCAACGTAACCGTTTTTTAAACAGAAAAATAAACATAACTTTTTTTATAGTATAACTTATTTTTATACTGTATAGTGTATACTATCTACAGCTTTGGACTGAGTTGTGACTTCCATATGCCGATGTCTGTGGAGAGAGTTTGTCGCCCTATTGAGCCGGAAAGCTTGGGAGAATGTAAGTCTAATTAAATCAAGACTTCAAGACACACGTAGGCCTAATGTCGTAACGCAAATGAAATTGTATCTCAACAATTGAACAAAGCTCAAACTCCAAGGGTCTTTCTGTCAGTCGTGTCCAGCTTGTACTCACACTTTCACACACCACCCCCTATTTATCACCTCAACTGGACTTACTCATGAGAAACACACACACACAAGGCGGCAAATCTGAAATTCGCTTTCTCCCAGTCAATTCGACTTCAACCCAAACTAAAAGACTACAGCTACAATGTGCTCGTTTCTACGTTGCAGTCGGCGCGTGCTCTGGTGAACGTTTTTAAAAAGTGACAGATTATATAGCTGTTATATTTAGGAGACTAGTGGCCACTTGAACGGCCGTGACAGACAGTCTACAGAAAGTGAAGTGTTTCTTGGTCCTGGAGAGGGGGCTGTGCTAATGTAGCCAGAAAGATAGGTGAAAAAAGGGGGGGGGAGCGGGGTTAGCCGTGTAGGAAATTCAATTAAGTTCAAGTGCAGAGTACTGCAGTTCATCGCCTAAACATGTGACTACAGAGGCGGAACCTGGAGCTGACTATGCAGTGGCGATTGTGATTGTTGCTTTCACAAACTGACACACATCATGACATAATATATTTTAATACTTTGTCAATACTTTGTCAATACCTCGTCAGTACTTTGTCAATACTTTGCCAATACTTTGTCAATACTTTATCAATACTTTATCAATACTTTGCCAATACATTGTCAATACTTTGCCAATACATTGTCAATACTTTGCAAATACTTTGTCAATACTTTATCAATACTCTGTCAATACTTTATCAATACTTTGCCAATACTTTCTCAATACTTTGTCAATACTTTGTCAATACTCTGTCAATACTCTGTCTATACTATGTCAATACTCTGTCAATACTGTCAATACGCTGTTAGAACTTCGTCAATACTCTGTCAATACTTTGTCAATACTGTCAATACGCTGTTAATACTTCGTCAATACTTTGTCAATACTGTCAATACTCTGTCAATACTTTGTAAATGCTTCAATATTGTGTCCATACTTTATTAATACTTCCTCAATACTCGGTTTTATTATTGGATAGATTTCGGATGTTCCATAAGAAATTAAGATTAAAATGACTTGCTAGCTAGATCTTCTGCATGACGCCGCTAACCTCACGTATTAGACACGCAAACAGACACGTGGTTTTGGGGCTGGATACAACTATTTTTAAATCTAATTCCTGAATGAGCTATTGTGGACACCTCCTCTACATTTGTGTTTTATTGCCAAAGAACTTTGGTCTCAGACTGCAAGTTTCCTGACTCTGCTGTCTGGCCACTTACGTCATAACGGGAAACCACGTGTTGGATACAACATTTGTACAATCAGCTCATCTTAATGTCAGCACATAGAGGCTTGTACTCACACTTGGTTGTGGGGGAACAATAGAAAGGTGAGCAGAGGACTCACGGAGGGGAGGAAGTCTTCATTTCCTTTCATCTAGAACAATGCAACAAACTGGAGTTAGAAAGTTTAGGGTTCATAGGAGTTCGTCAAAGGGAGAGAACTGAAACGAATGGTGTAGGCGTGCGTGATGACATTTAGAGTTGTCCTTCTTGAACAAATAGAAAATGATATGCATGGCCACAACTTGATCAAAATAATCTTATTTCACACTGTGACACATTTGAGTATTAGCGAGATAGTCTATATGTGGTGTGGGCACTTAATTTTGTCCCGTGACTACAAAATTCAAGAGCACTATAATTAAAAAAAGCTCGAGTCACTGAAAAAAAAGGTCACTGGAAATATTTGGAGATTTTCACGATTAACTAAACATTGTCAAGGAATCTAAATGGATCTTAAAATATGCAAAGTAAATAAAAGTCACAAACAAAAGTGCTTAAAGAAATTAATTCTGTAGTGTTAAAATGTGCACAGAAACTGATGGTGTACCTTTTGAAAAGCATAGCTTAGCCACACCTGCTTTATTTTCTACACTGAATACACCAAAAAGCTTTGCTATTTTTAGGTTTTCCTCCATGTTTGAAAATCTTCAATTATGCCCAGAAATCATGAAATCTCAAATCAGTGGATTTGTTTCCTTCTGTTTAGCCTCTCTGATCACACTCTACTCTCGATCCGTCTCCGCCAAAGTTCAAGTCGCTGCCACACATGTAATAGCTTAAGTTATTTGAATTCAAATTTCACGTAAAGTATTACCTCTATGAAATGCCTACGACGACTTTCCATGAGACGACACTTCGCAACAGCAGCATTTTAAAAGCATTTATTAAGCTGTCATCTCCCACAGTTGTCTATCTTGTGTCGACAAGAGTTAGTGAAGCAGATTTAATGAAGTGACCCGTTCCTAGATCTGTTCACCTCCAGGTGGGTTCTTTTGTTCGTTACTTACAACTACAGGAAGGAAACAAGCGAGAACAATTTTTGTTTTCAATCAATGCCTACTTGATAAAGCTGATGGTCGTGGCCTGACAGGTAGCAGTAGGTCTTGTGATGGTGGCCTGACAGGTAGCAGTAGGTCTTGTGATGGTGGCCTGACAGGTAGCAGTAGGTCTTGTGATGGTGGCCTGACAGGTAGCAGTAGGTCTTGTGATGGTGGCCTGACAGGTAGCAGTAGGTCTTGTGATGGTGGCCTGACAGGTAGCAGTAGGTCTTGTGATGGTGGCCTGAAAGGGAGCATAGGTCTTGTGATGGTGGCCTGACAGGTAGCAGTAGGTCTTGTGATGGTGGCCTGACAGGTAGCAGTAGGTCTTGTGATGGTGGCCTGACAGGTAGCAGTAGGTCTTGTGATGGTGGCCTGACAGTTAGCATTAGGTCTTGAAATGCTTTCTTTGAACAAAAAAAACAACTTAAGCCTAATTTCCTTTAAAGAGGATGAAATAATTGTGAATAATTATATAGGTCAGATTAAAGTTGTATCTTCAGTTCGTTTGTGAATTTTTCCCCCAACATAAAATGTCGAATTTCTTGGAAAATCGATAGAGCCGTTTTCGAAATACAAGAGCTTTTTTTTTTAAAATAATCTGCATCTAACAGGAAGCAAGAAGATGGCAGCGGAAAGGGTTATAACCTGGGATCATCGGGAAGATCGAACGACAGCCCGGCGCGCATACAACACGACCACGCAGCCTCTTCTCTGTATAAACTCGAACCTTCGAGAAGCGAATGTATAAATAAACTTCCCGTGTACACTTTGTTGGGACCTTGACGTGTACACAACGAGAGATATACACACATACACATTTTACACACACACACACACACATACGTGTATGCACTTAAACAAAGACTTTCCGTTACAAAAATATTTCACAATCTCACTGGCATATTTTTAAAGACATTCTCAGGCGTTGAACCATTCCAGCAAGTGTTTCCTTTCGGATGTGTTAGCTACTCTACTGTATATCTCAGATGATAATGAAAGTGGATTTTTAATATAAACTAATTGTAATCATCCTAGTGTATCAGAAACTTTCACGAACTTAAGTGTTCTAACATCTAGAAATACGAACCCCTCCCCTCCCCCTTTTTGCGAGAAACACTCTGAATAGAATCATACAAAATTTAGTGTTGGACATTTTCGAAAACCTTTTATTTATTTGTTACCAAATTATTGTGTGCATTATATACATCTTCTGGTATGTTATACTTCACGATAGTTTACAATTTCCTTACCATTTACAACAAAATATACAATTTCCTTTGTGTCTAATTGATAAAAGTCTGGCCAATGTTACCCTCGTCAAACGAATGAAAAAGTTGTTTTCAAAACATATTTTTTTTAAGTATGGGAATGTTCTATGCTCTTTGTCTAAGGATTATTTTGTAAATGGAGTCTTTGGTGTATCCGGTTTGCAAAATTCTGGAAAAGGATACGTTATGCATTTTAAAAAGCATCAAAAAAATCGTGTGTGCATTTGAGCACTTCTGAATGGAAGTTCTTAACTTTTGCTCATGTAGAATAGAATTATTTTTATTATTTAGTTTAAATAGCAATCTTTCAATCCAATTTTATTGGCATTGCTGTTTGTTTGTTTCTGGTTTTTGTTTTGTT
Organism: Biomphalaria sudanica; assembly: GCA_036873155.1. NCBI lineage: Eukaryota > Metazoa > Mollusca > Gastropoda > Planorbidae > Biomphalaria > Biomphalaria sudanica. Next base: position 199,406 of record JAZGLO010004904.1, on the reverse strand, counting down.
CTTTTTTAGGTTTTTTTTTATAAAATTTATTTCAAGATCTTTCACAATCTTCCTCTTTTCATTTTCTTACCTATTTTTCTAAAAGTTGCATTATATCCCCACCACATTTCTTCTTATCGCTAACTCTTCTTTTTATTTCTTACGGTATTTTATTGCTTAAAGAAAGTAAGCAAGATCTTTTTAAATAAGAAACAAAGAGAAGATAACTGTGATTATGGGAATCACCAATGAAATATAATGTCAGGAAATGCTTGATTATCTGTTTGCTGAAAGGATATGGGTTAGTGCTGATTAAAAACTGCGCATTCTGAACACGCTGTACACTGAGATAAAGTTGGGCCTATCTTTAGGGAGATTTATCATCAAGGATAGGTACTTATCATGTAAACATTATCATCTTCTATACATTTTTCATTTACGTTAGAAGAAAATATGAGTGTGAGCTATTCCATCTCAGGTGTGTGTGTGTGTGTGTAAAAACATCTCCTGCGATTCAAAGGTTCTCCAGCTGTTTGAGTTGACATCCTTGATATCTGCAGCAAGTGAAGCACGTTGGTACTAATTGAATCAACATTCCCAGCCCAGCAGTCGACCAGTGGGTGTTGCCTCCTTCAGTGACTACGTCATAAGTCTATCATTTCCAACTCCACCTTGTTTGAAAGAAATCTTTACGTCTGCTCAAGATGTTTCCATTACGGATTTGCCGCGAAACTTTAAAGCATTGTGTGCGAATGGGTTGGGGGACAGGGAGGTGTTGATGTAGAAACATGGGCATAAAGGAAAGTCGACTTTCTAAGCAGCCATTTTATTTTTCCCCAAAATATTCTTCTTCTACTTCGAATGCCCGTCATTCAACGCCGTTCTAGCAGTAGCTAGGGCGCCATGAAAGATAAACACTATAGAATGGATATCACCTTTCTGACACGGATACAAGAGACTCAATTCAGAAATCTACGGGAAAATAATTATGTTTTTAAAAATTTCTGCAAATACATTTCGTGAACAAAGCATAAGACAGAGCAGGCAGACATCTAGTAATCTTATATCTTAATGATCATTTTCTGCTCCTTGTCAGAATATATAAATCATAATGTGTACTATGGAGAGAGATCTTGCAAAGAAACATTTATTCACACCAGTATCTGCCAACATATAGACTGCTATTGTAATCATAAAGCTGACCAAAAAAAAAAAGTCTGTTTCTTAAGTGTAGCTCTATCTGTTAGTATTTATGCCTTTGTGTATGCAAGTAGTTGTGCGTTTGTTGTGTGTGTGTTTTGTAATAGTAGAGATAGAATCGTGCATGGGTGTCGCACTTTGATATACAATAGCTAACGCAATTACGGCATTGTTTTGAATTTTACTTTTTTCTTTTTGTTGAAATTTAACCGAGTTTTGAACAGGTCTAGAAATCAAAAAAGGAAACGACCTGACTTCGAACTTGTGAGTTAAGGGCCTTAACCGGCTTCTTAAGCCAACGCGGTAACCACTCTACAAGTGAATAGTCTATGAACATGGAAGATTGTTTAGTTATCTATTGTTTCTGTTTCATGTTTGTGTTCACTAAGCCTGAGACGGCAGCCTAATATAAAGGGGACTAACTCAGCTTACACCACCACTTCAGTCAAGTACTATTTCGTTCCATTGTTTGAGAAACCAAACAAAGTAATTTATTACCAATAATAAATTAACTAATTGGGGTTTTTTTTTATTATTCATTCTTGTGTTGTCAGGTAATAATAATAATTGTGTAAAATTTCAGCTTCATTCGAGATTGGGTGTGGGAGAAATTACGTGTACAAACGTTTGACCAGACAGACAAGAGTGAGTGGTAAAAAAAACCGATGTTACACCGATCTCTTCTGCTTTTCAATTATGCCCCTTTTTCTTAACTCCCTTTACTTTAGGTTATAAATAACTACCCTGAGCAATGCAACCTTTCATTCCCTATCGAAGAAAATGTGCAGTATTGCTTAACGTTGGCTCCATGTGTAAATAAATGTTCTTGTGCTTAAATATTAATACGTCAATTGACTTCTCTGATTCTTTTAGTAGTTGGCTCAAGTCGACTATTTTTGTGTAAGCCACATTTTGAGTCAGACCATTCTGTTATTCCCACAGTGTCAATAGCACTGTGTCGGACAAGAGCACGCTTGATGTAATGAATTTTTTTTTAAAGTTTAAAGCAGGTCCGAATAGGGGTAGACATGTGGAAGACGTTTGCGAGGTCGCAGCTGTTGATGTCAGTGGTCAAATTAACTCAGGAGCTGAATCAAACAGTAAAATACAAAACAGAACTTGTATCAGTGTTGTTTGGGAGGGTGGAGGGTAGCTAATGTGGGCCCAGAAGTTTGAACAGATTTGTTTAGGAAGCGAGAAAGAGACTAAAAATGTTCTAGAAAATTCGAATGCTGACAGAACATTTTGTAAGGAATTTTGTATGGAATTATTTTGTTTTTAAAGACAAAGATGAACTATTCTTGTCATTTCACAGGACACGAACAAAGACGTCTTCACATTCTCTTTCTAATTGCTTTTAAATGACATTCGTTGTTTTATGATTTAAGTAAAGCTTGAATGGTAGATGAAACATTTAATATTATATTGTTCATCATTATCTTCATCATTATCATCATCATCATTATCATCACCATCATTATCATTATGATCATCATTCATCACCATTATTATCACCATTGCTAGTGTGTCATTGTGCGTGCTGTAAAGTGTGTCTGGACAAATAGAGATCTATGCTGAAGTCATACTTAATGAGTAAACTTAATTGTGCTTAGAATTAACTGTCTGACTATCAGCTGATTGATGTGAGAGTGTGGAAAAATGGAAAGTAGCGGTAGAAAATCAACAAAGAAAACAAAGGCTTACTCCGAAACGTCGAATATTCAATGTTTACATGTCTCAATGTTGTGAATTATGCACACAAATGTCCACCAGGGTAGACTTTTTCAGAATTTCAGCATAATAGTCCATCCATCCCAGTGGTAGAGAGGTACACCTATTACCATATACCACTTCAACACATCTTTCATTCAGATCTCTCTTTAGGTTTTCTTCTTCATTCCTAAACTCTAAGTTGTTGCAGATCTGCCTCTATATCATCAATCCATTGTATTCCAGGTCTGCCATTGGGTCGCCTACCTTTTGGTTATTGTCGGTATTTTTGCTCCTCTGATTGGTGCTAAAACAAAACAAGTTAAAATACCAAGCAAATCCAAGCTGATGTTTACATGTACATTATTTCTTCCTGTTTGGGTGTGTGTGTGTGTGTGTGTGCGTTGGTATGTGTTTGTCATTAAGTACGTTTTGGTAAGCTTGAATTTCTTTGTTGAAAAAATGTTTAGGAAATTTTCAGCAACTATAAATAAAATGATCTTACACATAATGTGTGCGGTAGCTAGGGCCTGCTTTAAGGAAGGGCAGATGGGGCTACGGAATCCGTAAGAAAGGGGCCTCCATAGAAGGGAACAAAAAATATCTGAAATTCGACGGGTCAGAAACTTTAAAGCTGTTTTTTTTTCTTCCCTTATTTCTCTAATTTCTACGGTTGGCAAAAATGTTGTGATTAATTAAGAAGTGTACGTTTGCAGCATGCTCGTAATATGTAAATACAGCGCTTCTGATTTACGGCAGTGCGTGTGACGGAAAGATATTAAAAATCATGAGACAGATTTATGTATTGGGGGACCTCAAAATATTCATTGTCTATGATCTTACTGTCAGCATTTAGAATTGTTCAAAGTTTATATGGTCTTATAATTTTTACACTACAAAAAAAAAACCCAACAAAAACACTAGGGGTTTATTGGCTGTTTACTCTCTTCAGTATTTTAGATGACCACTTACATAATACTAAACATAGGACAGAAGGGAAACAAAATTACTGGAACCTATTTCTTTCTCATGAAAAATGAAGTTGTGCTCTCCCCTTGGCAGACTTATGACCAGACGGCGCGATAAGGGAAACAGGAACGCGATTGTATTATCTCTTCTCGTGGCCATCTTGTTGCCATGGACGCTTAACAGGAAGCTCATTAAGAAGAAATCTACGAGTGTTCAGACACGTCAGTCATTCGGGATTTCCCGAAACATTTTCATATCTCGCCTTGATATTTTATTTGACTAATAGAAGAGTGAAAACACTAAGACAGAAAACTCTTAAGTGTTTGCAGAAAAAAATCTAGTCAATATTTCTCTTATTAAAGTTGGACTATCTCTCATTTATCTCACTTTCTATAAGCTGTTTCGATCTGACAAACTGTTTTTTAGTCCAAATTATCCATGCTTTGAAAACTTTAGTTCATCTTTAAACAAACAAAAAAAAACTCTCAAAAAAGAAATGATGTTAAAATACCTAGGTATGAAGCTGACGTCAACAAAAATATGTTTTTAGAAATGTAAAAAAAACAACTTGTTTCCACAGAGAATGATGTCAATGTTACTTGTCAAGAAGGTTGGACCAAACTCCACAGAGGATGTTATAAATTTGTGGAAGAAGAAGCAACATGGACTGATGCTGTAGAGAAATGTCAATCAGACAATGCTGAACTTTCTGCTCTATTAAGTGAATCTGAGAAGGTAACTGGGAACGTATATTTAGATTAATTGTTTTTCTACCCAATACAAGCCCACAGCCTTCAAAAAACAAAATCTGGAAATAATATAAAATTCTGTTGAAAGAGTTAAGGTAATAGATTACCACCACTCCAGTGTCATTTCAGCACTCTGATAGCTTCACAGTGTCATTTCAGCACTCTGATAGCTTCACACCAATGTCATTTCAGCACTCTGATAGCTTCACAGTGTCATTTCAGCACTCTGATAGCTTCACACCAATGTCATTTCAGCACTCTGATAGCTTCACAGTGTCATTTCAGCACTCTGATAGCTTCACACTGTCATTTCAGCACTCTGATAGCTTCACAGTGTCATTTCAGCACTCTGATAGCTTCACACTGTCATTTCAGCACTCTGATAGCTTCACACTGTCATTTCAGCACTCTGATAGCTTCACACTGTCATTTCAGCACTCTGATAGCTTCACACTGTCATTTCAGCACTCTGATAGCTTCACAGTGTCATTTCAGCACTCTGATAGCTTCACACTGTCATTTCAGCACTCTGATAGCTTCACAGTGTCATTTCAGCACTCTGATAGCTTCACAGTGTCATTTCAGCACTCTGATAGCTTCACAGTGTCATTTCAGCACTCTGATAGCTTCACAGTGTCATTTCAGCACTCTGATAGCTTCACAGTGTCATTTCAGCACTCTGATAGCTTCACAGTGTCATTTCAGCACTCTGATAGCTTCACAGTGTCATTTCAGCACTCTGATAGCTTCACAGTGTCATTTCAGCACTCTGATAGCTTCACAGTGTCATTTCAGCACTCTGATAGCTTCACACTGTCATTTCAGCACTCTGATAGCTTCACAGTGTCATTTCAGCACTCTGATAGCTTCACAGTGTCATTTCAGCACTCTGATAGCTTCACACTGTCATTTCAGCACTCTGATAGCTTCACACTGTCATTTCAGCACTCTGATAGCTTCACAGTGTCATTTCAGCACTCTGATAGCTTCACACTGTCATTTCAGCACTCTGATAGCTTCACAGTGTCATTTCAGCACTCTGATAGCTTCACAGTGTCATTTCAGCACTCTGATAGCTTCACACTGTCATTTCAGCACTCTGATAGCTTCACAGTGTCATTTCAGCACTCTGATAGCTTCACAGTGTCATTTCAGCACTCTGATAGCTTCACACTGTCATTTCAGCACTCTGATAGCTTCACACTGTCATTTCAGCACTCTGATAGCTTCACACTGTCATTTCAGCACTCTGATAGCTTCACACTGTCATTTCAGCACTCTGATAGCTTCACAGTGTCATTTCAGCACTCTGATAGCTTCACACTGTCATTTCAGCACTCTGATAGCTTCACAGTGTCATTTCAGCACTCTGATAGCTTCACAGTGTCATTTCAGCACTCTGATAGCTTCACAGTGTCATTTCAGCACTCTGATAGCTTCACAGTGTCATTTCAGCACTCTGATAGCTTCACAGTGTCATTTCAGCACTCTGATAGCTTCACAGTGTCATTTCAGCACTCTGATAGCTTCACAGTGTCATTTCAGCACTCTGATAGCTTCACAGTGTCATTTCAGCACTCTGATAGCTTCACAGTGTCATTTCAGCACTCTGATAGCTTCACAGTGTCATTTCAGCACTCTGATAGCTTCACACTGTCATTTCAGCACTCTGATAGCTTCACAGTGTCATTTCAGCACTCTGATAGCTTCACAGTGTCATTTCAGCACTCTGATAGCTTCACACTGTCATTTCAGCACTCTGATAGCTTCACACTGTCATTTCAGCACTCTGATAGCTTCACAGTGTCATTTCAGCACTCTGATAGCTTCACACTGTCATTTCAGCACTCTGATAGCTTCACAGTGTCATTTCAGCACTCTGATAGCTTCACAGTGTCATTTCAGCACTCTGATAGCTTCACACTGTCATTTCAGCACTCTGATAGCTTCACAGTGTCATTTCAGCACTCTGATAGCTTCACAGTGTCATTTCAGCACTCTGATAGCTTCACACTGTCATTTCAGCACTCTGATAGCTTCACAGTGTCATTTCAGCACTCTGATAGCTTCACACTGTCATTTCAGCACTCTGATAGCTTCACACTGTCATTTCAGCACTCTGATAGCTTCACACTGTCATTTCAGCACTCTGATAGCTTCACAGTGTCATTTCAGCACTCTGATAGCTTCACACTGTCATTTCAGCACTCTGATAGCTTCACACTGTCATTTCAGCACTCTGATAGCTTCACACTGTCATTTCAGCACTCTGATAGCTTCACACCAATGTCATTTCAGCACTCTGATAGCTTCACACTGTCATTTCAGCACTCTGATAGCTTCACACTGTCATTTCAGCACTCTGATAGCTTCACACCAATGTCATTTCAGCACTCTGATAGCTTCACACCAATGTCATTTCAGCACTCTGATAGCTTCACACCAATGTCATTTCAGCACTCTGATAGCTTCACACCAATGTCATTTCAGCACTCTGATAGCTTCACACTGTCATTTCAGCACTCTGATAGCTTCACACCAATGTCATTTCAGCACTCTGATAGCCTTACATCAATGTCATTTCAGCACTCTGACAACAGCACAAAGTATTTCTCGATGTATGTGCATTCATTCGTGAAATCTTAGTGAATCGGGCGACTTCGGTCCATCAAGACTAAAACTGAGCGGTACAAAAACTCATTCGTTCCTTGCTCTGTCAGACATATGAATAGGTCAAGACGTTAATGTGTAGTCACTGAACGAACTTCTCTCTCTGTTCTGTCTGTTCTTTATATGTGGAATGTCGCTTTTATTTTTGAGAAAAGAGTCCTTGTAATCTCAACAAATTTCCAATCACGATGAAATCCGTTGAATGAAGCAGTTGTAGTCATCACAACTACAGTCAAAGTTGATATTAACGCCCTTGTCTGTCTGGTAAAAAGTTTGTACATGTTAGAACTTATTTCTCCCACACACATTCTTGGATCAAGATGAAATTTTAATTTATTTCTTGGCATAGACAAGACATGAATCAATTGAAAAATAACCAATTAGTCCATCAGTTACTTGTTATTAATTGCTTTCCTATAAGTTAAATTAATCCTTCAGTATGCAGGGATACGGCTAGTTCTGTAGGTGTCGTCAGATAATTGAACATCCATTTTAGAATGAAGTTAAAATTTTTAAAAAATTATTTTTTATCTGACAATATATGAATCAATGAAAAATAAAATCAGCTAGTCAATTTATTATTGGTGATTAATTATTGTGTTTGATAATGGATAAGGAAAATAGCTTCTTCAATATTGAAATATATAGTTGTAATTACCGAGTTCTTTCCCTTAGATTTGTGGGTTGTTGTTTTTTAAAGGATTTACAATATTTTTCTTTTGTTTGTCTATTGTTATTGTTGAGCGCCACTTCCTGCCTTTAGCTTTGCTCCTCAGTGTGTGCTCTGATCCAATCACTTGGTGAGCTGGGAGAGGAGTTTTAGGGATGGGGAGGAGAAGCCATTTTTTTTTAAAAGTTGCTCGATTTGAATTCGAACTCGAGGACTCAAGTACCCTCAATCTGACACTTTAGTTAGTCTGTTTGTTTGGTGCTAATGAAATATAAAGTTTTTTAGTTATATTTATCAATTGTTAGTAACACATTTTTAGGCGATGACCTGATTCTCTACACAAGGGTAATAGCCGGTTAGTACTGTATTTAGTACTATTATTGACCCTATATCCAACACGATTAATTTATTATGACTAATTGTTAGAATAATTGGTCCATTTTTCGATTGATTCCTGTGTTGTTAGGGGCAATGAATCATTTTAAGTTGATCCGAGATTGAGAAGTTGGAGACACAGCGTGTACAAAGTGCCATCCAACAAACAGAGTGAGTTGATGGAAGCTTTGTCAATATTACATATACCACATTTAAACAACGGCTTTGTCTGCGGTACTTGTGATAAAATATGTCTGTCGCAACTGGGACTGCTTAGACACGTAGAGAACTACATTCTTCCTACATCTTTAAAGTAATGCATTCTATTGAACCGAGCCGAAATGTAGCGTCTTGTAACTTGGTATATTAGAGGTGCTTTTTTTTGTGACAGTACGCACCGATACGGTGTTCCGGCACCTTTTTCAATGGGAAATGGGGGGGGGGGAATTATTACTTTTCTTGTATTTTTAAGTTTATTTTTAATTTATTAGTAGTTAAAAGTTAGGCAATCCATTACTGTGTACCGGCACCTATTTTTTTTTACAAACAAGGTTACAAAGACAGTATGTGTTGAAACACAAACTCAAAATCGGCCCCCCGAAGTTGTCCACTCAGGCAGGTAAAAAAACAGGTTTCAATAATTTCAGAAAGAATATCAGAATGAAATTCTATCAACGACAGATGACAAAGAAGAATGGAGAAAAAGGTTGACAGACGCACGGACAGACATTCCACACAAAACTAATAGCGTCTTTACCCCTTTGGGCGCTAAAAAAAAGCACTGTACATTAGTATTGCTTTCTTTCCTTCCTATATTTATACACAAAAACTGTTGGCTGAACAAACATTCTTCATCCATCAAAAGATGTTTTTATTTAATTTGAAACCAATAGAAAATAACTATAAATACCAGCGCTTTATTTAAATAGTGTATATTATATCTCAGCACTACAGTACACATAATCCCAGTGTGACTCTTTTCTCTTCTACTCTCCAGGATGATGTACAACAATATTTCATCTCAAACAATGAAATAAATGATAAGAAGTGGTGGGTGGGGCTGACCAGAGAGAAAAATACTGGATCAAACTGGATCTGGACTGACAAGGACCGTACACAAATTGATACGAAAATAACGTAAGTTCTAGACCTATTGATGGATCAGATTTGATTACAGTCAATCAGAAAGTGAAAGTACTATGGCGCCTCTTCCAGACCTTGCGAATAGAAAGGATATCTATTTCTATCTTATCTTATCTTATATAATACAGACGTTACTTAAAAAGAAGATGATTACGTCCTACGCGTCATGCATTTAGTAATGCATATTAATCAATGACCTAAATTCTGTCAGGTCTTTGGTTTTCATGGCTAGCTCAGGCAACCCATTCCATGCTCTTATATTACTAGGGAAGATGGAACATTTGTACAAATTTGTCCTAGCATATGGAACAAGGAATGCTGAAGAGGCTGACATGTGCCGAGCACAGCGACCAAACAATTTAATTTCTCAAACTTATGTCAAGTACCCATTAGAGTTTGTTGGACCATGGGGCCTCTTATAATCACTCAATTTAAATCCTAGTCTATATCGAGATTCAAACACCCTAAGTTCGGAAGCCGAGAACTTCTAACACTCAGCTACCACAGTAAAACGAACGCTCACACTATGAAAACTCTTTGTAATTTAAGAAAAAACTTCTAATAAACCTATACCAAAGGTGTTCTATTTTTTTAACGCGAGCAAAGATCTTATTTCTTATTAAAATAAACGAGAGTTGGGGCGCGGTGGTTGAGTGGTTAAGCGCTTGGCTTCCGAACCTAGGTTCCTTGGTTCGAATCTCGGTGAAGACTGGGATTTTGAACTTCGGGATTTTTAAGGCCTCTGGGAATCATTAAGTCCACCCAACTCTATTGGGTACCTGACTTAAGTTGGCTGGCAGCATGATACCCTGCTCGTTAACCGTTGGCCAAAGAAACAAATAACTTTAACATCATCTGCCCCATAGACCGCATGGTCTGAAAGGAGAACTTTTACATCCCATAGGTTTAATATTCGTTAGATTCAGGCATGTCAAACATGACGTTCTGGGGCTGCATGCGGCCCGCGACCGCTTAGCATGCGGCCCGCGACCGCTTAGCATGCGGCCCGCGTATCCACCTTAAAAATATCAAAATAATGTTAAACTATTATGCTGCGAAATAAGAGATGACAAGCTACTTGAATTGAAAAATATTCTGCTGTCGGCAGTGAAAGCAAGCTACATTTTGTCAAACTTCATTGCAAGCCATAGCAAATTATTTAGTGAATGTGATTTTATGAAGGAGTGTGTCGTAAAGGCGAAGTAATTATGTCCAGAAAAGGTGAAAGCATTCAAAGAAATAGCGTTATCTAGGAACACTGTGGCAGACAGAATAAATGACATGCCAGTCAATTTGCGGGAACAATTAAAGAATAGAATAGTTGATTTTGAATTATTTTCATTGGCTCTCGATAATTCAACTGATGTAAAGGGTTTAGCACAGTTGGCTATATTCATAGGGGCTTTGACAGGAATTTTGAGATACATGAGGAGCTATTTGAGCTCTGTTCTATGCATAACACCACAACTAGAGAAGATGTTTTTGAGAAACAGCAGGAGGTGATATTGCAGTACAATTAATCTTTGGTAAAGCTAGCTGGTCTAACAACGGATGGCGCACCAACCATGAAATGAAATGGGTTTGATGAAAAGCTACTTGCAAAAATAAGTTAGACTGATGCTAATTTTAAATGTGTCCATTTTTAGTGCATCACTCACTAAGAAACATTCTGCGCAAAGCAATTACAGTTCCAACATGTCGTCAGACCGTTTTCAGTCGCTCTCAATTTTATTCGTGCCCGTAGTTTAAATCATCGCCAATTTTCAATGTTCCTGGATGACATTGGACACGAATTTGATTTTGTTCTCTACTATACAGAAGTCCGCCGGCTCTCATGTCATAAAGTGTTGAAGAGATTTTTTGCACTGCGTGAGGAAATTGTATTGTTTCTGAACACGAAAGGTGAACCTGTTGAACATTTCCAAACTGGCGAACGGGTTCAGGATTTGGCATTAGCAGATTATCTCACTGGTCACCTGCAAGACTTAAATTTGAAACGTCAAGGTAAAGACAAAATTGTCACAACTGCGTGTGATGGTGTGAAGTGCTTACAAGCAAAGTTACGACTGTGGTTAAACCAAATATGAAAAGAAAATCTTGTTCACGTTTCAACGTGTTAGAAACTAAAAATATTCAATACGGCTGCAACATTTCGTAAATATGTAAAATGTTTGTAAAATGTTTTACATGTTTCGGATGTTCCTTCAGAGTTGAAGATAGTTTACTTTCTAGTCCAAACCTCCCGCAGGACGACGGGGGATGGGATTGGGCAGGGTTTGAACCCTCGACCGTCGATAAATCCGAACGACAATCCAGCGCGCAAACGCACGACCAGGCAGCCATATGTCCTACACCTGGAATTAGATGCTTTCAATTATCATTTTTGTGACTTCGTTTCATACGGAACTATAAAAAAGTAGCTTCAGTGTATGGAGGCGCGGTAACTGAGTGGTGAAACGCTTGGCTTCTAAACCAAGGGTTCCGGGTTCGAATCCTGGTGAAGACTGGGAGAAGACTGGGAGTCATAAAGTCCACCCAACTCTAATGGGTACCTTACATTAGTTGAGGAAAAGTAAAGGCCATTGGTTGTTGTGCTGGCCACCTGACACTGTCGTTAACCGTGCGCCACAGAAACAGATGGCCTTGACATCATCGGCCCCATACATCGCAAGTTCTGAATGGAGTTCTTTACTTTTTTTTTAGCTTCGGTGTATGGAGCCTACAAGAAATCCGGGAAATTTAAAGAACTAACAGAAAAGCTATTTAATAGATATGTATAACATTCACTTAATGTGGTCAACATTCTTTTTCAGAAAATGCTTCTTGCCTAAAATATTTGGTACAATGGACATCTTTTTTTTTTGTTCTAAAATTATCTCCTTTAGAGGCGCAGTTTAATATCTATTGCCTGATTAACTGACCCTCTTTTTATAGTTGTTTAGCAATCAATGAATGTAGTTAATAATAAGGTATAAGTATGATGGCTCAACAAACAAACAAAAAAAACTCGAAATGTTTTTTTTTTTTTTTTTGGGGGGGGGGGGATAACACTCTGAGATGACCGCACCGGGTGACACCTACCCTAGTGACGCCACTGGATAAATGTGTCAGTGGCAAACAAACATCAAACTGACGTTAATATACTTGTATCCCAGAAAAGATGTCAAGCATTAAGACAAAGAAAATAATGCGTAATCATAGTAATTTTTTATTACTAAATAGTACTACAAATTTAGCTAAGGGACAGGTATGCCATTAATTATTGTAATCTTTTATATTGTTCTAATTTACATAAAACTAGAAGACTGTTTTGCAACTGAGTTTTTTGCTGCGGCCCCTCAGGTCATATTAAGTTGTTTATGTGGCCCATACACCTTAATGATTTTGACATGCCTGTGATAGATAAATAGAAAATTAACGAAAAAATATGATTGGCTTTATCTTTGCTGCCGGAAAATGATGTAAAATTTCTGTCTAGCTTGCCTTGTGAATACATAGTGATGGTCAACATTAATAATAGCGCGGGTGTGATCTCCACTGGCTTGCGTGGACAGGCCAACTTTTATTTTGCCCTAAAAAGGATGGATACTATTCAGAAAGTCAGGAAAATGAACATTGTCGTAGGTAATACACTTCATCACAAGATAGAACGTGCGAATCCTAAGGTGAAGGTCGACTATGTTTACATGTGTTACATAATGTAATAGTGTTGGCTCCAAAGTATGTCCTTGTAAAATAAAGTGTCCATGGCGTTGAAATGAAATACCACTTTTCAAGTCTCCATGTATTACGTATTTAGGATGGTTTTGTATACGAGTAAACTATTAGTACGTTGATAACTGTTGAATTGCATACATGATTACATATCATTCTTTTTTTATTTCAGTCCTTGGTTCCAAAACAGTCAAAGCACTAAGACAGGTGAACTCTCTGCAACTATAGAACTCAACTCTGGCAGATTAGTTTTAAGATCTGACTCCCGTGATGACCAAGAGGTTATATACCCATTCATTTGTGAATTTCACAAAGGTAAATTTACATGTTATATTTTTTATTCCAGCCACAAACAATTGCAAGTTTTTATTTTAAACTTCGCCAAGCTGTCAGCTGATACAACGAGAATAAGTTCATGTCAGTTAATCAACTCTTTGTTTCTCTCTCCTGCTGCTACACAATGTGTGCAAACATCTTTTTTATATCTAGTCAATGGCAGACGTGAAAGTGAACAGATTTTCTTATTAGATAATTAATATTACTTTAGAAGTAGCTGCATTGTTCACCTAATAAAACATAAATGTGTGTTTAAACACATGACAAGAGAACGAAACAAGATCCCATGTACGTTATAAAATCCCCGCTACCTAGATCTTGTCACATAGTTACTTTTTAAAACAAAAAAAAACTGAAAACTTTTTTTTTTGCACGACTAGAATTGTAACTAACTATTTAAATGTGGAATCTAAGACTCTAATGAAATTGTAAATCTTGTTTTCTATGGGCAAAGATGTCTGTAATGATTTGTTTTATTTACATTGTTCCACTTTAAAGTTTTGATGAAGTTTCGACTTACATTTATTGCAACTCGAATGATCGTTTTGTACTGCGCGATCTTTTGAGAAAAAAAAATGGTCGCTTCTTTTTTAATTCACGCTTTAACCTACGAAGCATGTCTGGACAAAGTATTGACTCACCCAAAAACTAACTTTTGAATGATGTTGAAGCATGCAGGCCAAAAGTGTTGACCAAGGCTTCTGTCAGAAGGACAATTTTTACATGTCTTCCTCAGTGTCTCAGCGAGTGTCCTATGCAACTACACCATTTCAACCACCTGATCTTAAAGAAGCAATCCAAACTTCTGATGAACCAGACAATGAGCCATCATACGTCCAGCGTGACTATGCCACGCCCGCGCCTCAAGAACCAGCAGTCACGCCACAAACTGTCACGGAGAGTAGCCCATGCGCCGTGGACAGTGACAACACGGACTACGGGCGTGTCATCAGACGACTGCACAGCGCGGACGATCCACTATACAAGCAGTATCTCCAGAGTGAGATTAACGCCAATGTGGCCAAGATGGCCTACTACACCAGAGTGGCCGGGCTGTACGAAGCAGCTCTCCAGCAACAGAACCAGTATTATGAGAGCTCAAGAGAGAAACTGCGTCTTGAGATAGATCGTCTGAATCAACCTTTAACCTGTACATAATTCACGTCATCAGAAGTGAAGGCCGCCATATAGTCTCAGTATGAACTACCAATATAACCAGAGCTTGAAATATTTGTTTAGCTTCATCCAAACATCGCATTTCTGTTGAAAAATTCAATATTTTTATTTTTACATGTTTGTATAGCATGGGCGTAGCCAGGATTTTTTTTCGGGGGGGGGGGGGGGGCGGGTTTGGGGTTAGGGGTTCTCCCCCCCCCGCCATATATATATATATATATTTACATTCTTTTGGCAGACGTTTATTGTACTCTAGAATAGGTTCTTCCTGGAATTAGTGGAAAAATTGTAGACTACAAGGCCCTTGGCTAGAAAGGGGGTCTGGGGGAGCACCAGCGCGGGGCGAAGCCCCGCCGCCAAACACTATTTCGGTATTAAAAGCCAACAAAATACATATTCTGAGGTATCTACAGTGCATTATCCTGCTATTAAAAAGTTTTATTTCAAAAACCTAATGGGCTATTCTTACTGACTTAGATCCTCCCGCGCTGTTCAGCGCATTGGGCGGAAATCTGATTCCACATAATTCTGTCACTGGCAATGTCTGAAGCCTCTTCCCATCTGCTCTGAGGTCCTTCATAAAAGTGTGGCGTGAATTTGTACTAGAATGTCCCTGTTTGCGCTTTCCTCGTAATTATGGGTAGGCTAATTCATTTTGTCGGAGAACATCTCCCATAAATTCTTTTTCTACGCTCTGTCACAACTCCCAGTTCGGCAGAGGATTTCCTTGATTGAGACCCGATCTCTATAACTGATTACTAAAATCCGTCTTAGCCATCTTTGTTGAGTCACATTTAGTGTTTTTTTTAATTTTCGGCCGATGACTATTCACTGCACGTTATTAATGGAGCCCAGTCATAGAAATTTGTAATCTCTCTTGATTAGTGCTCTTGAAATAAGATGACTGTAGTTTGATTTAGATTTTATATCGAAAAGGGATGTTGTATCGTCAAAATCATCTGTTGGGGGGATTTAAACTAAAAAATCTCTGTAGTTTGTTTTTTTCAAAGTAAAAAAAAAACCCTTAGCTACGCTCATAGAAATTGGCAAATTTATTTTTCTTTAGAATAATATTGAAGAGAGAAGTTTTCAGCCTCAAAACTCTCTGTAAGAGGGATTTAAAACTCAAAACCATCTGGAGAGGTTTTAAACTTTTTTAAAAAAGCCCCATGGAGTAGAGCGGTTCAAACTCAAAACCCCTCTAGGCTTGGCTTCGCTCATAGAATTTTAATGTGTAAATTCCTTTTTTGAAGAGGTATTTTTTAGCTTCCAACCCCGCTAAAGGGGGGTAAAGTCAAAAACCCCTTTGGCTACGCTCATATAATTTTGAGGGTGTAATTTGCTTTTTTTATATTGAAGAGGTATAAAGGTATTTTTCTTAGCTTCAACCTCGCTAAAGGGGGGGATTTAAATATAAAAACACCCTTGGCTGCGCTGGGGCAAGTGATGGTTAAGTATTAAAATCTCTCCTAAAAAAAAGAAAATCAGCAAAAAAATCAGTCACTGGATTTCATTTCGGGGAGGGGGGGTTGAACCCCAACCCCCCCTGGCTACGCCCATGTTGTATAGATATCAAGCAGATTCAAAAATAAAATTCTAAAAATGTTAATTTAATGTTTTATTTCATTTTTTTGTTTTTTGTTTTTTACAATCACAATTTTTTTTAAAGCTGTATTTACCTTGCTATGTTTCTTACTAATTGTTACTAGAACTATTCAAACGAATGAATGTACTATTGATTTGACTCTATTGCATACATCATGTAGACTTTGAGAACAAGATGACTGTTTCTACTGCTGTATGTAAGTAGTCGTAAACTGTGCAATTCTAGATGTCGCAAAGTAGTGCCTTGACAAAATCCGCTCACTTGTGTAGTCTATGTAATTGTAGTGCTGAGATCAACAATTAGTTATTACTGCATATCAAAATGAAGTTTAATTTTTTATTTGCTTTATTTTGTAATTAATGCGATGACAGAATTGAAAACAGTTTTTTAAAACTGAACTTTACAAATAGATGAAATTTCATGGTATGTTATGCTTTCTCTGCCAGACATAGATACATGACTATTATAGCTGATTAGTTTTGAATGCAGGAAATAGATTCTTTGGATAAAACAATATCACTGTGACAACAAGAAAACAACAAAGATGTTACACAGTGAAATGAGTTCAGAGCGAGATGGATAGAGATATAAACAGAATAATTGTATGTATGGAATATTAAGTTCTCTTTGTGACTACATCATGTCAGCTCCATGACGTTGTCATTCGCTATTAATGAATCAGGATCAAAACACTGAGCTTAAGGGTGAACGTTTGAATGTCAGTTTAAAAATGTTGATTCACTTTTTACAATTCACATCCTGGAAGACAAACACATAATGTTGTTTTCATCATTTACACATCTATTATTTTTGGGGCAACATATTTATGTCATGTTTCTAAATCTCAAAAAAT
This sequence comes from Biomphalaria sudanica, assembly GCA_036873155.1. Classification (NCBI taxonomy): domain Eukaryota; kingdom Metazoa; phylum Mollusca; class Gastropoda; family Planorbidae; genus Biomphalaria; species Biomphalaria sudanica. Next base: position 182,256 of record JAZGLO010004904.1, on the reverse strand, counting down.
AACCTAATTGTGCATCATTTATTTTATATTCTGACGATTACAATTACACATATATATATATTTATCTAGTATGTCACAGAAAACATAAATTTGGTTGTGTAACTACTCTGCACATTTACACACACACAAAGTCTCACTTTTTTAATTGAAACTGTCACGTCACTGCTCAAAGCTCGACACATCTGCTCACTGAGATGTAAAATACTTGGTACATGCACTTCATTTATTACTAAATTAGTAACTTCCAGACTTAACTAGACCATTTGGACCAAATAGTTTTATGTACCTATGTCACACGATACACTCTAGACCATTTGGACCAAATAGTTTTATGTACCTATGTCACACGATACACTCTAGACCATTTGGACCAAATAGTTTTATGTACCTATGTCACACGATACACTCTAGACCATTTGGACCAAATAGTTTTATGTACCTATGTCACACGATACACTCTAGACCATTTGGACCAAATAGTTTTATGTACCTATGTCACACGATACACTCTAGACCATTTGGACCAAATAGTTTTATGTACCTATGTCACACGATACACTCTAGACCATTTGGACCAAATAGTTTTATGTACCTATGTCACACGATACACTCTAGTACATTTGGACCAAATAGTTTTAAGTACCTATGTCACACGATACACTCTAGTACATTTGGACCAAATAGTTTTATGTACCTATGTAACGCGATACATCCTAACCAAAGATTTGTGACTCTGTTGACATCATGTCATTGTTTGGACAAAAGATACTTGTAGATGAATTTATGTATTAACAGAATCAATAATATATTAACAGAACTTTAAAATATATTTTTTATTTACTGTACAGTCCATAACAATGCTTTGAGAAATAAAGTCATATATATTTTTATTCTTCTAGCTAACAACATGTGTCCAGAGTGTCATGTTTAGTGTGAGATTGGTAGTTAGTCTTATAGAGTTCATCAATGATGAAAAGTTCATTCAAATTTTTTACTTTTGGTTAAACTTTAAGACTCAAAAACAAAGAGGGTGAACGACTGTATTGAAAATACAATAACCATGCATATATTTGACCCTGCGAACCGTACGTCCGGCAGGGTCACATTTAGGCAAGTTTATTGTATTTTAAAACTTTTAGAGTTTAAATACATTAGGTTTGTTCAGTTTTATTAGAAATTATGTTTCAAATCATTATCAGTCTGGATATTGAACTAGAAAGAAATATCTTGTTAAAAGTTATCCAGCTTCTCGCAGAACAAATAAACAAAACTAATAAACAAAACTAAATGTCTGCACACAATCACTTAAAGAATTACAAACAAGAAGAAAATGGTCAGAAGAGCCAATCTCAACATGCTGGGCTCACTACTCAAGTTCAAGAAGAGCCAATCTCAACATACTGGGCTCACTACTGAAGTTCAAGAAGAGCCAATCTCAACATGCTGGGCTCACTACTCAAGTTCAAGAAGAGCCAATCTCAACATGCTGGGCTCACTACTCAAGTTCAAGAAGAGCCAATCTCAACATCCTGGGCTCACTACTCAAGTTCTAGAAGAGCCAATCTCAACATGCTGGGCTCACTACTCAAGTTTAAGAAGAGCCAATCTCAACATGCTGGGCTCACTACTCAAGTTCATGAAGAGCCAATCTCAACATGCTGGGCTCACTACTCAAGTTCACGAAGAGCCAATCTCAACATGCTGGGCTCACTACTCAAGTTCACGAAGAGCCAATCTCAACATGCTGGGCTCACTACTCAAGTTCAAGAAGAGCCAATCTAAACATACTGGGCTCACTACTGAAGTTCAAGAAGAGCCAATCTCAACATGCTGGGCTCACTACTCAAGTTCAAGAAGAGCCAATCTCAACATGCTGGGCTCACTACTCAAGTTCAAGAAGAGCCAATCTCAACATCCTGGGCTCACTACTCAAGTTCTAGAAGAGCCAATCTCAACATGCTGGGCTCACTACTCAAGTTTAAGAAGAGCCAATCTCAACATGCTGGGCTCACTACTGAAGTTCAAGAAGAGCCAATCTCAACATGCTGGGCTCACTACTCAAGTTCACGAAGAGCCAATCTCAACATGCTGGGCTCACTACTCAAGTTCACGAAGAGCCAATCTCAACATGCTGGGTTCCCTACTCAAGTTCAAGAAGAGCCAATCTCAACATGCTGGGCTCACTACTCAAGTTCAAGAAGAGAACAAAAAGTTAATACAGGAGGGCATTACTATTTTATTAGCTGAGCTTCAAGCGATCATTGAGGCTACAGATACTTTACAACTACTACAGATATATTACAACAACTACAGATATATTTAAACTACTACAGATATATTACAACAACTACAGATATATTTAAACTACTACAGATACATTACAACTACTACAGATATATTAGAACTACTACAGATATATTAGAACTACTACAGATACATTACAACTACTACAGATACATTACAACTACTACAGATATATTACAACTACTACAGATACATTACAACTACTACAGATATATTACAACAACTACAGATACATTACAACTACTACAGATACATTACAACTACTACAGATATATTACAACAACTACAGATACATTACAACAACTACAGATACATTACAACTACTACAGATACATTACAACTACTACAGATACATTACAACTACTACAGATACATTACAACTACTACAGATACATTACAACTACTACAGATACATTACAACTACTACAGATATATTACAACTACTACAGATACATTACAACTACTACAGATACATTACAACTACTACAGATACATTACAACTACTACAGATACATTACAACTACTACAGATATATTACAACTACTACAGATACATTACAACTACTACAGATACATTACAACTACTACAGATACATTACAACTACTACAGATATATTACAACAACTACAGATACATTACAACTACTACAGATATATTACATTTACTACAGATACATTACAACTACTACAGATACATTACAACTACTACAGATATATTACAACTACTACAGATACATTACAACTACTACAGATACATTACAACTACTACAGATATATTACAACAACTACAGATATATTTAAACTACTACAGATATATTACAACTACTACAGATACATTACAACTACTACAGATATATTACAACTACTACAGATACATTACAACTACTACAGATATATTACAACTACTACAGATACATTACAACTACTACAGATATATTACAACTACTACAGATACATTACAACTACTACAGATATATTACAACTACTACAGATACATTACAACTACTACAGATACATTACAACTACTACAGATATATTACAACTACTACAGATACATTACAACTACTACAGATACATTACAACTACTACAGATACATTACAACTACTACAGATATATTACAACTACTACAGATACATTACAACTACTACAGATACATTACAACTACTACAGATATATTACAACTACTACAGATATATTACAACTACTACAGATACATTACAACTACTACAGATATATTACAACTACTACAGATATATTACAGCTACTTCAGATACATTACAGCTACTACAGATACATTACAACTACTACAGATATATTACAACTACTACAGATACATTACAACTACTACAGATATATTACAACTACTACAGATACATTACAACTACTACAGATACATTACAACTACTACAGATATATTACAACTACTACAGATATATTTAAACTACTACAGATACATTACAACTACTACAGATACATTACAACTACTACAGATACATTACAACTACTACAGATACATTACAACTACTACAGATACATTTAAACTACTACAGATATATTTAAACTACTACAGATACATTACAACTACTACAGATACATTACAACTACTACAGATACATTACAACTACTACAGATACATTACAACTACTACAGATACATTACAACTACTACAGATACATTACAACTACTACAGATACATTACAACTACTACAGATATATGAGTGTTACGTAACGGAAGCCTTTCTACATAAATATTGAGTTATTAAGGAAATTTAGTGGGGTTGTTAATCAATTAAAGCAAACATCAAATATTGTTTCAATGATTTACATCTGATTGTACTAAATGGTAAAATGTATTTGATCTACTTTACTACTCTGCCCTCTAGATAATAGTTAGTTTGACACAACAGCTCTGCTTGGGTCTTTGGCCCGATGCTTCAGTCAGAACTGATGTTTGTTTTACAGCTAATTGTTACTGTGAGAAGTTGAGTTCAGCCAAATTATAACTTGACACATTCAAAACAGGCTCAATCAAAACTAAACAAGAACTTTGAAAGGATCTCATTACATTTCTTGTTCAAATAAAATTGGGCTATCCTAGAGTGCCGTTGATGGTAACGTTAGCTTTAATATCTACTCCAAGACTCCCCCCCCCCTCCCCGCCCAGAAAAAAAAAGAAAATAGGTAAAAAATTAAATTTTGATGAAGATTACAAAACATTACACTTGTAATTAATGCAGAATTCGTCTACACCTATCTGAAAACACATATTGTTTCCTAACACAGACTTCATTACATATTTTTATGTTTAGCTCAGGAAATAAAATAGTCAATACAAACTTTTTTTATTAAGAAAACTTTTATCAGTGAGTTAGAAATAGAACTAATTAAAGACAGCTGCAATCACTTTCATTTCAGTTTGTTAAAAAATATTTAGAATTTAACCGCGTAAAAGAAATTTCCAAGACTCAAAACAAATGTCATATTTCAATTTTCAGTTACACCTCGACCCCCGCCTGTAAACGGAACCACGGAGAGTGATGACACCAGTACAATATCGACATTAAAAGAGAGTGACTACACGTATAGTACGCAGAAAGTATCAAGCTACAGTTCTAGTTCCACTCCTACAGGCAGTGCACGAGGAAAGTTGTCTTCAAAGACAAGCCAAGCACACAACTCCACTTCCACTTCTAGAACTACAACTACCACCAGCTCCACCGCAGCAGAGGCTACAACTACCACCAGCACCACCGCGGCAGAGACTACAGCTGCAACACTGCAAACCCTAAACCTCACAACACATACCAATGATTCTAAACCGTAAGTCATTTTTTCTTATCAGCCATGGAAGTCAATAGCTGTGTTAATTCTTGGTTCATTTGTCACGTTTAGATTTCAGAACAAGCAAATTATAAAACAAAAAAATATTTTAAAAATACTTTAAAAAAAAAACAAAGCTTATATTAAGTGTATTTGTATCAATTTGGATCTGTCATGAAATTGAATTTTGTAATAGATCTAGACTAGCAATAATAAATATATGCGATTAGAAATATTTTGATCAATGGTTTTGTTTACCGCTATTTCATGCTTTTAACTTTCTCAATATGCTACGATCCTATCACTAATTAAGACCATTTGGGAAAGGGGTGGGGGTGGAGGGTGGGTGGATTGAAGGGGGATCTGGCTGAATATTACTGTCATTGCTGGTCAATTCATTATTTTAAAACAAAGGGGATGGCGACGTGAATTAGTACTGGAGGGCTCTAGGTGACGTGAATTAGTACTGGAGGGCTCTAGGTGACGTGAACTAGTACTGGAGGGCTCTAGGCGACGTGAATTAGTACTGGAGGGCTCTAGGCGACGTGAATTAGTACTGGAGGGCTCTAGGCGACGTGAATTAGTACTGGAGGGCTCTAGGTGACGTGAATTAGTACTTGAGGGCTCTAGGCGACGTGAATTAGTACTGGAGGGCTCTAGGCGACGTGAATTAGTACTGGAGGGCTCTAGGTGACGTGAATTAGTACTGGAGGGCTCTAGGCGACGTGAATTAGTACTGGAGGGCTCTAGGCGACGTGAATTAGTACTGGAGGGCTCTAGGCGACGTGAATTAGTACTGGAGGGCTCTAGGTGACGTGAATTAGTACTGGAGGGCTCTAGGTGACGTGAATTAGTACTGGAGGGCTCTAGGCGACGTGAATTAGTACTGGAGGGCTCTAGGCGACGTGAATTAGTACTGGAGGGCTCTAGGCGACGTGAATTAGTACTGGAGGGCTCTAGGCGACGTGAATTAGTACTGGAGGGCTCTAGGTGACGTGAATTAGTACTGGAGGGCTCTAGGTGACGTGAACTAGTACTGGAGGGCTCTAGGCGACGTGAATTAGTACTGGAGGGCTCTAGGCGACGTGAATTAGTACTGGAGGGCTCTAGGCGACGTGAATTAGTACTGGAGGGCTCTAGGTGACGTGAATTAGTACTGGAGGGCTCTAGGCGACGTGAATTAGTACTGGAGGGCTCTAGGTGACGTGAATTAGTACTGGAGGGCTCTAGGCGACGTGAATTAGTACTGGAGGGCTCTAGGCGACGTGAATTAGTACTGGAGGGCTCTAGGCGACGTGAATTAGTACTTGAGGGCTCTAGGCGACGTGAATTAGTACTTGAGGGCTCTAGGCGACGTGAATTAGTACTGGAGGGCTCTAGGCGACGTGAATTAGTACTGGAGGGCTCTAGGCGACGTGAATTAGTACTGGAGGGCTCTAGGCGACGTGAATTAGTACTTGAGGGCTCTAGGCGACGTGAATTACTACTTGAGGGCTCTAGGCGACGTGAATTACTACTGGAGGGCTCTAGGCGACGTGAATTAGTATTGGAGGGCTCTAGGCGACGTGAATTAGTACTGGAGGGCTCTAGGCGACGTGAATTAGTACTGGAGGGCTCTAGGCGACGTGAATTAGTACTGGATGGCTCTAGGCGACGTGAATTAGTACTTGAGGGCTCTAGGCGACGTGAATTAGTACTGGAGGGCTCTAGGCGACGCACTAACCAATCTTAAACTTTAAAGCGGCGAATTGTCTAGGGAACTATGGGGGCGCGGTGGTCGATTAAGCGCTTGGCTTCCGAACCGGAGGTCCTGGTTTCGAATCTCGGTGAAGACAGGGATTTGAATTTCTGGATTTTTAGAGCGCCCCAGCTCTAATAATAGCTGACTTGAGTTGGGGAAATTAAAGGGGTTTGGCCACATGACACCCTGCTTATTAACCGTTGGCCAAAGAAACAGATGACCTTAACATCATCTGCCCCCTTGGATCGAAAGGTCTGAAAGGGGAAACTTTTTTTAATCCACTATATACCACCACATCAGTCAAGTACAACTGCTTTCCCTTGTTCTATACCAAACAGAATAATTAATTACCAATAGTAAATTAATTCATTGGTTAATTTTCTATTGACTCTTATGTTTGGAGGTAAATAAATAAGTGTGCGAAATTTTAGCTTGATGCGAGATTGGTTGTTAAAAGGAATTACGTGTAAAAACAGACAGACAGACAGACAGAGTGAGTTAAGTAAACAAAAAAAAACTTATCAAGGGGAAGAACTCCGCTTTTACTATTATATCTCAATAATTTAGTTATTTCCCTTATTCGATATCAAACAAAGAAATTAATTACCAATAATTAATTGACTAAATTGTTAATTGTTTTATGTTTTGATGGGTACTATATATTGTTGTTTAAAGTATACACATGATCTGATAATGTGTAGGGGAAAAATGGCGTTAACAATTATCTAAGCAGACAAAACCCTACAAGTTAAGCCATATATGTGAATACTTAAGGATTAATTTCACTTGTTGGCATCAAACAAAATAATAAATTACCAGTTATTAATTCAATAATTGTTTTTTTAAATTGATTTGTGTCTTTTCTATGCTAATGAATAATTGTGCAAAGTTTCAACGATCCGAAAACGGTTGTGGGAGAAATAGCGTGTTCAATTTGTTTCATCAGACAGACAAACAGACAGATTGACTTGATATAAGCTTTGTAAAATAATTTAAAAAATACATAAGAGCTTTTGAAAATTTGAATTCATCATGCGTGTGCCTCGTGTTTGTAAGTGGTGTTATGACTTTGGTCTTCAAAATTAACCTTTTTTTTATATTAATTGTGCTAAATAATTGCTAACAATGCGTATACATGTTAAAATACACGACTTTTGAATTTATTTTTATCTCCCAAATAAGTTTCATTTGTAAAAATGTTAAATGTGAGCCCAAGATGTCACTTTTACTTTTGGCATTCCACAATGTCACACTTGTGTAGTTTAAAACCTGTTCTAGATATTTATTACCTCAACAGACAAAAACTTTTTTTTTTACCTGTAGGACGTTAGTGTTCATCATTTTCTTTGAAATACTACCTATGTATATTGGTGTACAACAGAATATTTGAATACCACATGCCCTTAGGGGCCACCCATGAGTTTGTGTGAGCGTAAACTTCCTATACTATTAAGTTTGAAATTTTAAAAAAAAATATTTCCATCAAGAAATAAAAGAAAGGCCGATAGCTGAAGTCTGCGTGACAAAGTCAGAAGCATGAAATGTCAAAACGTTTACAGCTGTACCCCAGCAACCCTTTAAGGTTGTCCTGAAAAGTAAACAATTAATGTTGCCTTTGACATACCAGACTGTACTATGTTCTGCTTCAACTCAAGAAACAACCACATGATGGCGATATTAACAGACCACGTGTAGGCCTACTCTAACAAGTAGGGGTTTTATATTGTTGTGTAGGTCAGTTTAGAATACCTGAAATTTGATTGGTTTGAGAGAATCGTCTTTGAGTAGGCAGAGTGTAGTAATACAGGTCCCTACGCAGACCCAACTGTGACCTACATATTTGTAAATAAGTAATTACATAGTTTAACACATTTCAATCTTTAATATTGTGATCTTGATAGAGTTTTGAAGTTGTACTGGTGCATATCAACTCATAAGGGCACTGGGAAATATCAAATCACGGGGGCACTGGTAAATATCAACTCACGGGGGCACTAGAAAATGTCAACTCACGGGGGCACTGGAAAATGTCAACTCACGGGGACACTAGAAAATGTCAACTCTTGGGGGCACTGGTAAATATCAACTCTTGGAGGTACTGGTAAATATCAACTTTTGGGGGCACTGGTAAATATCAACTCTTGGGGGCACTGGTAAATATCAACTCTTGGGGGCACTGGTAAATATCAACTCTTGGGGGCACTGGTAAATATCAACTCTTGGGGCACTGGTAAATATCAACTCTTGGGGCACTGGTAAATATCAACTCTTGGGGGCAATGGTAAATATCAACTCACGGGGGCAATAGAAAATGTCAACTCTTGGGGGCGCTGGTAAATATCAACTCTTGGGGGCACTGGTAAATATCAACTCTTGGGGGCACTGGAAAATATCAACTCACGGCGGCACTAGAAAATGTCAACTCTTGGGGGCACTGGTAAATATCAACTCTTGGAGGCACTGCTAAATATCAACTCTTGGGGTCACTGGTAAAAATCAACTCTTGGGGGCACTGGTATATATCAACTCTTGGGGGCACTGATAAATATCAACTATTGGGAGCACTGGTAAATATCAACTCTTGGTGGCACTAGAAAATGTCAACTCTTTGGGGCACTGGTAAATATCAACTCTTGAAGACACTGGTAAATATCAAGTCTTGGTGGCACTAGAAAATATCAACTCACGGGGGCACTGGTAATATCAACTCACGGGGGCACTGGTAAATATCAACTCTTGGGGGCACTGGGAATATCAACTCACGGGGGCACTGGTAAATATTAACTCTTGGTGGCACTGGTAAATATCAACTCTTGGTAGCACTGGTAAATATCAACTCACGGGGGCACTAGAAAATGTCAACTCTTGGGGACACTGGTAAATATCAACTCTTTAGGCACTAGAAAATGTCAACTCTTGGGGGCACTGGTAAATATCAAATCTAGGAGGCACTGGTAAATATCAACTTTTGGGGGCACTGGTAAATATCAACTCTTGGGGGCACTGGTAAATATCAAGTCTTGGGGCACTGGTAAATATCAACTCTTGGGAGCACTGGTAAATATCAACTCTTAAGGGCACTGGTAAATATCATCTCACGGGGCACTAGAAACTATCAACTTTTGGGGGCACTAGTAAATATCAACTCTTGGGGGCACGGTAAATATCAACTCTTGGGGGCACTGGTAAATATCAACTCTTGGGGGCACTGTTAAATATCAACTCTTGGGGGCACTGGTAAATATCAACTCTTGGGGGCACTGGTAAATATCAACTCTTGGGGCACTGGTAAATATCAACTCTTGGGGCACTGGTAAATATCAACTCTTGGGGGCAATGGTAAATATCAACTCACGGGGGCAATAGAAAATGTCAACTCTTGGGGGCGCTGGTAAATATCAACTCTTGGGGGCACTGGTAAATATCAACTCTTGGGGGCACTGGAAAATATCAACTCACGGCGGCACTAGAAAATATCAACTCTTGGGGGCACTGGTAAATATCAACTCTTGGGGGCACTGGTAAATATCAACTCTTGGGGCACTGGTAAATATCAACTCTTGGGGCACTGGTAAATATCAACTCTTGGGGGCAATGGTAAATATCAACTCACGGGGGCAATAGAAAATGTCAACTCTTGGGGGCGCTGGTAAATATCAACTCTTGGGGGCACTGGTAAATATCAACTCTTGGGGGCACTGGAAAATATCAACTCACGGCGGCACTAGAAAATGTCAACTCTTGGGGGCACTGGTAAATATCAACTCTTGGAGGCACTGCTAAATATCAACTCTTGGGGTCACTGGTAAAAATCAACTCTTGGGGGCACTGGTATATATCAACTCTTGGGGGCACTGATAAATATCAACTATTGGGAGCACTGGTAAATATCAACTCTTGGTGGCACTAGAAAATGTCAACTCTTTGGGGCACTGGTAAATATCAACTCTTGAAGACACTGGTAAATATCAAGTCTTGGTGGCACTAGAAAATATCAACTCACGGGGGCACTGGTAATATCAACTCACGGGGGCACTGGTAAATATCAACTCTTGGGGGCACTGGGAATATCAACTCACGGGGGCACTGGTAAATATTAACTCTTGGTGGCACTGGTAAATATCAACTCTTGGTAGCACTGGTAAATATCAACTCACGGGGGCACTAGAAAATGTCAACTCTTGGGGACACTGGTAAATATCAACTCTTTAGGCACTAGAAAATGTCAACTCTTGGGGGCACTGGTAAATATCAAATCTAGGGGGCACTGGTAAATATCAACTTTTGGGGGCACTGGTAAATATCAACTCTTGGGGGCACTGGTAAATATCAAGTCTTGGGGCACTGGTAAATATCAACTCTTGGGAGCACTGGTAAATATCAACTCTTAAGGGCACTGGTAAATATCATCTCACGGGGCACTAGAAACTATCAACTTTTGGGGGCACTAGTAAATATCAACTCTTGGGGGCACGGTAAATATCAACTCTTGGGGGCACTGGTAAATATCAACTCTTGGGGGCACTGTTAAATATCAACTCTTGGGGGCACTGGTAAATATCAACTCTTGGGGGCACTGGTAAATATCAACTCTTGGGGCACTGGTAAATATCAACTCTTGGGGCACTGGTAAATATCAACTCTTGGGGGCAATGGTAAATATCAACTCACGGGGGCAATAGAAAATGTCAACTCTTGGGGCACTGGTAAATATCAACTCTTGGGGGCACTGGTAAATATCAACTCTTGGGGGCACTGGAAAATATCAACTCACGGCGGCACTAGAAAATGTCAACTCTTGGGGGCACTGGTAAATATCAACTCTTGGAGGCACTGCTAAATATCAACTCTTGGGGTCACTGGTAAAAATCAACTCTTGGGGGCACTGGTATATATCAACTCTTGGGGGCACTGATAAATATCAACTATTGGGAGCACTGGTAAATATCAACTCTTGGTGGCACTAGAAAATGTCAACTCTTTGGGGCACTGGTAAATATCAACTCTTGAAGACACTGGTAAATATCAAGTCTTGGTGGCACTAGAAAATATCAACTCACGGGGGCACTGGTAATATCAACTCACGGGGGCACTGGTAAATATCAACTCTTGGGGGCACTGGGAATATCAACTCACGGGGGCACTGGTAAATATTAACTCTTGGTGGCACTGGTAAATATCAACTCTTGGTAGCACTGGTAAATATCAACTCACGGGGGCACTAGAAAATGTCAACTCTTGGGGACACTGGTAAATATCAACTCTTTGGGCACTAGAAAATGTCAACTCTTGGGGGCACTGGTAAATATCAAATCTAGGGGGCACTGGTAAATATCAACTTTTGGGGGCACTGGTAAATATCAACTCTTGGGGGCACTGGTAAATATCAAGTCTTGGGGCACTGGTAAATATCAACTCTTGGGAGCACTGGTAAATATCAACTCTTAAGGGCACTGGTAAATATCATCTCACGGGGCACTAGAAACTATCAACTTTTGGGGGCACTAGTAAATATCAACTCTTGGGGGCACGGTAAATATCAACTCTTGGGGGCACTGGTAAATATCAACTCTTGGGGGCACTGTTAAATATCAACTCTTGGGGGCACTGGTAAATATCAACTCTTGGGGGCACTGGTAAATATCAACTCTTGGGGCACTGGTAAATATCAACTCTTGGGGCACTGGTAAATATCAACTCTTGGGGGCAATGGTAAATATCAACTCACGGGGGCAATAGAAAATGTCAACTCTTGGGGGCGCTGGTAAATATCAACTCTTGGGGGCACTGGTAAATATCAACTCTTGGGGGCACTGGAAAATATCAACTCACGGCGGCACTAGAAAATGTCAACTCTTGGGGGCACTGGTAAATATCAACTCTTGGAGGCACTGCTAAATATCAACTCTTGGGGTCACTGGTAAAAATCAACTCTTGGGGGCACTGGTATATATCAACTCTTGGGGGCACTGATAAATATCAACTATTGGGAGCACTGGTAAATATCAACTCTTGGTGGCACTAGAAAATGTCAACTCTTTGGGGCACTGGTAAATATCAACTCTTGAAGACACTGGTAAATATCAAGTCTTGGTGGCACTAGAAAATATCAACTCACGGGGGCACTGGTAATATCAACTCACGGGGGCACTGGTAAATATCAACTCTTGGGGGCACTGGGAATATCAACTCACGGGGGCACTGGTAAATATTAACTCTTGGTGGCACTGGTAAATATCAACTCTTGGTAGCACTGGTAAATATCAACTCACGGGGGCACTAGAAAATGTCAACTCTTGGGGACACTGGTAAATATCAACTCTTTGGGCACTAGAAAATGTCAACTCTTGGGGGCACTGGTAAATATCAAATCTAGGGGGCACTGGTAAATATCAACTTTTGGGGGCACTGGTAAATATCAACTCTTGGGGGCACTGGTAAATATCAAGTCTTGGGGCACTGGTAAATATCAACTCTTGGGAGCACTGGTAAATATCAACTTTTAAGGGCACTGGTAAATATCATCTCACGGGACACTAGAAACTATCAACTTTTGGGGGCACTAGTAAATATCAACTCTTGGGGGCACGGTAAATATCAACTCTTGGGGGCACTGGTAAATATCAACTCTTGGGGGCACTGTTAAATATCAACTCTTGGGGGCACTGGTAAATATCAACTCTTGGGGGCACTGGTAAATATCAACTCACGGGGCACTAGAAAATGTCAACTCTTGGGGACACTGGTAAATATCAACTCTTGGAGGCACTGGTAAATATCAACTCTTGAAGGCACTGGTAAATATCAACTCTTGGGGGCACTGGTTAATATCAACTCTTGGGGGCAATGGTAAATATCAACTCTTGGGGGCACTGGTAAATATCAACTCTTGGGGGCACTGTTAAATATCAAGTCTTGGGGCACTGGTAAATATCAACTCTTGGAGGTACTGGTAAATATCAACTTTTGGGGCACTGGTAAATATCAACTCTTGGGGGCAATGGTAAATATCAACTCTTGGGGGCACTGGTAAATATCAACTCTTGGGGGCACTGTTAAATATCAAGTCTTGGGGCACTGGTAAATATCAACTCTTGGAGGTACTGGTAAATATCAACTTTTGGGGCACTGGTAAATATCAACTCTTGGGGGCACTGGTAAATATAAACTCTTGGGGGCACTGCTAAATATAAAATCTTGGGGGCACTGGTAAATATAAACTCTTGGGGGCACTGGTAAATATCAACTCTTGGGTCACTGGTAAATATCAACTCTTGGGGGCACTGGTAAATATCAACTCTTGGGGGCACTGGAAAATATCAACTCACGGCGGCACTAGAAAATGTCAACTCTTGGGGGCACTGGTAAATATCAACTCTTGGAGGCACTGCTAAATATCAACTCTTGGGGTCATTGGTAAAAATCAACTCTTGGGGGCACTGGTATATATCAACTCTTGGGGGCACTGATAAATATCAACTATTGGTGGCATTAGAAAATGTCAACTCTTTGGGGCACTGGTAAATATCAACTCTTGAAGACACTGGTAAATATCAACTCTTGGTGGCACTAGAAAATATCAACTCACGGGGGCACTGGTAAATATCAACTCTTGGGGGCACTGGTAATATCAACTCACGGGGGCAGTGGTAAATATCAACTCTTGGTGGCACTGGTAAATATCAACTCTTGGTGGCACTGGTAACTATCAACTTTTGGGGGCACTAGAAAATGTCAACTCTTGGGGACACTGGTAAATATCAATTCTTTGGGCAATAGAAAATGTCAACTCTTGGGGGCACTGGTAAATATCAACTCTAGGGGGCACTGGTAAATATCAACTTTTGGGGGCACTGGTAAATATCAACTCATGGGGGCACTGGTAAATATCAAGTCTTGGGGCACTGGTAAATATCAACTCTTGGGAGCACTGGTAAATATCAACTCTTAAGGGCACTGGTAAATATCATATCTTGGGGGCACTAGTAACTATCAACTTTTGGGGGCACTAGTAAATATCAACTCTTGGGGGCACTGGTAAATATCAACTCTTGGGGGCACTGTTAAATATCAACTCTTGGGGGCACTAGAAAATGTCAACTTACGGGGGCACTGGAAAATGTCAACTCACGGGGACACTAGAAAATGTCAACTCTTGGGGACACTGGTAAATATCAACTCTTGGAGGCACTAGTAAATATCAACTCTTGGGGGCACTGGTAAATATCAACTCTTGGGGGCACTGGTAAATATCAACTCTTGGGGGCACTGGTAAATATAAACTCTTGGGGCACTGGTAAATATCAACTCTTGGGGCACTGGTAAATATCAACTCTTGGGGGCACTGGTAAATATCAAGTCTTGGGGCACTGGTAAATATCAACTCTTGGGAGCACTGGTAAATATCAACTCTTAAGGGCACTGGTAAATATCATATCTTGGGGGCACTGGTAAATATCAACTCTTGAGGGCACTGGAAAATATCAACTCACGGCGGCACTAGAAAATGTCAACTCTTGGGGGCACTGGTAAATATCAACTCTTGGAGGCACTGCTAAATATCAACTCTTGGGGTCACTGGTAAAAATCAACTCTTGGGGGCACTGGTATATATCAACTCTTGGGGGCACTGATAAATATCAACTATTGGGAGCACTGGTAAATATCAACTTTTGGTGGCACTAGAAAATGTCAACTCTTGGGGGCACTGGTAAATATCAACTCACGGGGCACTAGAAAATGTCAACTCTTGGGGACACTGGTAAATATCAACTCTTGGAGGCACTGGTAAATATCAACTCTTGGGGGCACTGGTAAATATCTACTCTTGGGGGCATTGGTTAATATCAACTCTTGGGGGCAATGGTAAATATCAAGTCTTCTGGGCACTGTTAAATATCAAGTCTTGGGGGCACTGTTAAATATCAACTCATGGGGGCACTGGTAAATATCAAATCTTGGGGGCACTGGTAAATATCATCTTTTGGGGGCACTGGTAAATATCAACTTACGGGGGCACTGGTAAATGTCAACTCACGGGGGCACTAGAAAATGTCAACTCAATAGTCACTGTAAATTAAAATGCTATTGTTTTTTTAAAAAGTTGAAAATTTTTGTTGCAGGCCAACTAGAAGCTCATCTACTGCCACATCAACATCTACTTCTACCACATCAACATCTACTTCTACTACATCAACATCTACTTCTACCACGTCTGTATTCACAACAACATCCACCACATCTACCACTAGCACAACAACAAAGCGAAGACCATCGACCCCACCTACCTCACCTCCTGCTGACGTGAGGCCTCCTTCACCTACGACTGAAAACTGGGAAGAAGCCGCCAAGATGTACGAGAGATGCTACATACCAGGCACTGGTGGGAGCCAGATGGAGCGGATCGCGTCTGCCAGAGAGTTCTACAAAGCTGGTAGTCAGACGTGTCCACAAACACGAGCGAGTTCCTATGCTTGGGAAGCAACAAGAGAAGGCAAAACAGCTCAAATTTACTGCTCATCTGGTGAAGGTAGGTAACTCTAATTGATTGTAAACATGGCTAATTACTACTATTGTCAACTAGCTGGATATTTGTCATGTTCGTTGCTAAACGGAAATCTTACGTCTTGACTATTCGTTTCAAATCCAACCAAAAACATCTAGCCACTTATCTCTATGGTGCTGGAAATATTTTATTGAAAAGTTTAAAATATCCTACAACTATAAAACAGAATGAAATTGTGAGAAAGAGGAGGGAAAGAAATGGAGTGAGTCTGCTGTCGACAAATGACTTCATTACAATGGTCACCTCTCAAAACCAAAGATTTTTTTTTTTACTTCTTACAAACATTTTTGAAATTCTGTAGCATATGTTTAAAATTGTCTGACTTTTGCCTATGTTTGTCTAATGGTTGTGTTTTTATTTTCTACTACATTTAGGGTTTGCCACGTGGCCCTGTATAAATAATGGCAATGGTGTCACATGTTGGAGTGAGGCTCCAGATGTCCAAGATTGCGCCTCAAAAATATTTAAGGCAATCATTCAGGTGAGACTATGTTTTGACTGCTCATATAGTTTGTCCTAGCCTGCGCTAGATGTGGAAAATATGTATGTCACAAGCGTGGCTGCGTAGTCACGGGAAATACTGCATTCTTCGTTGTTCTGTATAATGTAAGGTCATCAGTTGTTATGGTCCAGGGGTAACGAGGGTGTCATGTGGCCAGCAAAACAACCGATCGCCTTTACTTTCCCCAACTTATTTCAGGTACCCATTAGAGCAGGGTGGACTCAGAGATACCCAGAGTTCGCATTATTAAAAATCCCAATCTTCACCAGGATTCAAACCCAGCAACCAAAGTTTGGAAACTAAGCGCTTTATCGTTCAGCCACCGCGCCTCCTTCTAGAAAACTGTGTTTACATTTTTTTTTTAAATGGGTAAATAGAAAGATACGATAAATTAGTAAACTGATACATGTTGTCTCTTTTACTTCTAAATGGTCTCCCTTTATTTACCAAAGTAGTTTTTAACCTTTATGTCTGTTTTTTTAATAACGAACTTATTTCTTTATCAGTTCTGTATCTACTACTTCGTTCCCACTTGTTACCTCTTTCAATCAAATAGTTCATGTTCATATGTTTACACTTCTAGCACTTTAAAAACAACAACTTGATACAATGTGCAATACTCTTTTTTTTGGGGTCAGAATCTCCCAGAAAATAAATCCGTGGACGTCCAACAGACCATCGCCGTGACTGCAGAGCTGGTGACTGTGACCCAGTCAGAGAACATCACATTAGAGGATATCCTCGTGACGTCCCAGATCATGTCTGCCTACGCCATGAAGGTGGACAACATCCAGAATACCTCAGAGGTCAAAACTATTGTGGATGTAAGTGTTTGTGTTTTTGACGTTAATGTTTGTCGTTGAGTTTTTATGTGTTTAAGTTCATGTAAGTGTTTTTAATGTGAGTAAGTTCATGTAAGTGTTTTTAATGTGTTTAAGTTCATTGAAGTGTTTTTGATGTAAGTCTATTCTTTACGTAAATACAGAGCCCGCCAACCAATGAAGAGCCTACGAGAGCTGGGGACTACGTTTTTACAGACTCGAATTAACAAATAAAAATGTTACTAGACAATAGAAGACAATAGAAGACAAGACAAGACAAGACAAGAGAAGACAAGACAATAGAAGACAAGACAAGACAATACAAGACAATAGAAGACAAGAGAAGACAAGACAAGAGAAGACAAGACAATAGAAGACAAGACAAGAGAAGAGAAGACAAGACAAGAGACGAGAAGACAAGACAAGACAATACAAGACAATAGAAGACAAGACAAGAGAAGACAATAGAAGACATTAGAAGACAATAGAAGACAAGACAAGAGAAGACAAGACAATAGAAGACAAGACAATAGAAGACAAGACAATAGAAGACAAGACAAGAGAAGACAAGACAAGACAATACAAGACAAGACAATACAAGACAAGAGAAGACAATAGAAGACATTAGAAGACATTAGAAGACAAGACAAGACAATAGAAGACAAGACAAGACAATAGAAGACAAGACAAGACAATAGAAGACAAGACAATAGAAGACAAGACAAGACAATAGAAGACAAGACAAGACAATAGAAGACAAGACAATACAAGACAATAGAAGACAAGACAAGACAACGGGTCAACAAACCAAAGCTTACTTCTACATTCGAGCCTATCCACCTCCTTCTTGATATACACACATATGCAAATCTGCTTATACACATTCCCACATATATTAAATGAATAGTACAAGTGAAGATTTATCATTAGAAAGAGATATGGTCAAGTGAGATATAGCTTTGAATTTATTACTAATTAAGCAATTGTGTAGTGAGCTAAAAGTCACCTATATACCCCATTCTTTTTCTTTTTTTTTTTGGTTAGTATTTATATTGTAGTGGACATTTTTGGACTTTCCTTTGTTGCAATACAATTTCTACTGACCTGATATATATTTATTGAAAAAAAAATCATCTTTGATTCTGTATGTATTTATTATTTATTTACTGCCCGTGAAAAAAAATCTCTCTAGCTTCAATAAATCTTCACTCGTGAGCACTTGTGTCGGTTAATGTATTGATGTGTCAAGATACACAACTCTGCAGTCTTAGCTCCCATCTTGAATCAGCGGGAAGTTATCTCCCCATGGTTGATGACGTTATCTAGAGCTCAAACATAGATACTGACAGTAGAATATTTCAGGCTTACTTGTGTGTTCTGAGTTAAAGTAACTGAATTCATTGATGCCCACTAATTATTGGAGAATAATAACTCATTAAATAGCAAGAACATTGGCTCATTAAGAAGTGAGAACATTGGTTCATTAAGTAGTGAGAATATTGGCTCATTAAGTAGTAAGAATATTGGCTCATTAAGTAGTGAGAACATTGGCTCATTAAGTAGTGAGAATATTGGCTCATCAAGTAGTGAGAACATTGGCTCATTAAGTAGTGAGAATATTGACTCATTATTTAGTGAGAACATTGGTTCATTAAGTAGTGAGAATATTGACTCATTAAGTAGTGAGAACATTGGGTCATTAGGTATTGAGAATATTGGTTCATTAAATAGCGAGAACATTGGCTCATTAAGTAGTGAGAACATTGGCTCATTAAGTAGTGAGAATATTGGCTCATTACGTAGTGAGAATATTGGATCATTAAGTAGTGAGAACATTGGCTCATTAAGTAGTGAGAATATTGGTTCAATAAGTAGTGAGAATATTGGCTCGTTAAGTAGTGAGAACATTAGCTCATTAAGTAGTGAGAACGTTGGCTGATTAAGTAGTGAGAATATTGGCTCATTAAGTAGTGAGAATATTATTGGCTTATTAATGAGTAAGAATATTGGTTCATTAAGTAGTGAGAACATTGGTTCATTAAGTAGTGAGAATATTGGCTCATTAAGTAGTGAGAATATTGGCTCATTAAGTAATGAGAATATTGGCTCATTAAGTAGTGAGAATATTGGCTCATTAAGTATTGAGAACATTGGGTCATTAGGTAGTGAGAATATTGGCTCATTAAGTAGTGAGAATATTGGCTCATTAAGTAGTTAGAATATTTGGTCATTAGATAGTGAAAATATTATTGGCTCATTAAGTAGTGAAAATATTATTGGCTCATTAAGTAGTGAGAATTTGGCTCATTAAGTAGTGAGAATATTATTGGCTTATTAAGTAGTGAGAATATTGGCTCATTAAGTATTGAGAATATTGGGTCATTAGGTAGTGAGAATATTGGCTCTTTAAGTAGTGAGAATATTGGCTTATTAAGTAGTGAGAATATTAGCTCATTAAGTAGTGAGAATATTGGCTCATTAAGTAATGAGAAAAGATTTTCCTGCGAAAACTTTGCTCTATCTCAGAAGCAATAAAGGTCAAAATACTTCCCATTAATATCACAATTCAAATTCAATCAACGATAGTAGCTTACAATTTCTCTTTTGAACTCACTGCTTCTCTCTCTCTCTCTCTTTCTCTCTGTTTGCCTATCTCTGTTTCTGTCTCTCTCTGTCTTTCTCTCTCTCTCTCTGTGTTTATCTCTCTGTCGGTCTGTCTGTTTGTGTTTATCTCTCTGTCGGTCTGTCTCTCTGTGTCTCTCTGTCTCTCTCTGTGTCTCTCTGTCTCTTTCTTAATGTCTCATTCTCTCTCTGTCCCTCTCTCTCTCTTGCTCTGTCTCACTTTCTTTGTCTTTCTCTGTCACTTTGTCTCTCTCTCTCTCGCTTATTAATATATCACTATTTAAGAGAGAAAACTTTCTAAAGTGTTTAAATTCGATGAACTAACCTTTAGATGTATAGTTGCTACCTCACTGATGTACTCGGTCTTCGCTTACGTTCCAGAATGTACACAGAGTTGATCATCTCTCTAGTTCACCAATGGAAGTTAGATTTTGTAAAGTGTGGGAAGACAGTCTCTATTGAACTTAATTATTATTACACCTTTTTTTTTATTTGTTATATTCTGCGAATTCCTCAGAACTTTGCAAAAGTCGGAAGCACTCTTGTTTCTAAAAAGAAGGCAAAGGTCTGGAAAAAGATGTCGTCTGATGACAAAGTGAGATCGGCCTCCACCTTACTGGTTGCCATGGAGAATGCCACGCTATCATTGGTGGAAGAGATCAAAGAGCCAAAAGTAATCACTACCAAGACAGACAATATAGGTAGATGTTCAGACAGTTATGAAATCGACTTACATATAGATAGATGTAGTTAAATACTAGACGCTAATTATGTCAAATAATATTGTAAATGTCTTGTAGTAAAATGAATTGATTTTTATTTCAGATCTGAGACTGGAGGTTGTGGACGTCACAAAGATGGAGCAACAAGAATTGGTCTATGAGTCTGATTCAGACTTTGCTACAGTGTCAATACCAAAAGAGACTTTGGTCAATCAAAGCGAAGGTAAAACAACAGAGTTGTAGTAGCTATTTTTATCATTGCTGTTAATGATGAAGACTTGGGTCTGGACTGATGTTCGGCTGATTTGACAGTAACATATTCTCTGGCATTGTGGGTTTGATTTGTTGTTGATCAGGGTATGTTGTTTGTTTGCCTACAATGTTGACATTGTTTGGATTTGTTTTGACCATCCTTTTGTTTATTTGTTCCTGATGGAAATGTTCTTTGGGCTGCTGGTATTAGAAATTGATTTTCATTACTCTACATACTTTTCACAATACATGTAATTCAAAAGTACGTAACGAAATAAACACAAACTGAAAATAACAAATCTACTTATGAGAATTGAACTTACTGCTCTCGAGTCTTTACTCAAACCGAAGTGGGACGCTCTTTTAAGATTTGTATAGTTCTACATTTATGTTTATTTGTTAGCTCTCTAGTGTACTTAATAATGTCCACGACTATTTGTTCCTACAGGCTCGTTGGCCAAAGCTGTCTTCATTACCCACTACTCCATGGCCAGTTTACTCGGTGGCATGTCCAAGAAAAAAACGAAAGAGAAGAACTTATCAGGTGATGATGAGACAGACGACAAGAGCAAGGAAGAGTCAAACAATGAGGAGACTGATAATAAAAATGGTGAAAATGAAGTTGAAGAAATTCAATCCAGGCCTCGAATAGCCAGTTACATACTTAGTGCGTCCTTAGGGAAAGATGGACACAGCAGGAAGTTACCTAAACCAATTACCTTCACCATGAGACTAACTGAGGTACTTTACATAATTTATAAGTTGTAACTGAACTCATTGTATTATATTTATCTTGTTATTTTGTCCTCTTTTTGTCCTCATAGGGAGGTGTCTGGTTATACTACACAATCACACAGGTGCCTAGCTAACCTCTTAAAGTAAAACCTGATGTTTTGTGTCGCTTTAATTAACATCATTAGAACTAAATCTATTTGTAACAAGGAACTAAATCATCGACTTATCCCGTTGTTTTGTCTATTGAGTTATCGAAGTTTCTAAGAAAATGATTTGGAATGAAACAACTCGACTGTAAACTGAAGGTTTTAGGTCTCTCAATGAAGCAACTCGGCTGTAAACTGAAGG
Source organism: Biomphalaria sudanica (assembly GCA_036873155.1). Taxonomy (NCBI): domain Eukaryota; kingdom Metazoa; phylum Mollusca; class Gastropoda; family Planorbidae; genus Biomphalaria; species Biomphalaria sudanica. The sequence goes on along the minus strand of JAZGLO010004904.1, from coordinate 159,825 downwards.
TCCTGAGTCTCTCAATGAAACAACTCGGCTGTAAACTGAAGGTTCTAGGTCTCTCAATGAAACAACTCGGCTGTAAACTGAAGGTCCTGAGTCTCTCAATGAAACAACTCTGCTGTAAACTGAAGGTCCTAGGTCTCAATGAAACAACTCTGCTGTAAACTGAAGGTCCTAGGTCTCAATGAAACAACTCTGCTGTAAACTGAAGGTCCTGGGTCTCTCAATGAAACAACTCTGCTGTAAACTGAAGGTCCTAGGTCTCAATGAAACAACTCTGCTGTAAACTGAAGGTCCTAGGTCTCAATGAAACAACTCTGCTGTAAACTGAAGGTCCTAGGTCTCTCAATGAAACAACTCGGCTGTAAACTGAAGGTCCTAGGTCTCAATGAAACAACTCGGCTGTAAACTGAAGGTCCTGAGTCTCTCAATGAAACAACTCTGCTGTAAACTGAAGGTCCTAGGTCTCAATGAAACAACTCTGCTGTAAACTGAAGGTCCTAGGTCTCAATGAAACAACTCGGCTGTAAACTGAAGGTCCTGGGTCTCTATTTCTTCGACCAAATGTTTCAATCTTCACTACTTCATTGAACTCTTGACCTGTGTCGCTTGTGTGTGTATGCGGGGAGCGGGGGTGCAAGCCGCTGCAGCTGATCATAGTTTTTAGTTTCGTGTAGTCACTAGTCACACACCATCTACTTTGGCGTATCGAGAGACTTGTGAGGTCATTATTTCTGACCATCATATGAGTTCCACATGCAGACGAGGTGCGTTGTGTAAGTTACCTCTTATAGAAGTGATACTCAAACTACGACCCTCGGGCCGCATTAGGCCACAACGAGATGCTATCCATTTCCTCAAAATCATTGCCAACCAAGAAACATCTATCAACAGACAGAGACCCAGCTCTATCGGACGATCCTTTGCAGTGACGTTGCCCGTGACAGGGGCCCCCTTGGCCGATAAAAATTGGGCATCTCTCCTTATAGGATACTTATGGCAAAGGAATCATGGCTCAAAGTCAGTTTTAACCACCCAAAGGTGTATCGCCGCCTCTGCCAGCCCAATGGCTATGGAACCACTACAATGCAGATCTATCCCCTCTTTACAGTTCACAAAGTAGGCCCGCCGCTAGAAATATTTGGGGCCTTAAGACAGCTGGGTACGTGTGGTTCCTTCTGCCTTCATCCCGCTTACCAAAAACCTTCAGATGCGTATACAAGATGCATTTTAAAAAGCTTTAGACACAGTGTTAGTGAAAGTCTCATCGATGCTGTTTGCTCTCTGGGCTACGATCTACCAAACATTAGTTCGAATAATAGGGTCTGTATCTTAGTCACAAATCTAGCGCCTGTATCTTAGTCACAAATCTAACGTCTGTATCTTAGTTACAAATCTAGCGTCTGTATCTTCTTATCTTATCTTATATAATACAGACGTTACTTCAAAAAAGAAGATGATTACGTCCTACGCGTCATGCATTTAGTCATGCATATTAACCAATGACTTAAATTCTGCCAAGTCACTGGTTTTTCTGGCTAGCTCAGGCAACCCATTCCATGCTCTAATAGCACTAGGGAAGAAGGAGTATTTGTACAAATTTGTCCTAGCATATGGGACGAGGAATGTGCCTTTATTTTTGAGTATTTTATTAAATTTTGTTTTTGTATTTGAAGATTATGGTTCAGTGTTTTATGTATAATTGCTACTTTACTTTTGAGTCTTCTGTCCTGAAGGCTTTCTAAATTTAGTGATTTTACTAATGGTGTTACCCTAGTCAAATGTGAATATTCGTTTGTTATGAATCTCACTGCTCTATTTTGTGTTTGTTCCAGTTTCTTAATGTTTTCTTGAGTTGAGGGGTCCCACACGGTGGATGCATATTCTATTATTGGCCTAACCAAGGTTAAATAACATTTTAGTTTTATGTTCTTATTTGATTTATAGAAATTTCTTTTAATAAACCCTAATGCTTTGTTGGATTTTTTTATAGTTTCATCAATATGTGGATTCCATGACAGTTTTTCATTTATTATAACACCTAGGTATTTTGAGTTTTTAGTCTGTGTTACTGGTTTGCCATGAATAAGATAAGTGGAATTAATTTGTTTAATTTTTTTTGTTACTCTTAACAACTGACATTTTTCTGGGTGGAAAGACATGCTCCAATTTGATTCCCATTTCTGTAATTCATCTAATTCTCTTTGTAAAATATCTGTGTCTTGTTTTGTTTTTATTGTTCTATATATTATGCAATCGTCTGCAAATAATCTGACTTTTGTTCCTGAACTAATGCAATTTGGTAAATCATTTATGTAAATTAAAAATAGTAGTGGACCCAAGACTGTTCCTTGAGGTACACCTGAGTTTACTGTTATTGGTGTTGATTTAGAGCCATTTATTATTACAGTTTGTTCTCTCCCTATCAGAAAATCTTTAATCCACTGATACAGTGGACCGTTAATGCCGAAATATTTTAATTTTTTAAGCAAACTATGGTGGTGAACTTTGTCAAAAGCCTTGGAAAAATCTAGTAAGATAGCATCTATTTGTTCACTATTATCTAAACCTTTTGAGAAATCATCAATTAGTCCTATTAGTTGTGTTTCACATGATCTATATTTCCTAAAGCCATGTTGGTATGGGGTGAGGACATTATGTTTGTCTAAGTGGTTTATGATGTTGCTACATATTATGTGTTCTAGTATTTTACATGTGATGCTGGTAAGTGATACTGGTCTGTAGTTTCCTGGATCAGATTTTTCTCCTTTTTTAAATAGGGGGGTGACATTAGCTTCTTTCCAGTCCTTTGGTACTCTGCCCTGGTTAAGCGATGCCTGAAAGAGTATTTTGAACACTGGGGCTAGCTCATTGCTTAGTTCTTTGAGTAATCTAGCTGGAATACCATCAGGTCCAGACGCTTTATTTGGTTTGGTGTTGGCTAATAGTTTTTTAATTCCATTTTCTTGTACTACTAAATCTTCTATGTTGTCTACTTGGTTCAAATTAAGAAATATGTCTTTGTCTCCTGGGGCTGAGAATGCTGATGCAAAGTATTTGTTTAGGATGTTTGCTTTAGTTTCATTATCATTATGTATTATGTTATGTTCATCTTTTAATGGCGCTATGCCTGTTGTTTCCATTTTCTTAGACTTAATGTATGACCATAGGTTTTTGTTGTTATCTTTAGATATTACATTGTTTATGTATTCACTCTGCAGCTGTCTGCTTACTTTTTGGGTTAGGTGTTTAATTTTTATATACTTTTTGTAAACTCTTTCTGCCTTGGTTTCTTTAAATTTTCTATATAGGTTTTCCTTCTGTTTACAAAGCTTCTTTAGTCTATTATTAAACCAGCATTTATTTATTTTGTTTGATGTGTATTTAGTTGGTATATGATTTTCTATAATGCTTTTAAGATGGTTTTTAATGAAATTCCAGAGGTCATCGACTGGTTGGTTAATGTCTTTTTCTAATAAGAATGTTTGTTGAAAGTTTAATGCAGCTTGGTGTAGTTGTGTTAGGTTACATTTATTCCAGAGTAAGATTTTTCTTTTGGTTTTTGTATTGGCTACTGCTTTTATCTGACTGTGTATTTTTATGATCTCATGGTCTGATAGACCAGGGATAATATCATAATCAACTATTAATCCAGGTCTGTTGGTTAAGAAGAGATCTAATGTGTTGTTTAATCTAGTTGGCTTTTTAATGATTTGATCTAAACTTAGGTTGTGTAAAGTTTCTATGAAAAGCTCATTTATGTCCTTAAGGTTTTGGTGTTTATCTATGGTTAGTGTTTTCCAATTTATATCAGGTAGGTTGAAGTCACCCATAATCCAAAAAACTGCATTTTTATTTGTCTCTTTAAGTGTAGTAATCTGATTACATAGTTCCTGCATGTATTCTAAACTAGAATTTGGTGGTCTGTAAATGCTGCCTATTATAAGGGATGTTGAGGTGGTATTAATTTTACAAAATGTAGATTCTATGTTTTTTGAGTTAGGTAAGGTAATTTCTTCAGCTATAAGAGTGTTTTTTATTGCTAAAAGAACTCCTCCATGATTATCAGCCCTATCTTTTCTAAAAATTTCATAATTACTATTGAAAATTTCTGCATTATAAATTTCAGGATGTAGCCAAGTTTCTGTTCCTGCAATTATGTCTGGTTTCTCACATTCTAATAAAATTTCTAAGTCTGCTGTTTTGTTCCTAATACTTTGAAAATTTATTACTAAGGTTTTAAGGTATTTTGGTATTACTTCTTTAGGAGGTTTGTTTAGTGAGGCTGTTGTATTAATTTTAGTAGATTTAGGTTTAACAGGAGTGGATCTGGCTAGTGGTTGGTGAGTTGGTTTTGGGATGGTGTTTAAGATGTTGTATGGGTTAGAAGTGTCCGCATCAAAGGAATCAAACAGTCCTGATGTAAACTGAGGTAACCCACACGGTACACAGTGCCATGATGCATCTTTGTTGCCTAAGGCATAATACACAGGTGTATTCATATGGAGACATGATGCATGGTACCATTCATCGCAGGTGTCACATTGAATGGCTTTCTGTTTCATGGTGCATACTTTTTTGCAGATGTTGCATCTATCTTTAGATATAGGCCCTGGATTTGACTCTACATCTCCTGCTATTAATATTAACAGTGAAAGGTATTTATTTCTACTGTGTCTGATTGAGAACTTCCATTTGTGATGGGTAATCTTCTTTAATGTTATTGATGTGTATGTTAGGTTATTTTTGAAGTTGCATTGATCTAAAGTGTGATGATTGATTATGACTGTTGTTTCATTTTTAAGTTTAGTGTTGACTGAGGTAGATCTAGTTCTGTGTTCAGCTAGTGTGTATTTATTAATTATTAGGATAAATAGCCAGAGCAATTTCATGATGACTGTATCTTAGTCACAAATCTAGCGTCTGTATCTTAGTCACAAATCTAACGTCTGTATCTTAGTTACAAATCTAGCGTCTGTATCTTAGTCACAAATCTAGCATCTGTATCTTAGTCACAAATCTAGCGTCTGTATCTTAGTCACAAATCTAGCGTCTGTATCTTAGTCACAAATCTAGCGTCTGTATCTTATTTTGTCCGCGCTATTTTGTCCGCGCTATTTTGTCGGCGCTATTTTCTCATGCCGTAAATTGTAATAAATACTATTTGTTTCCTACAGGAAAAGAAACATGATCAGATTACTCTGTGCTCATTCTGGAACGTAAGCCAAGGGTGAGTAGATAATCAGCGATGCAGCAACCATGGCGCAAAGAGGTTCCTAGGCTCATGACCATTGGGGGCCACAGTGGCCATTAAAGAACGTAAACATGATCTTTCAAGTGTAAACAAACTGCGTTTAGCTTTTAGTTTGAACAGCTACTGGATTCTATAGCCTCCAATGTAACGCAACTATCTACCCTACACAAGTCTACATTTTTACGATATCTTTAAAAAATATAAGTCTAAGTTTTTCTACATAAGCCTACATTTATATACAGAAGTATAAGCTTTCTCTATAAATGTATAAACTTATATTTATCTGACTAAGCCTGCATCTCTCTTAATAAGCCCACATCTCTTTACATAAGGCCACATCTCTGTAAATAACCCTATATCTCTCTACATAAGTCTATATATATTTACATAAGCTTACATTTATCTACATAAGCATCTATATAAATAAAAAGTAATCTCAAAGCTAGACTTTTTTTTTAATATTCTTCCCTAGATACACTTTAATGTCTGGAATAGAACAAGAGATAACATTATATTGACCATTAATTTCCCTTCTGATTCGTCTTTGACTATTTTATGTTTTATAAAGATATAAGTAGTCCCTAGAATAGATATCAATGAGAACTCTGGCCTGGCCTCTAAATGTTTTGTTATTTTGTCCCCATAGCAAATATTTGTCTACTTCAGTCAATGAAGACCTTATTTACATTTTAACTTTAATTGAAAAGAACATTATTAATGAACAGATTAAATCATTTCAATGTTATCGGTCTTGTTTTACCCACTTAGTTTACGTTACACCACGTGACCTGGTGATATTTCCAGTCGTGACCTAGTTTTGGCACATTTAAAAAAAACAACAGCTTTTCAACTGAGAGCTTATCATGAGCTTTTTATGACACTATTTCTTTTGTAATGATTTCTGGAACTTCTCAGAGAACAAGAAACTAAAGAGTGTTGCCATTTCAATACCAAAGTATTTAGTGAATATCATGTGGAAGAAATGTCCTCCAATAGTGTTATTTTCGTTTTAGTTCTTTGGAAACAAGTAGATTTAGTTTTCATACTTTGGCAATACAAGTGTTTGGGTTGTTGGTGTTGTTGTTATTGTTCTTATAGTAACTAGAACTTACGACCATAACTAAATGAAATAAATAAAAAAAAACTGAAAAGCATGCCTCGATTAATTAAAGATAATAATAAGGCTTTTCTTCGAATCCGAAGATTAGTGAGGAATTCAATTTTTGCCGTGGATGCGAAGCTTCAGCTGTGACCTACATATTTTGCCACATTCAGGGAGAGCATAACCATTGTCCGCAGGTGGTCGATTCAGATTTTCTTTTCGCCGTCTGCGTTTGTCCTCGGCAGTATATTTCCATTTGGTCTCAAATTTAAGATGAACAAATCATTTTCATACATACAAGCTATAAGTTAATTAGAGTTGTGAATTAGTTGACATACAAGTTAAAAGTAAGAGTTATGAATTAGTTTACATACAATTTAAAAGTAAGAGTTATGAATTAGTTGACATACAAGTTAAAAGTAAGAGTTATGAATTAGTTGACATACAAGTTATAAGTAAGTTAGAGCTGTGAATTTTCTAACCGATCTGAATAAGAAAGTAATATGAATACCATAAAAAAAAGTTTTGGTCTGCTATGACAATTAGAATCATCTGTTTAAAGAAATAAAATTAGTTTAATTCGTTTCTATTTTTAAATCCTATCTGGCAAACTTCCACGAAACTGAAGACACTGAGTTTAATGTTTCTGGTTTAACTTTTCACTTGTAGAATCCCCTAGAACTCCTGGCACAAGCTTCTTGACAACTGATCTGTGTTTTGGCTTGCTTTCGTGTCAAATAATTATTTCCTACGTCTGTAAATTCTAAACAGTTTATGTTTAAAAATGATTTTCTTGGTGTGAAGAGCTCCACTAATGAGTAGAAACTGATTATCAGATCAAATTGAAACTAAACGTGAGCACTGAACGTGATCATTACGAGAGAGACTTGGCACTTTATTTTGTTGTTGGGGGGATACATCTTCGTTCTGAAATCAATAATTGGTCTTATGAATGAAATATATATTTAAAGCTATTGGTTAAATAATATGCTTATATATTACTATGTTAGTAAAAACTTGCCTCAAGAAGTTTTTGTTGAGGTTAAAAATATTGCCAAAAATCAGACTTCAGAAAATTGAAGATGACAAAATAACTTGTTTCTCTCCTCAGAGAGGCTGGTGGCTTCTGGTCGCAGGAAGGCTGCCTAAGAGTAGAGTCACTAAGCAACATGAGTCACACCACGTGTCAGTGTGATCACATGACCAGCTTCGCCATCCTCTTGGACGTGCACGGCCTGAAGGTAAATTGGACTGGTCAGAAGTCTTACTGGCTACGTCTTGCAACTGTTGAGTGACATTAACACTAAACCTCCGGTCATTTGTCATGCCATACAAATAACTTCATAATAGAAAATAAAGGAAGCAGGGTTTCGCCGAGACTTTATCGAAGAAAAATATTAAGATGGTCACCAAGACTAGTCGTCTTCCCCTGTTCCTAGGCTCCGCTGTTATGCAACACGGTGCTATCGTATCTAAATGAATGTTAGAAAGTTTGTTAATCTAACGAAAATTCTGATTACTTGTTCCGCTGACAGGCATTTAGTTTTATTATAGTCTTTGACAATTTTTTGAAACTCCAGGGACAATTTTTGTTTACGCTTTGTATCCATTGTTCGGATATTCCTTTAGTCTTTTGTCTTTAACAAGAAACATGTAATAGGTTTAGAAACTAAGAAATTGCTCTATTCAATTGTAGAAACTTCACTTTCAGAAAAGGAATTTTCCATGCATCTTTTATGTTTAATGCTGACTACTAGAGTCGTATGACCTTGTATGTCTCAACATTGGTGTTTGGGTTTCTGGTTGGCTTCTCGGTGATTTCATGAGTTCATTTATTAAGGCTGAAGACTAAACCTTTTGTTTTATATAGAGAAAGTTAAATATAATTTGAAGTATTGATATAAATATCTATATCTATCTATCTGGTGGGAAGCGTGGTCGAGAGGCCAAGTGCGCTTGAACTTGGCTTGGCTACCTAGAAGGGGGCTCGAGGTTCGACACCTGACTGTTTACTGAGCGCCTAAAAGCAGCACGGAAAACCAACTCCTAGATACCCCCTCCCCCCCACTGGTCCACAAATGAGATTGGACCAAAAGCGCTCTGAGCATGCTATAATATCTAATATTTTATCATTTCTTTTTATTTTCTTTTAGTTTTATCATTTATCTGTTTCAAATTAATCTATTTCTTTGAACTCAATTAGTTTTCTATTCACTGTCCACCTTCATCACAGATATTTCTATTTGCTTGACAAAATAATAAGAACAATGGTGTTGGAGGCAATGATGGGCCAAGACATTTCATGAGGAAATTTGAAATATTAAGCAAAACTTAACCGAAGTCCGGGTTGAAAACACCTACGAAAGCCTCCCCCCCCCTCAAGACTTGTTCTATCTCTCTCTACACTCTTTTCCCTATATTAAGAAAGCCTCAGTCATTGCTGCTTTCTCTTTGTCATTGGCCTGTATATTTGTGTTAGGCTGCAAGCTGTTGCAATAAGAGTTGGCAGGTTCAGCCGGTATATTTGTGTTAGGCTGCAAGCTGTTGCAATAAGATGGGTTCAGCTGGTATCTGCATTATTTATGCCTCTCTCCAGCCCCAGACACTGTTGCCTAATTCTATCTCAGTAATGTAACATTGAAAAAAAGAAAATGCGTGAGTCTAAATATACATTCAACTAAACGGGTAGCCACTTTGTTTCACCTATGAACTAAACTAGAGATAAGCACCATCTCAAGGCGATAAACTGGGGCCACCCAGGGTGCTGATGTTCCTAAAACTAAAACGAAAGCGATGTTTTTTAAAATGTTCGTTCATGAATTATTTAAAGTAAAAAAAAAAGAAGCTTCCAACAATCAATACCTGATCCCTATGCTACGTCCTATCCCCATCAATCCCTAGGTGACATCGTATTTCTAAGTAATAACACATCCTCTTTATCGAAATGACATTTTACCATCACATTCCCAGGTAACATCACTCCACCTCCCTCTGTAATATTATTTTAATGTATCAGAACCAATGTTTGATCAATGAACTGTAAAGTCCAGCGGTCACTGTTCTGCTCCTCAGGTCAATGAAGTCCATGAATCTTTGTTGAATCTAGTGACCATCATCGGGTGTGTGATTTCTTGCACAGCGTTACTGGCTAGTTGGGTCACTTTCCAGTGTTTCAGGTAAGTGCAACCAAAAGGAGTAGAAGAAGAGTTGTAATTGAATTGAACATCATACATCTTGAATCATCTTACACTTGACTTCTTGAACCATCATACAATTGAATCATCTTACACTTGACATTATGAATCATCTTTTACTTGACGTTATGAATCATCTTACACTTGACATTATTAATTATCTTACACTTGACATTATGAATCATCTTTTACTTGACGTTATGAATCATCTTACACTTGACATTATTAATTATCTTACACTTGACATTATGAATCATCTTACACTTGACGTTATGAACCATTTTACACTTAAATCATCTACCAATTGACATTATGAATCATCTTACACTTGAATCATCTTACACTTGACATTATGAATCATCTTACACTTCATGTTATGAATCATCTTACACTTTAATTATCTTACACTTTAATCATCTTACACTTGACATTATGAATCCTCTTACACTTGACATTATGAATCATCTTACACTTGACATTATGAATCATCTTTTACTTGACATTATGAATCATCTTACAATTGAATCATCTTAAACTTGGCATTATGAATCATCTTACACTTGACATTATGAATCATCTTACACTTGACATTATGAATCATCTTACACTTGACACTATGAATCATCTTACACTTAACACTATGAATCATCTTACACTTACCATTATGAATCATCTTACACTTGAATCATCTTACACTTGACATTATGAATCATCTTACACTTGAATCATCTTACACTTGACATTATGAATCATCTTACACTTGAATCATCTTACACTTGACATTATGAATCATCTTACACTTGAATCATCTTACACTTAACTTCTTGAACCATGTTACTGGACGTCTTGATAATCTTACATTTAACATCCCTAGATTTTACTGTCACCACATCTTACACGTTTGAGTCTCTAAGTATCAAGTGTCAACTTACGTCACTCTTATCATCCAGTTCTAATCTAAAAATAATGTCCAGTTTTAATGTGCAATTTCCGGGTTGAAGGTAGACTTTCAAAGTTTAAAGCACAATTGACGTAACTGATAGGTAGCTGTTAGGTAGCCGACAGGTAGCTGTTACATTGCTGTTACATAGTTCTGAACAGTGCTTTTTTTTTGTGATTAGGTGCTGGTACTCAGTAGTTAATTGCCTAACTTTTAACTACTAAAAATTAATAATATACGTTAAAATACAAGAAAAGTTTTGTTTTTTTTTGTTCCAAAAGGTGGCGGTACGCATGCCGGTGCATACCATCATAAAAAAAGTCCTGGTTTTGACGTACCGGTAGCTGATAGGTAGTTATTAGGTAGCTGATAGGTAGTTATTAGGTAGCTGATAGGTAGTTATTAGGTAGCTGATAGGTAGCTGTTGCATTACTGTTACATAGTTTTGACGTAGCTGATATGCAGCTGTCACATAGATGCTACATAGTTTCGAGGTAGCTGTTAGGTAGCTGCTAGATAGCTGTCACATATCTGGATCATTCTGACGTTATTTGAAATGCAATGCGCGCCCACTGGATCCAGTCATCGCCATGCGAAGGAGTGGTCGGAGCTGGCTCTTCCCCCTTGTGTCAATTTGTGTAAACAAACAAACATATTGGGTGACTCTGACTCGCACCCATCTCATATGCATGCCCCCGTGCCATCACTCGCTTCCTAGAAGTCACAGCTCCCATGACACTGACCTAGACCTTTGTGCTAGTGTCAAGTTCATCTGTTATGCTTTAACGAAAGGGAGGTAATTCTCACAAAAACTTCGGAAAAGAAATGCTATAATTTAATAGTGTGTATACATTACTGCTATCTTCCTGTGAGTTATGGGTAAACATGTACACATGAGCTTCTCCTTACCTACGTAAACCAGAGCAGCCCATCCATCAGCAAGTTGGAAACAAGTTATCTTAACAAGATTCTCTCAACTCTGATAACTATTTCATTCTTGTCCACCAACACCCTTTTTTTTCTTTCAAATGTTAAAATGACGTAATAGACAAACAGAAATACATTATGTTTACCATCTCGTGTGTGCTAAAAGTGTATAGACATAGAGTGAGTTTTTAGTATTCAGAACAATTAAATAATTATTGAAACATTATGACTTTGTTATATTTTTTAAATTTTAATCGTATTTTGACGTCAATCTCTCGCATTTTCCAAAGAGTGCGATTTATCGTAATAGGCGTACAACTATTTTCAAGCCGTATTCATTATTCCCCTTTATTTATATCTGGTTTTTGTGTGTGTGTGTGTGTCTTTTGAACTTTTTATCTGCTTCATTTCATCTAACAATATGCCATAGGCTGATATAAAACATTGCTTGCAAAACCATTATTTCATGGGGCAATCTTTTTTATGTTGATACAACCAAGTGACAAGCATGTATCCCAAAATTCCCTACCTCCCAGATTCCAGCGCCATCACACTAGATAACGCTCGAGATAAAAGAATACAAGCTACATGCGTGTTAACGCTGAAACTGTAAATATGTTTTGTAATGCGAAGTGCGGCCCCTGTGGGCTTGTTAGGTCAGGCAAGTATGTGCGCCTGTATCTGCAGTAGATTAGATAGCCAGCGTCCCCCTTCTGGCCTTGTTATGTGACAAGTGACAAAGTACGACAATAAGCTCTTATCACTGGGTCAACGACCAGACACGTAGATGTATATAGATCTAGACTCGAACTGGTTACGTTTGCTTGACCGAGAAGGATTTTTTGGGACTGGATTAATTTTTGTTTGCGGCTTAAGGGACAATAGTACATAAAAAGGCCTTATTACATTACTAGAAGAATTGAAAAAAAAAAACTAAAACGCAGATTGACCATAGTATAAGAAAGTACTATGGATGCAAATTGACCATAGTATAAGAAAGGACTAGGAATTCAGATTGACCATAGTATAAGAAAGGACTAGGGATGCAGATTGACCATAGTATAAGAAAGGACTAGGAATTCAGATTGACCATAGTATAAGAAAGGACTATGGATGCAGATTGACCATAGTATAAGAAAGGACTAGGGATACAGATTGACCATAGTATAAGAAAGGACTTGGGATGCAGATTGACCATAGTATAAGAAAGGACTAGGAATTCAGATTGACCATAGTATAAGAAAGGACTATGGATGCAGATTGACCATAGTATAAGAAAGGACTAGGAATTCAGATTGACCATATTATAAGAAAGGACTAGGGATGCAGATTGACCATAGTATAAGAAAGGACTAGGGATGCAGATTGACCATAGTATAAGAAAGGACTAGGGATGCAGATTGACCATAGTATAAGAAAGGACTAGGAATTGAGATTGACTATAGTATAAGAAAGGACTATGGATGCAGATTGACCATAGTATAAGAAAGGACTAGGGATGCAGATTGACCATAGTATAAGAAAGGACTAGGAATTGAGATTGACTATAGTATAAGAAAGGACTAGGGATGCAGATTTAAGTTAAGAAAGACAGATTGACGGAATGGTTTTATATCTACTATCCTAATGATGCTCTTTTATTTCTGAAATCCTTGTGGTACTGTTTTACTTTAACATTCTGCATGGTGCTGTTTTACTTTAACATTCTACATGGTGCTGTTTTACTTTAACATTCTACATGGTGCTGTTTTACTTTAACATTCTACATGGTGCTGTTTTGCTTGTAAAATTTTGGGTTCTTTTTTTTTTACTTTCTGAATTCTTTTGCTGGTAAATGTTTTGCTTCTAATCATTTCTTGGTGCTAATTCTTTTCTCTATTAGTTTAATACGTTACTCTTTGTGCGGCCATAGGATGTTCCTTTTTTTACAAAGCTTATATCAATTCAAATTGTCTGTCTGTCTGTCTGTCTGGTACAAAGTTATTTACACGTTATTTCTTAAACACTCTATCTCGGATCAAGCTGAAATTTTGCATTATTATTTATTTTACTTGACGAAATAAGAATCCATGTTTAAAAAAAAACAACAATTGGTTAATTATCGGTTATTAATTATTTTGTTTGGTATCTTGAACAAGTAGTACTTGACTGAAGTGATGATACAAGCTGAATCAATCCCCTTTATAGACCGCCGCTCTAAATTGAAAACAACAACAACCATATAACAATTCAATCTTCGATAGTCATAAGAACCTAACTAGCAGAGTGGTAGCGCTTTGGCACGAGGATACGTGAGCCACGAGTTCAAATTTAGGTTGTTCCTTTTTTTTTATGTTTTTAAAAATCCTTTACGGTAAACAAAAAATCCACCCATATATCCCTTTCTTCCCCCCCCCCCCCCATTTTTCCAACTTGTCCACATGAGTGATGAGATCAATTGAGGAAGCTAAATGCATGAAATAAAGCTAAACAAAAACTTTTGCTCAACAATATTATTAATCGTACAGATATATTGTTGTTGGTCTATATCTATTACACAATTAATGACAGGACTGAACAGAACTCATTGATACAAGTAAAAGTGTTGTGTGTTTGTGTTTGTAACTACAGATGAAATTGAAACAATACGTACAAGTCTAGATTAGACAAGAATTTCAGAATTCTAAGGTACACGTCACTGGCCTATGTGTTCACCCTGTGGCGTCAGTATCACACAAATGTCAACATTTCAAGTCACATAACTGTCAAGAAGTCATGGAGTAACGCCCATGTCACTTGACAATTGTGGAGTTATCGGAAACAAATCGGTTCTGGTTTTTTGTTTTTGTTTCGTTGTATTCATTCAAAACCTTTGCTCCCATTTTTTATTCGGTCCGCGACTTTTCTTCAAGCCACAATTTGATGCAAGTACATGGCAGGATTCAAAGATAGCGCCATGACAGGGTGCTGCTCCACTGATGTGAGTTTAATGACCTAAGTGAACTCACCTAGTCGTCTGATAGTGTGTGTTTTTTTAAAGTTTGAAATGTCAAACCTGACAGGATTAACTGATGGTGTTGAGTTGTTTTCTTTCTTTTGTAATAGAAAAGGTTGGGATAATTTTTTATGTGCACAAAGACACGCACGATTTCTGAGAACAGCTCTGACATTGTGTCAGAAATGCCAGACTTTTCAAACAACACATGAACTCTATAGACTGTATGTTTCTACAACGATTCCTCTTGCCAACTTTTTGTCTGCTAAGCTTTAAGCTCTTTTGCAATTCCACAACGAAAGTAAAAAAAAACGAAAGTCAAATCCGCATTCCATAACTAAGGTGTTTGCAATTGTGTCTATTTTCATCATTTGTATCTAAACATTATCAAGAATCAGGAGCTCAAGGAGCTAACGGCACTGCCTGCCAGGCAGGAAAACAAAATTCATTGAAGATATCCTAACAATGTGCATTGGGGAATAATTGTTCACATGGCTGACGACAAAAATCTTCTGTAGTATGTTTTTCTGAAGTATGTTTTTAGAAAGCTTTATATCAACTCACTCTGTCTGTCTGTTTGGTAAAAAGTTTGTACACGTTATTTTTCCGAAACCCAATCTTAGATCAACCTGAAATTTTGCACAATTATTTCTTTTACCTGACGACACAAGAATGAATTTAAAAAAAAATCAATTAGTTAATTAACTGTTGGTTATACATTATTTTGTTGGGTATCTCGCAAAAGGAAAAGAAATGTCCTTGACTGATGTTTTTTTATAAGTTGAATTAGCCCCTTTTATAGGTCATTTAAAGTTTGAAGCTAACAATAGATAACTAAAAAACCATCAATTTTCATAAGCGATAGCAGGAGATGTAGAGTCAAATCCAGGGCCTAGATCTAAAGATAGATGCAACATCTGCAAAAAAGTATGCACCATGAAACAGAAAGCCATTCAATGTGACACCTGCGATGAATGGTACCATGCATCATGTCTCCATATGAATACACCTGTGTATTATGCCTTAGGCAACAAAGATGCATCATGGCACTGTGTACCGTGTGGGTTACCTCAGTTTACATCAGGACTGTTTGATTCCTTTGATGCGGACACTTCTAACCCATACAACATCTTAAACACCATCCCAAAACCAACTCACCAACCACTAGCCAGATCCACT
Organism: Biomphalaria sudanica; assembly: GCA_036873155.1. Taxonomy (NCBI): domain Eukaryota; kingdom Metazoa; phylum Mollusca; class Gastropoda; family Planorbidae; genus Biomphalaria; species Biomphalaria sudanica. The sequence continues at coordinate 144,261 of JAZGLO010004904.1, read as the reverse complement.
CCTGTTAAACCTAAATCTACTAAAATTAATACAACAGCCTCACTAAACAAATCTCCTAAAGAAGTAATACCAAAATACCTTAAAACCTTAGTAATAAATTTTCAAAGTATTAGGAACAAAACAGCAGACTTAGAAATTTTATTAGGATGTGAGAAACCAGACATAATTGCAGGAACAGAAACTTGGCTACATCCTGAAATTTATAATGCAGAAATTTTCAATAGTAATTATGAAATTTTTAGAAAAGATAGGGCTGATAATCATGGAGGAGTTCTTTTAGCAATAAAAAACACTCTTATAGCTGAAGAAATTACCTTACCTAACTCAAAAAACATAGAATCTACATTTTGTAAAATTAATACCACCTCAACATCCCTTATAATAGGCAGCATTTACAGACCACCAAATTCTAGTTTAGAATACATGCAGGAACTATGTAATCAGATTACTACACTTAAAGAGACAAATAAAAATGCAGTTTTTTGGATTATGGGTGACTTCAACCTACCTGATATAAATTGGAAAACACTAACCATAGATAAACACCAAAACCTTAAGGACATAAATGAGCTTTTCATAGAAACTTTACACAACCTAAGTTTAGATCAAATCATTAAAAAGCCAACTAGATTAAACAACACATTAGATCTCTTCTTAACCAACAGACCTGGATTAGTAGTTGATTATGATATTATCCCTGGTCTATCAGACCATGAGATCATAAAAATACACAGTCAGATAAAAGCAGTAGCCAATACAAAAACCAAAAGAAAAATCTTACTCTGGAATAAATGTAACCTAACACAACTACACCAAGCTGCATTAAACTTTCAACAAACATTCTTATTAGAAAAAGACATTAACCAACCAGTCGATGACCTCTGGAATTTCATTAAAAACCATCTTAAAAGCATTATAGAAAATCATATACCAACTAAATACACATCAAACAAAATAAATAAATGCTGGTTTAATAATAGACTAAAGAAGCTTTGTAAACAGAAGGAAAACCTATATAGAAAATTTAAAGAAACCAAGGCAGAAAGAGTTTACAAAAAGTATATAAAAATTAAACACCTAACCCAAAAAGTAAGCAGACAGCTGCAGAGTGAATACATAAACAATGTAATATCTAAAGATAACAACAAAAACCTATGGTCATACATTAAGTCTAAGAAAATGGAAACAACAGGCATAGCGCCATTAAAAGATGAACATAACATAATACATAATGATAATGAAACTAAAGCAAACATCCTAAACAAATACTTTGCATCAGCATTCTCAGCCCCAGGAGACAAAGACATATTTCTTAATTTGAACCAAGTAGACAACATAGAAGATTTAGTAGTACAAGAAAATGGAATTAAAAAACTATTAGCCAACACCAAACCAAATAAAGCGTCTGGACCTGATGGTATTCCAGCTAGATTACTCAAAGAACTAAGCAATGAGCTAGCCCCAGTGTTCAAAATACTCTTTCAGGCATCGCTTAACCAGGGCAGAGTACCAAAGGACTGGAAAGAAGCTAATGTCACCCCCCTATTTAAAAAAGGAGAAAAATCTGATCCAGGAAACTACAGACCAGTATCACTTACCAGCATCACATGTAAAATACTAGAACACATAATATGTAGCAACATCATAAACCACTTAGACAAACATAATGTCCTCACCCCATACCAACATGGCTTTAGGAAATATAGATCATGTGAAACACAACTAATAGGACTAATTGATGATTTCTCAAAAGGTTTAGATAATAGTGAACAAATAGATGCTATCTTACTAGACTTTTCCAAGGCTTTTGACAAAGTTCACCACCATAGTTTGCTTAAAAAATTAAAATATTTCGGCATTAACGGTCCACTGCATCAGTGGATTAAAGATTTTCTGATAGGGAGAGAACAAACTGTAATAATAAATGGCTCTAAATCAACACCAATAACAGTAAACTCAGGTGTACCTCAAGGAACAGTCTTGGGTCCACTACTATTTTTAATTTACATAAATGATTTACCAAATTGCATTAGTTCAGGAACAAAAGTCAGATTATTTGCAGACGATTGCATAATATATAGAACAATAAAAACAAAACAAGACACAGATATTTTACAAAGAGAATTAGATGAATTACAGAAATGGGAATCAAATTGGAGCATGTCTTTCCACCCAGAAAAATGTCAGTTGTTAAGAGTAACAAAAAAACTAAAACAAATTAATTCCACTTATCTTATTCATGGCAAACCAGTAACACAGACTAAAAACTCAAAATACCTAGGTGTTATAATAAATGAAAAACTGTCATGGAATCCACATATTGATGAAACTATAAAAAAATCCAACAAAGCATTAGGGTTTATTAAAAGAAATTTCTATAAATCAAATAAGAACATAAAACTAAAATGTTATTTAACCTTGGTTAGGCCAATAATAGAATATGCATCCACCGTGTGGGACCCCTCAACTCAAGAAAACATTAAGAAACTGGAACAAACACAAAATAGAGCAGTGAGATTCATAACAAACGAATATTCACATTTGACTAGGGTAACACCATTAGTAAAATCACTAAATTTAGAAAGCCTTCAGGACAGAAGACTCAAAAGTAAAGTAGCAATTATACATAAAACACTGAACCATAATCTTCAAATACAAAAACAAAATTTAATAAAATACTCTGAAAGACACAAAAATAAAGGCACATTCCTCGTCCCATATGCTAGGACAAATTTGTACAAATACTCCTTCTTCCCTAGTGCTATTAGAGCATGGAATGGGTTGCCTGAGCTAGCCAGAAAAACCAGTGACTTGGCAGAATTTAAGTCATTGGTTAATATGCATGACTAAATGCATGACGCGTAGGACGTAATCATCTTCTTTTTTGAAGTAACGTCTGTATTATATAAGATAAGATAAGATTCGCTGGCAGAGTGGTTAGTGTATTGGCTTGAGGAGGTTTAAGCCCTCGAGTTCGAGTTCAGGTGGTTCATATTTTTTTAATAAAAACTTTTATTTAGAGATCTCCCAGATACCTCCTTCTTTCTCTCCCCTACCCTTTCCCAACTGGTCCAGATAAGTTGATAGGGTCATAGCGCATTGAGACAAGTTGATAGGGTCATAGCGCATTGAGACAAGTTGATAGGGTCATAGCGCATTGAGACAAGTTGATAGGGTCATAGCACATTGAGACAACTTGATAGGGTCATAGCGCATTGAGACAAGTTGATAGGGTCATAGTGCATTGAGACAAGTTGATAGGGTCATAGCGCATTGAGACAAGTGATAGGGTCATAGTGCATTGAGTTGTGTTGATAGGGTCATAGAGCATTGAGTTGTGTTGATAGGGTCATAGCGCATTGAGTTGTGTTGATAGGGTCATAGCGCATTGAGACAAGTTGATAGGGTCATAGCGCATTGAGACAAGTTGATAGGGTCATAGCGCATTGAGTTGTGTTGATAGGGTCATAGCGCATTGAGATTTGATAGGGTTATAGCGCATTGAGTTGTGTTGATAGGGTCATAGCGCATTGAGTTGTGTTGATAGGGTCATAGCGCATTGAGACAAGTTGAAAGGGTCATAGCGCATTGAGTTGTGTTGATAGGGTCATAGCGCATTGAGACAAGTTGATAGGGTCATAGCGCATTGAGACAAGTTGATAGGGTCATAGCGCATTGAGACAAGTTGATAGGGTCATAGCGCATTGAGTTGTGTTGATAGGGTCATAGCGCATTAAGACAAGTTGATAGGGTCATAGCGCATTGAGATTTGATAGCGTTATAGCGCATTGAGATAAGTTGATAGGGTCATAGCGCATTGAGACAAGTTGATAGGGTCATAGCGCATTGAGACAAGTTGATAGGGTCATAGCACATTGAGACAAGTTGATAGGGTCATAGCGCATTCAGACAACTTGATAGGGTCATAGCGCATTGAGACAAGTTGATAGGGTCATAGTGCATTGAGACAAGTTGATAGGGTCATAGCGCATTGAGACAAGTTGATAGGGTCATAGCGCATTGAGTTGTGTTGATAGGGTCATAGCGCATTGAGACAAGTTGATAGGGTCATAGCGCATTGAGATTTGATAGGGTTATAGCGCATTGAGTTGTGTTGATAGGGTCATAGCGCATTGAGTTGTGTTGATAGGGTCATAGCGCATTGAGACAAGTTGATAGGATCATAGCGCATTGAGTTGTGTTGATAGGGTCATAGCGCATTGAGACAAGTTGATAGGGTCATAGCGCATTGAGACAAGTTGATAGGGTCAGAGCGCATTGAGACAAGTTGATAGGGTCATAGCGCATTGAGACAAGTTGATAGGGTCATAGCGCATTGAGACAAGTTGATAGGGTCATAGCGCATTCAGACAAGTTGATAGGGTCATAGCGCATTGAGACAAGTGATAGGGTAATAGCGCATTGAGACAAGTGATAGGGTCATAGCGCATTGAGACAAGTGATAGGGTCATAGCGCATTGAGACAAGTGATAGGGTCATAGCGCATTGAGACAAGTTGATAGGGTCATAGCGCATTGAGACAAGTTGATAGGGTCATAGCGCATTGAGACATGTGATAGGGTCATAGCGTATTGAGACAAGTGATAGGGTCATAGCGCATTGAGACAAGTTGATAGGGTCATAGCGCATTGAGAAAGCTAAAAGCATGAAATTGCGCTAAACAAAACAATTGGTAAAAATATGTTTAATGGCGCAGTTTTTTATTTGTTATAAATTTCAATAAATGACTGATCCAAGCTATTTGATACAAATACGCTTCATATAAGGTATGTTTTTTTTTCTTGTTCTTAAGTTTGTTTTTCTGAAGTATGTTTTCCAAAAGGTCATTGAGGTCAGTTGTCACAATGCCCTAAGACTAATATTTAATTATAGTTTTTTTATTAAACTTCCAAAGCTGCCTCACTCCCTGGGATTTGTGTGTCTTGATTACATAGACACGTTTGTGAACGTTTTGAGGTAGTGGTCAATGGGTTAAAGCAATGATTAAAGCAAGGGTTAAAGCAATGATTAAAGCAATGATTAAAGCAATGATTAAAGCAATGGTTAAAGCAATGATTAAAGCTGATCTTTTCTTTCAGTGAAATTTTTTTAAATAAAAGTTGAATATTTTGAAATAATGTCAGTAAATTTAAAGAAGAAGAAAAAAAAGTATATCTTGTGTCTTGTATGATAATGCAAACCTATTCTAATACAAGAAAGTATATTGACGATGTTTTAAAAGGCTGTTGTCATTCTTTTACATTGATCCTCTAGTGACCACGAACGTCTAGTGCTTTGTCTGGTGCTTTGTTACAGCCCGGTCAATGTCATCCTCTTTCTCACAAACTCACTTTGAGATCCAGACTTACTAAAATTTGAGAATCATTTGAAAGGAAAGGGCGGGGTCCATAATGAATCTGAAAATGTGCAGAAGCTGTTGAAAGCCAAAGATATGAGATAAGCCTGGCATCACGACCTGGCTTCACGTCCTGGCATCACGACCTGGCTTCACGTCCAGGACTCACGGCCAGTTCTACTGATGACGGATTTGTGTGATTCCGATGGTCAGGTGGCGTGTTCTGGGTGTGGCTATCTAGTGAGGTCAAGTGGCGAGAGTTCCCAGTTAATGTACTTTTAAACTGACTACTATATTTAGTACTTGAACAAATGTTTGATGCCTGATAAAATGTGAACTTCTGACACTGACCTATTTAGTTATTTAAGTCTGATAAGAACGGTGGAGCAAATAGTACTCTGCTAATTTAATTGATATTTATCAACAAAATTGATTTGCATTGATTTGATTTCAATGATAGTAAACAAAATAAAACAACGGCTCCTTCAATATAGGTTCATTTAGTACACTGAACCCATCTTATTTTTGTTTGGTCACACAAGCCTCTAGGCTGTGGTGTTTGTTGGCCACACAAGCCTCTAGGCTGTAGTGTTTGTTGGCCACACAAGCCTCTAGGCTATGGTGTTTGTTGGTCACACAAGCCTCTAGGCTGTGGTGTTTGTTGGTCACACAAGCCTCTAGGCTGTGGTGTTTGTTGGTCACACAAGCCTCTAGGCTGTGGTGTTTTTTGGCCACACAAGCCTCTAGGCTGTGGTGTTTATTGGCCACACAAGCCTCTAGGCTGTGGTGTTTGTTGGCCACACAAGCCTCTAGGCTGTGGTGTTTGTTGCCCACACAAGCCTCTAGACTGTGGTGTTTTTTGGCCACACAAGCCTCTAGGCTGTGGTGTTTGTTGGCCACACAAGCCTCTAGACTGTGGTGTTTGTTGGCCACACAAGCCTCTAGGCTGTGGTGTTTAAACACCAATGAAAGAGGATAAGGTTGTAGTTTTTGGAAATGAATTGTAAATAAAAAAACAAATGAATAGGGCATGTAAAGAAAGTGAAACGAAGCCTTCCCCCATTATGCCCAATACAACAGTACAAAGTACATAGCACAGATTGGGCTTTAAAACAAGAGGCACTTTAAATCCTATATTGGCTTCCTATCGGCTGTCCTTCCAAAGTAGTGGAAACAAATATTGGCTATAAAGTGCTCATCAGAACGCTTCACCTCCTCTCTCATCAGCTTGTTGAACTTAGTGAATCTTAAGAAGTCGTTGTGTTATTTATCAGTTAGCGAGAAAGGGAAGTAATTTAAGATCCAATCTCTCATTTCTGAAAAGGACTTTCCACTGTTTGAAAGGATCTCGATTCTTCACCGACACCTTGGGCCTGATTTCTGAAACCTATAAATGCAATGCAGTGAGGAAGCTATAACTTTATCTTCACGCTGAATAGAGTCGAGATTTGTTGACCAAAATTTTAGTTTTGGACTCTAGGAAAATTTCATACAGAATCATTTCTTAGTTCACATTTGTATTGACAGAATCCATTACTAAAACTGTAAATAATAAAGTACAAAGAGAAAAAGAATAGAAAACAATATAGAGAAATGTGGAGGCAATATGAAGGTACCTCAAGAAAAAACGTTGGAAAATAAAAAAGAGAGAGCAATCAGGAGACATTAGAGTTCGACAAACTGACAACATTGTCAGGAGTAACTCGATTGAAAGGTCGCTCTAACGAAATGCTTGTCATGAATATTACTTTGTGCAACAAGCGTGCTTTGAAATATAATTCACGAAAATAATTAAGCATGTTTTTTTTAAATACATTGATTAAATATAGCATAAATACATTAAATACATGTATAACATAAATACATTAAATACATAAGAATATGAATACTTTTTTTTTATATGGATACACCACTGTGGAACAAATATTTAACATCGGACTGTTGAAAAATGCTTTCAACACCAATAGAATTTGATAGACAAAAAAGTTTTAGACGGCATGATGGCAAGTGATGAGGGAGTTCAACAGAGATCAAAACATTATTGATGTTATCACTGCCCTATATCAAAATGCGAATAGCTCAGTACTTCTGTACAACTAAATTGGAGAAAGAAAGTTTTTGGGGTGCGGCAAGGATGCATTCTCTCTCCAGCTGTTTTTAACTTATTTCTAGAGCATATTATGATGGAAACTCTAGAAGGATTTACTCCTAGCTTGACCGTAAGTGGGGGAGGGGCAGCCTATTTCCAATCTCAGGTTTGCAAATAATATGGAAAATCACGATGAGTAACGTTAGCTACCAAGTAAAATTAAAACTTCGCTTGTGGTCTCTGTACTCCTGTAGGGTTGGGAACATTGGACACTGAACGCTAAGGCTGAAGACTTTGAGAGTAAATGCTACAGAAAAATGGCAGGGTATCAGATAGCAGGAATAGAAGACAAATGGATTTGTGTTTTTACAAGTCCGGCAACAAGGGGATGAACTCCTCCTCAGTACTGTGACGAGACGAAAGCTGAGCTGGTTTGGTCACATGACTCACTGTCTAAAGTCATCCCTCAAGGTACAGTGGAGGGAGCATGAAGAAAGGGTCATCCAAAGAAAGGCTGGCTGGACAATGTCAAAGAATAGACCGGCCTCTCTCTTGATATCCTGCTAGGAACAGCCGCTGACCTGGTTAAAGTGGAGGGATTTACGAGTATTGTCACAGCCTCACTACGACGAAAGTCAAGATGGTATGGATACACCATGGATACACCATGGATGCTACTTGTGCTTACCTGTGTTCGCATCGAACTTAAAAGAGATCTAAGTATTTCGAAATGGAGGTGCCAACGGTGTGATGATTTGCATGAAACAAATATACAATCTTAGTTTCTACACAACTTAGTTTATTACGTGAGCAGTAATGCACTGACAAAAATATAACATAATTAAGTAGGGCGCGACGTCTGTTCAATGAACTCATTGAATAATTCTAATACTTTTATTTTTCTCGGACATTTTCTTTTCTCTCTCCCCCCCTCCCCCCCCCCCCCCTCCCTTGACTTCCTGGCTATCGCCATCTTTTTCTTGCAAATCTTCCCCATAAATTTCAGCTCAAGGGACTTAACTCGCGCTGACACACTTTCCGTTGATATCTCCTGGCTGATAGCCACGTTCACTGGAAGCTCTTGTCTCAGTTCTCTCCCCCTTTTTCCCTTTTTAGTTTTTCTTTTATTTCATTGAATTTAGTTTTGAAGGACGTCCAAGTGGAATGTTTGTTTTTAACCTTGTCACTTTGATTGGATGTAAATGGGAGATAACAAACAAATAGAGAAAGATTTACTGCCCTTGAGATGAGCTTAGTGGGAAAAGTTTGTTTTTTTTCCTCCTGACACAACGTGGGCGTGTCCTTTTTTCCAAGTCTAATTAGACAATACGGAAATTAAAATTAGATCTACGCCATGAATGTTTGAAGTATACATTAAGTTACATAGTTGCTGTATACATAAGGAGTGCAAATATATAAACCAGCAAAAGACAAATCATAAAGGTGTCATTAAAAGCAACAAAATACCATTTGTTAGACCACATCCAAAAAAAAAAAAAATTTAAATCGTATCATTTGGCACGCTTCCATAAGCCAGTTCCTAGACTGGACTGTTGATCTATTTGTCTTGCCAACTTTTATCATGTGTGCCCTTGTTTGTTTTTCTTTTCGCTCTATCTCTTGAAATAATAGCTACGTATGACGTAGTGGCCGAGGTCAGGTCATGCTAATCACCTGTTTATAGCCACATCTCGTCTTTTTCAAGACACCACGATAGTTTATTCAATTACTTGTTAGCAATAAGTTTCAAATAAACGCGTCTCTAAAACAAATGGTTGAAAAAACAAAATATTGAAACATTTTGTTGAAGTACTTAACAGAGCCAGTTCCTACATAGGCAACACTTTGCACCGCAATGTTAAAGTTCATTGCCCATCATTCCTTGATGTTGTGTCTATACATGATCTTGTGCATTTGGTGAAACAGACGAGATGAGAGTACGCAATCAAATATTTATCGACCATTATTTTATCATTGGTAACCGAATCATTCACTTTCTTCATTTTCTTCTTGAATTTATTTTTCTAGTTTTTAGTTGTTGTTGCTTTGTTGTTTGTTTGTTGCTTTGTTGTTTGTTCGTTGCTTTGTTGTTTGTTTGTTGCTTTGTTGTTTGTTTGTTCCTGAGTTGTTTGTTTGTTGCTTTGTTGTTTGTTTGTTGCTTTGTTGTTTGTTTGTTGCAGTTTTTTGTTTGTTTTTTGTTTTGTTGTTTGTTTGTTTTTTGTTTGTTTTTTGCTTTGATTTTTGAACCATGTAGAAGACGTAAATAGTATCTGCTGGACATTTGTATCAGTTTGTGTTTTCAGTTTGTATTACACACACAAACCAATGTCCTATCAGTTTGTGTTTTCAGTTTGTATTACACACACAAATCAATGACCTATCAGTTTGTGTTTTCAGTTTGTATTACACACACAAATCAATGTCCTATCAGTTTGTGTTTTCAATTTGTATTACACACACAAACCAATGTCCTATCAGTTTGTGTTTTCAGTTTGTATTACACACACAAACCAATGTCCTATCAGTTTGTGTTTTCAGTTTGTATTACACACACAAACCAATGTCCAATCAGTTTGTGTTTTCAGTTTGTATTACACACACAAACCAATGTCCTATCAGTTTGTGTTACACACACAAACCAATGTCCTATCAGTTTGTGTTTTCAGTTTGTATTACACACAAACCAATGTCCTATCAGTTTGTGTTTTCAGTTTGTATTACACACACAAATCAATGTCCTATCAGTTTATGTTTTCAGTTTGTATTACACACAAACCAATGTCCTATCAGTTTGTGTTTTCAGTTTGTATTACACACAAACCAATGTCCTATCAGTTTGTGTTTTCAGTTTGTATTACACACAAGCCAATGTCCTATCAGTTTGTGTTTTCAGTTTGTATTACAAGCCAATGTCCTATCAGTTTGTCTTTTCAGTTTGTATTACACACAAACCAATGTCCTATCAGTTTGTGTTTTCAGTTGTATTACACACAAGCCACTGTCCTATCAGTTTGTGTTTTCAGTTTGTATTACAAGCCAATGTCCTATCAGTTTGTGTTTTCAGTTTGTATTACACACAAACCAATGTTCTATCAGTTTGTGTTTTCAGTTTGTATTACACACAAAACAATGTCCTATCAGTTTGTGTTTTCAGTTTGTATTACAAACACAAACCAATGTCCTAGAAGTTTGTGTTTTCAGTTTGTATTACACACACAAATCAATGTCCTATCAGTTTGTGTTTTCAGTTTGTATTACACACACAAACCAATGTCCTATCAGTTTGTGTTTTCAGTTTGTATTACACACACAAACCAATGTCCTAGAAGTTTGTGTTTTCAGTTTGTATTACACACACAAACCAATGTCCTATCAGTTTGTGTTTTCAGTTTGTATTACACACACAAACCAATGTCCTATCAGTTTGTGTTTTCAGTTTGTATTACACACACAAACCAATGTCCTATCAGTTTGTGTTTTCAGTTTGTATTACACACACAAACCAATGTCCTATCAGTTTGTGTTTTCAGTTTGTATTACACACACAAACCAATGTCCTATCAGTTTGTGTTTTCAGTTTGTATTACACACACAAATCAATGTCCTATCAGTTTGTGTTTTCAGTTTGTATTACACACACAAACCAATGTCCTATCAGTTTGTGTTTTCAGTTTGTATTACACACACAAATCAATGTCCTATCAGTTTGTGTTTTCAGTTTGTATTACACACAAACCAATGTCCTATCAGTTTGTGTTTTCAGTTTGTATTACACACAAGCCAATGTCCTATCAGTTTGTGTTTTCAGTTTGTATTACAAGCCAATGTCCTATCAGTTTGTGTTTTCAGTTTGTATTACACACAAACCAATGTCCTATCAGTTTGTGTTTTTAGTTTGTATTACATACAAGCCAATGTCCTATCAGTTTGTGTTTTCAGTTTGTATTACAAACCAATGTCCTATCAGTTTGTGTTTTCAGTTTGTATTACACACACAAACCAATGTCCTATCAGTTTGTGTTTTCAGTTTGTATTACACACACAAACCAATGTCCTATCAGTTTGTGTTTTCAGTTTGTATTACACACACAAACCAATGTCCTATCAGTTTGTGTTTTCAGTTTGTATTACACACACAAACCAATGTCCTATCAGTTTGTGTTTTCAGTTTGTATTACACACACAAATCAATGTCCTATCAGTTTGTGTTTTCAGTTTGTATTACACACACAAACCAATGTCCTATCAGTTTGTGTTTTCAGTTTGTATTACACACACAAATCAATGTCCTATCAGTTTGTGTTTTCAGTTTGTATTACACACAAACCAATGTCCTATCAGTTTGTGTTTTCAGTTTGTATTACACACAAGCCAATGTCCTATCAGTTTGTGTTTTCAGTTTGTATTACAAGCCAATGTCCTATCAGTTTGTGTTTTCAGTTTGTATTACAAACCAATGTCCTATCAGTTTATGTTTTCAGTTTGTATTACACACAAACCAATGTTCTATCAGTTTGTATTTTCAGTTTGTATTACACACACAAACCAATGTCCTATCAGTTTATGTTTTCAGTTTGTATTACACACACAAACCAATGTCCTATCAGTTTGTGTTTTCAGTTTGTATTACAAGCCAATGTCCTATCAGTTTGTGTTTTCAGTTTGTATTACACACAAGCCAATGTCCTATCAGTTTGTGTTTTCAGTTTGTATTACACACAAACCAATGTCCTATCAGTTTGTGTTTTCAGTTTGTATTACACACAAACCAATGTCCTATCAGTTTGTGTTTTCAGTTTGTATTACACACAAACCAATGTCCTATCAGTTTGTGTTTTCAGTTTGTATTACACACACAAACCAATGTCCTATCAGTTTGTGTTTTCAGTTTGTATTACACACAAACCAATGTCCTAGAAGTTTCTTATGTCCTACTTCAAGATAAGTAAGACGTCTAACAGAGGAAAAAAAAAAAGCACTCAGTGAGAGTTTCTTGACTTTTTTTTTGCCTCTTTAGCGAGATTTCTTGAGTTATTGCCCATTCTACAGAACATACCAGAAGCTGCTCAATTCCTAGAACAATTTAGTTTGCGTTTGGGAATGTTGATTATGTGTTAACATCCAACAATTCTTAACATCTTCAAAGACTTTGACATCCAACTTTGTTTTCACTCGTACACTATCTGAAAGCTGAGCTTCAGTTTGAAACAAACGTCTTTGTGTACAGCATAGTTTAAGGCAGACGAAGAAACAATGGAAACAATTCATAGAAATGTAAGATAAAGCTGTCAGCATCGTCATACATTTCGACGTTAGTTCAGCTTGAAATAAAAATCATAGCGTGCTGCCATCTGGTGTTGATGTATGTATCTTAACAAGTAGCAAGTGCAACACTAAAGGGAACAGTGTTTCTTATCGAAATAGCGTGGAGGGTAGAGCATGCCACGTTCTGGGACATTCCAATGTACATCTTTGATGGCATACACGAGACACAGATACAATACGAATGAGAACACAAATTGCTTTTTATGAGTTTCCAGTCTGTCTGAAGGCATGTCTTCGTTGGTCTAAAGTGATAGGTTACAAACGTCATGAAGTTTACAGGAAATGTTTTGCGATATCCAGAGATTTTATATCTGTCTAACTATCTTGTCTAGTTATCTTATCTATCGTATCTAGTTATCTATCTATCTTATCTATTTATTTATCTATCTTATCTATCTAAATTATATATTTATCTATCTATCTTATCTATTTCTCTCTATATCTCATGTATCTATCTATCTGTCTATGTGTATATCTGTCCGTCTTACTGTTGTGTTTAAAAGACTATCTTTCAAAACTTCCAAGTCTATATGTTCCTATTCTCCCTCTAGTATATCCTTTAGGTGTGCCTGTGGAACTGCAATAATAGGGAATGTTTAGGTGTGCCTGTGGAACTGCAATAATAGGGAATGTTTAGGTGTGCCTGTGGAACTGCAATAATAGGGAATGTTTAGGTGTGCCTGTGGAACTGCAATAATAGGGAATGTTTAGGTGTGCCTGTGGAACTGCAATAATAGGGAATGTTTAGGTGTGCCTGTGGAACTGCAATAATAGGGAATGTTTAGGTGTGCCTGTGGAACTGCAATAAAATGGAATGTTTAGGTGTGCCTGTGGAACTGCAATAAAAGGGAATGTTTAGGTGTGCCTGTGGAACTGCAATAATAGGGAATGTTTAGGTGTGCCTGTGGAACTGCAATAATAGGGAATGTTTAGGTGTGCCTGTGGAACTGCAATAATAGGGAATGTTTAGGTGTGCCTGTGGAACTGCAATAAAAGGGAATGTTTAGGTGTGCCTGTGGAACTGCAATAATAGGGAATGTTTAGGTGTGCCTGTGGAACTGCAATAAAAGGGAATGTTTAGGAGGTCCTTTTATTTATTGTTTTAAATGTGGTCTCCGTTTTAATTTGATCCGAATGACGTAGAACAACTCTTATTCAGGACAGACTTCTTTAAGGACAGACTTTAAGGACAGACTTTAAGGACAGACTTTAAGGACAGACTTTAAGGACAGACATCTTTAAGGACAGACTTTAAGGACAGACTTTAAGGACAGACTTTAAGGACTGACTTCTTTAAGGACTGACTTCTTTAAGGACAGACTTTAAGGACAGACTTTAGAGACAGACTTTAAGGACAGACTTTAAGGACAGACTTTAAAGACAGACTTTAAGGACAGACTTTAAGGACAGACTTCTTTAAGGACAGACTTCTTTAAGGACAGACTTCTTTAAGGACAGACTTTAAGGACAGACTTTAAGGACAGACTTCTTTAAGGACAGACTTTAAGGACAGACTTTAAGGACAGACTAAACTAGGAACCAATGTTTGCATAGCAACACAAAATAAAACGTGAAATAGGCAGAAACATTATCGAGTTATCTTTCTTGTGTTTCAATCTCCTGCAAGGGAGGACAAGTACTAACCATAAACGTATTGATTTTGAAGCTTTGATTTCTCTGTCTTGCTGGATTCAATACACAAACAAAGAACATGAAAGTCCAATCTGCGCTGGCTATTCTATTAAAAATAAATAAGGTTAAACTTCGGTAGGTTACTTTGTTGTCGAGATGTCCGGGGTAGTCTAGACAAACTGAAGAAAAGATTTGATTGTATACATCTGCTTTAGAAAGAAATGGATGGTCTATGCTAGCTACAGAGGGAAGAAACCGAATGGACTGCTTAAGCTCACTAGTCACTATTGTGATCTGTATGGACTGGTTACTAAGTGATGAATAAAGAAATAATTGTTTAGGTTGACACATAAGAGAAGGTTTAGGAACAGGACTTGAGGGATTCGAACCCGTCAAAGAAATGGAGACCTCACAGCTAGTGTCCTATCCACTAAGAAAACACATGTCAGCAGTAGAGATGTAGTTAAGAATGAGACCACGAATGTTAGAAAGATGAATTCTGCGTTCGATAGTTACCTGGTGCCATCTTTATAATCTTTTACCTCCCTTTGACCTCCATTCTGATGCTATTAATAGACGCACTACATTGGCTCCTGTATCCAGTTCTTCTGGAACATTCCATAGACAACAGATGACATTCGTTCACGTAATTGTTGTTAATTTGGAAAAAAAAACTCGTCTGGAATTTCTCTCTCCCTTTGAATGCAATGTCTGGAGCCCATCGCCCTCCTAACCCCCACCTCACATCTGTCCTGAACTTGTTGAATATAAAAAGTCAATGTTAAAACTTGCCAGCAAGTCTCTACTGCAAGGAGGATCAAGTTTGAGAACATTTATTTTGCGATATTTTTTTAAATAATACATTGGGAAAGAAAAGAACAACGAATATATTTTGAATAGAAAACATCAGCTCGCGCTTTCAAACTAAACTGAGACAAAAATGTTCTGTGGTACCAATGAGTTATCTATGAACCGAGGATAGTCATTGAACCTGACAAGACATGAGTCAGTTAATTTATCAATTAGTTAATTAATCATCAATTAATTATTTTGTTTGATATCGAAATAATAAGAGCAAAAAAGGCTACTTAATGAGACACGTGGATGTAGATATGGATTGTATCCCCTTATTACGGGTTGACACGTTTGTTTTTTCCCACTTCCCATTCTCGGATCAAGTTGAAATTTGGCCTGATTATCTGTCACAATATCTACAGCTTGTTACGGTGTTTTTCTAATCTGATCATTTGACTGAGCCTGATCCATGCATTCAGATAACAATGGCCAGGAAGCAAGCGTTCTATGTCCCAAACATATTTGTTGACCGTAACAGACTAGAAATATTTAGATCTACACAGATCTGGTTGACTTTTTTTTTTCATTAGCTGGTTTAAGGTTTTATTGAAAGTAAAATGTTGGTGCCCATTAGAGCTCTCAATTCTTAACCAGAGAACTAATGCAAACGTCCAACGTTCGAGGCGTTTCACTTTTTATTTATTTTGTACTGTCTTGAAAAGAAATCTGGGTTCAATTACAAATGTATACAGAAAAATGTTTCAAGACAATAAATAATAACATCGGCGCTATAACTTTGCATCATTTCCTGCAACTGAGTCCCAGGCATGCCAGGATAAACATGACATAAAGAAATGGATATTGGAACGATAGGCCAGTCTTGAATAAATTTAATGTGCTTATTTCTGTATATGTATGTGAGAAACAGCGTGATTAAACGCAACAGACACAAACACGTACTCATTACAATTTCTTAGCATGGCGCCATCTTACTAAAGCGGTGGATATAAGTGTCACTGACCTATAATTGTTTTATTTCTAATGTTGCTTTATTTTGTCTATAGTTCACTGCAAGGGGAGAGAAACTCCATCCACAAGAACCTTGTCGTCTGCCTGCTGATTGCAGAGATCATTTTCGTGGCTGGAATCGACCAGAATGATCAAAAGGTAAACATTTAAATAAGGAACAAGAAAGTTTACTCTTTTAATGATGATTTAAAAAAAAACAACTTACCACATACATTTTCTATGCACAACTATGAGTGGCAAAAATTAGAAATTTGTCCATAAACCTAGAAATAGCCTTTTCATATACGATAAAGACACACAATAATGAAACTTATTACATAAAGAAATGAAAACACACTAAGACATCCATTGGCCTAATATGTAACATGTTATAGAAAGTTTCTATAAGGCCTCAAAATGCCATTAATAATGGGCACAGAGATGCATTTGTAAAGAGAGTAATAGAGAACTTGGGAATATCTCATTTCTCATTATTTTAGTTTCCTTAATATGCATATTTTCTTCAAAATTGTATCTTTTTAAATGTGGAGGCCCCTTGCGACTGCATATAACTCCGGCCCTGTTTAGGAGTTAACAGATAGCTATTGTATACCATGAGACAGTTTGCCGCCCAATGCCATAACATTTAGATCTCAAAACCTGAAATATGTAAAGCTTATAGTGATGTGTTGTGGGCACTGAGTCGTGGACTACTTGAGCGAAGCTAAAAACGAAACTAAATTAAATCTATTTCACTTGCGCTGCCTCCTTGACAATTGAAGGACAAGAGTGTGTAACACACTTAGATCTTTGCTCAAACACATCTCCCCATCTTATTGACAATCCTCAGACAAAGCCGCCCGCGTTGGCTTGGTTATGTCCTACGGGTGGAGGATGAACGTATCCTGTACGGACAACGCGCGATGGGCGTAAGAAAAACTGGTCGTCCTCATCTCCGATATCATCATTGTAAGCCGGCCAAATGAAAAATGGCTGGCTCCTGTACCACCAAAGCAAATGTCAAATGCCACCCTAACCTGCGTTTTAAATGGACAATAATCTCGAGAATACGGCACTGCAGTCATATAAAACAATGGTCTACGAAATGAACCCTTACCATCAGGCCAACAACAAATAATGATAAATTGACAGCAGGGCCGTCATAGGCATAGGCAAACTAGGCAGCCGCCTAAGACCTCCGAGTGGTGGGCGCCTCGCACAGAACTCAAACAATCGTCCACGAAGCACATTAGTTGTAACGGTGCTTGAATTGTGCTTAAAGATCGGTTTATGGTATCCGTACGGAACTCTAATTGAATACTACGGAAATAGCCTATATGAATTGAAATTATTAATTGATTTAGATATAAATACATGAAGATTTTATTTTTATTATCTATTGCATTGGGGCCACCGTATTCACTTTACCTAAAGCCTCCAATTTTCTAAGGCCGACCCTGTTGAAAGGGTCAATGTTTTATTTCAATCTAATTTAAATCTAGTAAAATATTTAGTATCATTTGTTATATTAAATGCCTCTGGTGCTATATTTAGTTTACCTCATGCTTAATCTAACTGCTATTGTTGTAATGATCGACTACTGTGTACTCTTGACTTCTCAGGTCCTATGTTCTGTGATAGCTGGCTTCCTTCATTTCTTCTTTCTGGCTGCCTTCATGTGGATGTTTCTGGAAGGACTTCACATTATCTTCATGTTGGTTCAAGTCTTTGATTCCAGCCGATCACGACTTCCCTATTACTATTTTGCTGGCTATGGTAAGTGCTCATAGTCTTTTTGGTTCATTTTTGAGCGATGCACTTAACATAAAGATAATGTGGTCTAAGGGAGACAATCAACAGCAAAATGATGTGGCTTAAGTAAAGTCATGGTTATCTTTCTTTTTATTTTTTCCATTCAGGTGTTCCCCTGATTGTGGTCAGTGCATCGTGTTTGTTCTACTATGAGGGATACGGGACAGAAAATTTGTAAATAGTTTTTTTGTAATATTATTAAATAAAAATGGTTTGTTGCTACTTTAAATAATTCTTTAGAGAAACAGTTTGTATGTCCACCTTTACTTCAGAGAAATAGTTTGTATGCCCACCTTTACTTCAGAGAAATAGTTTGTATGTTTACATTTACTGAAGAGAAACAGTTTGTATATCCACCTTTGCATCAGATAAATAGTTTGTATATTTACATTTACTTCAGAGAAATAGTTTGTATGTCTAAATTTACTTCAGTGAAAATAAATGACTTCTAATTGTTTGTTTTATTCTCAACAGCTGCTGGTTAAAACAAGATCGATACTTTATTTGGGCCTTTGCTGGACCAGTAGCCATTATACTTCTGGTAAGACACATTTTACTTTTGATTCTCCAGTGAAAGAATGCAGTGGCTTGAGATACAAAATAAAGTGATGTCAGATAAAGTTCCCAACTTGTCTCTCATTTTGTCTACAACTTTCAGGTCAATGCTTTGTTCCTGGCTTACGCTATGAGTACAGTGTGTCGACATTCAGAGTATGTCTTCAGTTCAAAAGACAAAACAACTGGCAGTGGAATCAGGTAAAATATTTGAGTTCAATTATACAAAATGTATTCAAAATCATTAAATCATCATTATCAAACTCCATTAGAGTGAGGGCTTGAGAGGCTCAGTCCTCTCTTGCAAAAGCCCTGGACAGAAACCATGCTGTCTTGCGTAGTGCATAAATGTTGCCATACAGGTCGAGAATTTTGGGTTTCCCAGACCTGTCGAGACGGAGATCAGCAAGTCTGGGGCAGTTAAACAGAATATGAGGCACGGTTTCCTCTTCTTCCCCGCAGCGGGGGCACCGTGAATCAAAATTTGGCCATAGCCGCGAGAAATATGAGCCAACAGACTGCATCTGGATACGTCTTCACATCTCCAACCATCTACTAGTTTTCTAGCTGGGAGGTATTCATCCAGCCTTTTATACCGCTCATAGCAGGTCACTACTGACCTTTCCCTCCTAAGGTTTAGTGGACCTATATTAGTCATTATTTCAGCCGCATTTACTGGACTTGTCCTAAGGGTTCCACAGACAAACCTTAGTGCTTGGGACTGTATTTTATCAAGTTGTTCAAGAGCAGTCCTAGAGCCATAAATTTGCACAGGTAGACTGTAGTCTATCTGTGATCGGACTGCTCCTAAATACAGGGATCGGAGCATGTCTTCTCGGGCTCCCCACTTCGTGGATGCCAGCTTCCGCACAATGCAAAATTTCCGTGAGGCTTTTTTTTTTACAACATCCTGGATGTGCTCACTCATTTTTAGTTTGCGATCTAAAGTTACACCAAGGTACTTGGGTAGCTTTTCCATGCTGAGAGCCACTCCGTTGAGGGAGAGCTGGAAAGGTTGCCTGAGAATGCCAGTCCCGAGCGTGAACAGAGAATAGACCGTCTTGGGGATGTTTATTTCTAGCCTCCATTTTTTGTGTGTATAAGCAGAGCGTATGGAGATCTTCATGTAACACTTTTTGTATAGAGGTTGCGCTCCTTCCGGATTCCCAAAGGACAATATCATCAGCATATAGCAGCTGAGCCGGTAGGTCATTTATGAAGGCCGTGAAAAGGGCGCATGACAGGACGGAGCCCTGGGGGAGGCCGTGCTCGAGGGTCATTTCCCCTGAGACTTCTCCGTTCATCCTTGTTCTTATTGTACGCTCTTGTAGGAAGTCTCTAAGCCAGTAATATATCCGTCCCCGCACCCTCACGGCTCTTATCTTATGAAGCAAACCAGGCCGCCATACTTTATCATATGCCTGTTTTAAGTCAATGAAGACTGCGTATGTGCTTTCGGTCCTTTGGAATCCATCTGCTACGCTTTGCACAAAGATGTTTACTTGGTCTATATCGGACATTCCAGCCCTGAAACCAGCCTGTTCTGGAGCTATAAGACGGGCACGTTCAAGGTACCAAATCAGACGCTCATTTACCATTTTTTCAGCCATCTTTCCCACACAAGATATGAGTGAGATGGGCCTGTAGCCCTTAGCTGTGGAAGCATCTTTTCCCTTTTTTGGTATAGGAATAATGGTGGCACGTTTCCAGGCCCTGGGCAGATGACCATCTGCCCAGGTTCTATTTACGAATGCCAAGAGTACGGCCCTTCCTTTCCCCCCTACATGCTTAAACATTTCGGGTGTGATACCATCCGGCCCGGGAGCCTTTTTAAGCTGGCATTTCCTTATGGCAGCATTAAGCTCGCCTATCGAGAAGGGGGAGTTCATCGTTCCCTCAGCACTTTCGGTCTGTGGTTCCTTTCGGTCTTTTTTTTTTCATCAGCTTTGCGAGTTTTATCAATGGCTTTGGACATTGCGAACTTCTTGGCAGCTTTGTTGATCTTAGCAAAATATTTGTTCAACAAGGTGGCAATTTTCTTCTTTGATGAAATGGTTACCCCACTGGGTGAAGATAATGGGGTTGCTGTTTTCGTACGCCTAGCATTTTCGAGATTTCTCAGAAGACTCCAAGCCTTAGAGCTATCCCTTAGGTTTAACCTTGCACAGGTGTTGGTCCAACGTTCTCGTTTTTCCCTGTTCACAGACGTTATGACTAGTAGGCTGAGTCTGTTGTCTTTCTGCCTTAGTGTTCGATTGTTTGGGTTCTTTTGGACCTTTTTGTATGCCCTTCTCCGAGCCATAACAAGTTTGTTGATTTCAGCCGTCCAAAAGTTTTTGAATTTTTTACAAGGGTAAGTTCGTGGAATAAACTTTTTAGCCATGCCCAGGATAGCTGTTGTTATTTGACGGTACACAAGGTCGACAGAGCTAGACTCTACATGGATTTTTTCAAGGGCATTGTCGACAGCTTTCTCGTATCCTTTCCAATTAGCCTTACTATAGCACCACTTTCGTGGTTCTTTAGTGGTTTTGGTGTTCATTTTAGAAAAAGGGGCAGTCAGTAATATAAGTTATGACAGATTCCAAGTTAGCAGAGACTAAAGAAAGATCTGGTCGTGATAGTGAACCATTGCTAGCATGCAGAAGAGTAGGAGAGTGTTTATTTTGCAAAAGAAAAAGGTTAGTAGAATTGCATAGGTCATGAACTTTTTTACCAGACCGATCAGTGTCATCATAGCCCCAGGAAGGTGAATGGACATTTAGATCTCCAGCTATGATAGTGTCTACAGTTCTTGTCTAACTGACATCTAAAGCCAGTTCTTGTTTTGGTGGATTATAAACATTGAAGCACTTGAAGCGTCTATTATTTTTCCAAATTTCTAATACCAAAGTGTCTGTCCTCCCCTGACTCAAGTCTGTGGACACTTTCTTGGCGACCAGAGCATTAGCCACCAATGTAACCAGGCCTCGGCGATCCCCACAGGAGCAGCGGAAAACAGAGTACCCGGGTATTGAGACACTTCTTTTTTCACCTATCAGACATTCTTGTAGTAAGGCAACATCCAAACACTCTTTGTGGAGCAGGTTAGTTATTTCAAGTGTCTTTGGAATAAGTCCTCGGACGTTACATTGAAGGACTTTGAAAGTTTTAGCATCAGATTTGGAAATTTGGGGATCATGTTGCTTTATCTGTCCACCTAAATTAGTGTGGGGGATACTTACTTTCCCAGTATGAAGTGTTGGTGTTGGGTTAATTTTTTCTGAGACTTTTGGTTTTTTAATTGTTGTGTTTGTTTGGGGGAAAAAGGATGTTATCAGGGTTTGTGTGTTGGGAAGAACGGTAGCTCTTTTTTTCACAACGTGGCCTGTTCTCCCTATGTACCAACGTTGCGAGGCGATTAGTAGCACATTTTTCGATGCCAGGCCTAATGCCCTTTACCTGGCCAGCGGAGCCTGTTAGGGTCTGCTCAGACCCGCTTTTCCTTGTAATTTTACTCGACATTGGTATGGGTTCCTCCAGGGGGAGGAGATTTGGGTTGCCC
This sequence comes from Biomphalaria sudanica, assembly GCA_036873155.1. Lineage (NCBI taxonomy): Eukaryota > Metazoa > Mollusca > Gastropoda > Planorbidae > Biomphalaria > Biomphalaria sudanica. The sequence goes on along the minus strand of JAZGLO010004904.1, from coordinate 122,145 downwards.
CTTAGAGCGAGCAGTGAAAAACAGTCCAGACATGAACATTGAACTATGAATCGATCGAAAGATCAGTTAATTCAACCACTCGCTCGTATGGGCAGGGTTTAATTCACGAAAGTGGAGTGAGGCAGGAGACCTTTTTTTTAAAGCCACCAGTTTAGGGCCCGCAAATTTTGATGGCTTGACCCTCCACTAGTCTCCAGGGCGGCGGCTGATCAGTTCATCATTAGCTAAAGCCCCGACAGACACAAATCCCTACTCCAGACGAGCGTGCAGGGGTTATGTCGATCAGAGCTTAGCATTACCCAGACCTCACCAGCAGAACTCTGCACCAGGAGAGCATGAGAGCCTGCTAGAAAAGTTGGGGCTCCCGCAACGTTAGCCTTTTTCAGACCACCCTGAGAGCAAAGGGTGGACTTACTCCAGTTACCAGGGGACACCACGAGGAGTTCGGCGGGCACTGTCCCCCCAAAAAATCATTAAATAGCCGACAATAGTTTGAGCTTTTTTTTTTTGGTTGATTCCCTATGCTACCTGTTAATGGTTGGCAGTTGTTTGGAGTTGTTGTTGAGCACGTTGTGAGTCTGCTGACTTGAAATGATTTTACAGGTAGTTGCCAGTTCTTAATTTCAACACACCAACGGAACAAATTGAGGTAGAATAAATTAATTCAGCCTTATAGACTACAACATTTATGCAAACAATAAGAGCACAGTCCACAGTCGTAAGTTAAAGAAAACGTGTCTTTTCCTAAGCGTTACTACAAGAAGTCCAACCCTCATTCAAAGTTTTTAATGTCCTGTCGTGTCACTAAGGAAATACCCAATTAAACCCCAAACTTCTACGCATCTTACTATTGAGTCATTACAATACATAATGTAATGCTTACCCAGTTGTGTGTTTTAAGGCTTGTATGGATATTGCCTTCAAAGCAGCTCAAAATAACTGACTTTAATCTTCAGATAATGACTTCTTGCTAGAGCTGAACGGATTAAGATTTATAGTTAGGCATAATGTAAGGGGGGGGCAAGGGCATCACGCTCCTGGCTATAAAAGTTTTAAAAAAAGTTGCAGATGATATTAAGGCCATCTGTTTCTTTGGCCAGCAGTTCATGATCTGGGTGTTATGTAGCCAACACAATGACCAACCCCCTTTACGTTCCCCAACTTAAGTTCGATTAGAGTTGGGTGGACTCAGGAAAAGAATTAATTTTGTATTTATGTTGAAGTCAATAACTTTTCATATTATTGACAAAGTTACACTTTTGTTTTTCCATAAAGACACCCATTTTAATTTCTTATTTCAGAGCCTGGATTCAGGGAGCCTTGGCATTGGAGATACTTCTGGGTTTGACTTGGACTTTAGGCTACTTTACCATCAGTGATGCTAGCATCCCAATGGCTTATATATTCTGTATTGCCAACTCTCTGCAGGGACTCTTCATCTTCATCTTCCACTGTGTTCTCAATAAGAAGGTAAATTTGGCAGCTTTCATTTTTGACGAGAATAAAAAAAAAATTGCTTACACAGATGATTTAGTATCTGAAGAATTACATGTTTATTGACTATGGTCTCTTTTAATAGGTCATTTAAAAGTCAATAGACAGACCAATGGTCACAAAGGTGGTTTTAATTGGTCAGACATTATTACATGTTCATTTTTTTTTTAAATTTTTTAAAAATTTCAAACAGATCTTTTCTTACTATTTTATTTTTAGAATTATATTTTGTTACTTATTTTGTCAAATGAAATTGTTTTCAAAAAGTGTCGTAAAATGTTCTCAGTTTTTAAACCCATATTTATTTTTTGTTATCAATCCTCAGGCCCAGAAAGAGTATCGCAGTGTTGTTCACTCTGTCGTCTCTCGATCATCCAGTAGCGTTGGAACTCACTCCACTTTGACCAAGCGTAGCAACCAACATAGCCATGAAATGAACCAAAGCCACCACCAGCGTCTGACCAGTACCAACAGCCACTCATTGGCCTAAGAGACCAACATACCAAGTGCCTCCTAAACAGCCTAGATTACTGACTGCCACTGATTGGATCAAGGCACTGCTATCAACATGTACCATTTGGCCTAAGTAACATGACCACAAGACATCAAACAAAAAATTATAAATTAATGTTTGACCAATCAAGCCATACTCTAATCTATTAGTATTTGGCTTTCATTTATATAACATCAACTGTTATGCTTTTCATAATTTAAATGATGTATTGCATGCAATGCAAGTGGATTTTTGTAGTTTAGGAAACAATAATACAATTTATCATAACCAGGGGCAGACTGGTGGCAAAATTGGGCCTGGGAATAGGATGAGCATCAATTCATACCTGTCCACCTTTGTCAAATTTGATAACGCATCAAAAACTGATCACTCCCATCAATGGCCTAAATGTGTGTGTAATTAAACAATGCAATTTATTAATAATCCTAAGCTCTGCAGCATGAGGTGTCATTACACTACACTTGTTAAAGTATTTTATTTTAGGAAGACACTTCCATCATGTGGAAAGCTAGAGTTACACCTAAAAATCTGTAAAAAAAAAAAAAAAATCTTTAATAAAAGGTTAGTATCAATCATGACAGTCTGTGAGACAATTTTAAAAGAGGCTATAATATTTTAAGGGCTCCACTATGGTTTAAAACAAACGCTGGTTTACGGCCCCATGCATTTGCCTTAATGCCCAAATATCCAGCCTGCCCCTGATTCTAACTAAGGTTTATGTTATAACTATTTTTCTAAAACAACATTTGTAAATTGTTGCACAAGTTAAATTTTGAATACTTTTTGTTTTTGACAATAAAATTTTTTATTTGATGATTTTAGGTTGACAGAAAACAGATCGTTAACATTTTTTATGGGCACATGTTCTTATTTTTCAACCTAGAATTTTTTTCAAAGATAATTTTGAGCATTTGAGTAATCAAATCAAAAAGTAGACCTTAAGCCTTAACATTTATGAAGTTTTCCTCATACTGTGCTAATTACTCCCATATGTTATACTTATGAGTTTAGGCTTATATGTGCTATAGATGAGACTTAATCATTTCAATTGTAGAAAAATAAAATGAATGAATAATTGGACCTTTAAAAATAGATGGCGATTGTATTGCTTTGTTAATTGTTTTTCCTTTGATTTTCTATTGGACATTATATAATACTCAACATGGGAATTATGTGTGTGTGTGAGAGTGTGTTCATTTTTATATCCATTTTGGTGTGAATTGCTGCCATTTATATATGTATAGTACTTTTGAATGGTGTTAGGTTTTTTTTTTCCTCCCCATTTCATTCCCACCACTGCTTAAAGCATTCTTTGGATTGATTCTATGGATTGATTGTAGCTTACAAAGTCATCTTATCAACATTTTTTCTGTTGATATCACTGAGATATTAATGAAACTCAGTTTTTTATATTCTTTTTGTTTCCAACACAGTCAGTTACTTAAAGCACACAATTGAGCAAGAGAAATAGAATACATAAACATTTGTTTAGAAAATATTGTTTACTTCTCTGGAATTAGAAAGTTTAGGAAGTGGAAAAAAAAGTCAACATTGTTTAATATTTAGATCATCTATCATGATTGGTAAATGTTTACTATCCAGTAGAAAGTAAAAATTTATTTTCTGGCATTACCATTATATTTTAATCCACCTCTTTTATTTTATTTTGTCAAAATTTAAAATATAAATATACAATTTCAGTGATAATTAAATACATAGTTTACAAAAATATTGAAAAAAAATTGGTTCAAATAGAAATAGTTAATCTATGTGACTTTTTTACCTAAAATTTTAATGACTGTAGAAAGTTTTTCTGTACTTAGGATTTTTTTTTTCCAAAATATTTTATCAGTTACTTTTTTTTACTTTAATAATTGATTTGATACATATTTATCTTATCTTTATGTATATGTGTTTTCTGGATTCAACGTTGTACATTTTCTTAAAGAACTTTTCCAAATTACTTTTTTTTTTGTAATATAGTTTTACACAATTTTTTTATCCGTATTTGTTTTAATGAGTCACATGAAGTTAAGTGTATTGCATTTGTTAGCATGGAGTATAATTGGGAGTCATTTGACATCAAAAGTAAAGAGTTTGTCAAAGAGAAGCTCAGACATTACTAGGTTTTGGAATGAATCATGAGAGGAACACAACAGCAGATCTATCTCTGGCTGTTTGATATTTCTCATTCTTTAAATATACAGATTTTATATCCATATTTTGTTTTCCTTCGGCCAGTATTTAATTCTGATAAGATTAAATATTTTCAAGTAACTTATAGTGAAGAAAGGTATCTCTCTCTCATTTATCTTATCTTATCCTGTAAATTACAGACATTATACTTCAAAACAGATGTCAAATAAAACATCACTTTTCCCATCTGATTCAGGCAGCCCATTCCATGCTCTAATAGCTCTAGGGAAGAAGGAGCACTTATTTATGTGTTGATCTAGTCATTCTTGTTTATAAGTGATTTAAATTTGTATTAAATCTGTCTACCTCATGGCCAGGTAAGAGTACTAAAACAATTATCAATAAAGTTATTTAGTGAGTTATATTTGCTCCTTCTAAAAAATAAGTTATTGTTGAAAAAGAAAAGAGCACAAAACTATGTGTGAAAAGAAGTCACAAGAAATATGAATATTTTCTTAACTGTAAGAAGAATGTTGATGAATAAAATAGCTATTTGTGTCATGCTTTATATATTTTCATATGCTTTGAACTTTTGTTTGTAGCATTGTGCTATGCTGAATAGTTAAGCTGCAATGATTTATAGATTTTTGTATACAAATCTGAACTCCGTAATAAATAAAGCAACAGAATATAATCGAAAACTTGAAGTTCAAACATTTGAATAAAGTCAACAATATTCTTAGATTCTATTAAAATAGAATAGAATTTTTTTTTAATTGACTAGACTAAAAGGAACCTTGAAACTATTCTTGCTTTTTTTATCAAATGATCTTATTCTAGTCTTCTCTTTATCTTTCTGGCAAGTTTCTTGAATTCACAGGAAGTTCCTGAGCTAATTTTAGCTTTATTATAACACATAAATAGATGATGTCCTATTAATTAAAAATTTCAATGGCCTTATTAAAGCATTGGGTTGATCTTTTTTTTTTTGTAATGAGAGTTCAAGGCTAGGCTAAACCTCTTGCTTTTCTTGTGACTGTTTATTGTCCAAAAAGTATGTTGTTTTAATTATGATGTAAATAAATAACCTCTGGTTATTTTGTTTTCTTTCTTTGCTCAGACTTTATGTTTCCATGACAATCTTATGTGCAGCAACAATGTATTGGTGTGTAGCTGGCTTTAAAGGAACATGGTTAAATTGTCACTAATTATTTAGTTTAGTAAGGTTAAAAAAAAAAAAACTTTATTGTAAAAAGATCGACTGGAATACTTACCTTTCACAAAAAAAAATTAAGCTACTCCTCTGTCAGTGGCGTAGCTATGTGGGAGGGGGGAGAATTTGAAATCCCATCAGACCCCCACTTTAGAGGGGTTTATAAATGAGTGTTTTTTTACACTAAAAATTTAATATTTCACAAAATCCAGGTGCCCAAAGAGGTCAGCCCCCCAGGACCCCAAATGATGGATAATTCCTAGCTATGCCCCTGTCCTCTGTGTAGTTAAACAGTAGGCTTCTCCAAGACTGTGTTGTAACTCTTTTTTCTTTTCATTCCCATTTTATGCATTTTATCTTTTTTTAACACACAAAAATAAAAGATTTCAACATGATTTTTTTTTTTTTGGGGGGGGGGGGGGGTCTTTAACAAAACAATAATTTGTAATGATCAACTGATGTAAACCAGTCTTATTGTCAAAGCAGCTAAGATACTTTGGCCAGTAAAGGATCTAGAGGATTTGTACTTTTTGTTTTTCTAGTGTTCAGAAAGTGACCTGACAGGAGATTCTAAAACTTCAGGTTACTAACAAAGTTTTGTATATCTTGTTGCTCTAGCTGTTTAGTTTGTTGTTGTTTTTTCAAGTGCCTTTTAATTTTATTTGAATTTGACAATAATAAAAAAAAAACAGAAATAGAAAAATGGTTCCAGTGCTGGGACAAAACCCAAAAAGTCTTTGGACTCTTGAAACGCATGTGACAAGGTGAAGGCTGCCCAGCCTTGAACACATTTTTTTTGAAATGGGCACTATTGTTACAAGTTTTTATCACTAATAAATTCCTCTCTAGTCGATATATTTGTTTTGTATTCAAATAAAACTTTTATGTCAAGATTTTTTTTTTCAGAAAAAGACTATTCATTGTTTTGTTTTTTAATTTGTATATTTTGTACCCTCTTTCTTTCACATGCAGCAAATGTTTTGTAAATATTTATAAGATAATATTGAAAGTGGGTTACATGTTGAACAAAAAAAAATTTAGGTTATTTTATCTTTCCTATGAACTAAGTCAGTTGGGTTATTTGGAATGGTTTTGAGGTATGAAGTTCTTATAATACTAAGTTTAAATTGCTGAGTGTTTAAAATAAGAAAAAAAAATTTTTGTGTAACTGTCTGGGCAACAACAATAAAGACATAATGTATGTATATTACAATGTGGCTTATTAACAGGCTAATTGGTTTGGTTTGCATTACCAAACATCACTAAGTATTAAATGTTGTTTTGAAACTGATGGTGTTTAATTTTTTTTACACTTTAGAAGAGTTTTGACTCAGTGTACTTTGTGGATATTGATTCTCAGGTGGAAATATTATTCTTTCTTTATTTTTTCTAGAATTAACTTTTTTTAGACTAACTGTCATTCTAACTGTCGTGTTTGTGTTTGTAATGTTATTACAGCGCCTTGAGCCTACATTTTGTCTGTTAACAGCGCTTTATAAATAAAATTGTTATTATTAAATTATTAATAATTATTTGGCTGCCTGGTTCAGTGGTATGCCCTCCAAAGTTGTCTTGATTGTGCTGGTTTCAAACCCAGCCCACTGCCATCCCCTGCTGACTTGCAGTAGGTTTGGACTAGGACATAACATACTTAGAAGTCAAGTCATTTCTTTAGCTTTATATTTCTACAGTAAGAAACATCAATACTGATATATATTTTTTTATGTGTGCTCTATATAAGTTAAACTATTAATACAGAACATAGTTCATGAAAAATTTGAAAAAATGATCAGATTCACGAATGAATAAACATTTCAAAACTACAAACAATTTTGGAAAGAAAAACAGTCAACACAAACATTTTTGTAAAGAAGAACAGCCAACACAAACATGTTTGTAAAGAAGAACAGCCAACACAAACAAAAGTTTCATTTCAATTTTTTTTTTTTATTTCCTTCATATTCAGAATCAATAGTATTAACACAATAACCCATCAAATGTAAATGTTAAAAAACCCGTACAGTTTGAATCAACTTGTTTAGTCCAGACTTAGACTGGTCCAGTCCATAAAGTAATGTTGTAAAGTTGGCATTAATGAAATGGCAGGGTGAATAACCCTGAACAGAAGCAAAAGCAATTCATTATGGTCTCAAAAAAATGTTTAACAATTGGAAAATTAAGATTAAAAGAACAATGAAATAGAAACTGGACACTAAAGAATGGAAAGAAAAGCAAAAAAAAAAAAACTTATGTAGCTTCTGTTTTGTGCTTTAATGAAAATTTATTCATATCTGAGCTTACTATTTTAATTTGAGTTCTTTTTGCAGTTTTTGGCAAATAACCAATTTAGTTTGTTTCAGACTCCCAGTTTCAACTTTTGAAAATTATTTTCAGTTATATCTACAGATAATGAAATGCTTTTATTTCTGTTTGTGACATTTCAGTTTTCATTAGCACTCCACTAAGGAGATGGACATAATCATTAATATTTAGAAATTTGAAGCAGTAATGAAATAAACAAAAAGAACAAGACACAACAAGTAGCTCAAGAATGTGAACTGGAACAATATTTTGTAAGTCTTCTAACAAAGTCACAACTTCATTTGTGTATATGAAATAAAGTTAGGATTTTAAAAAATGCATTCTACATCACAAATAATTACAATTTCCACACAGAGCACCTAACAATTGGATTTGTGTAAGGTAAGCTTGCGGCAACCTCATGACTCGTGCATTATCTGTGGGCTATATAAAGTAAACAATAATGGCAGTGATCCAGTGACATCCAATTCAATACACAATAGCCTAGAAAAAATAAATATATATTTATAGAATATATTGTGTGTATATAGTAGAAAATGCTTAAGGAACTCAAAAAATGAACTGTTTTTCTTCACAGTTAATTATAAACTTTCCAGATATTTCTATATCAAAGAACAAACAAAGATAAAATTTAAAGAGGTTGAAGTGCTTGGTCAGAGTATTAACTTACAACTTTATTCAGTAGACAGAAAAATAGAGCTGAAAGTACTAAAACAGGTTTCTGTACATAAAATTTTGGACCTAATCACACAAAAAATAGGAACAGAAATAGTGAGAAAGGCTGAGAACAAAACAACCATAATCATGCAGTCTCTTTTCTTTTATGATATATGAATTCTCAAAAATACATATGCAACCAATCTTTATTATGACATTAACAAGCTCACAACAGAAAAAACATTTTCTTTTCTTTCATATCATGAAAGTTTCAACAGTTATATTATCAAGAAAAAATTTTTTTACTGGCACTTTGACATCTTACCCGTAAATTATTCTTCAAAAAAGTTTTTCATTGAGAAAGACATGTGACAGTTTCTTTATTCTACCATTCACTTGACCCCTCATATTTATTCATCAATGCAAGTTTCATGTTTTTCGATAATCCTAATAAATTCATTTCACAAACTTATTCCATACTAAACAAAATTTAAAAAAAAAAAAAAAAAAAGAATTTCCGTTGGGACACATTACTTCTGAAACATCTCGGACAATCAATCTGATTTAAAGACAGAAAATGTTCTTAAATTAAATTACTTTCTATTTCAAATACTTTGTCTGCTTCCCTCTGGAATTGAAATTGAATTGAATTGAAAAACAGATAAGCTGATTCTGCTACACAGTTTTAGTGAATGTTTTCAAAGATTACCTGGCATTTACTTTAAAACTCTATAAACTCTATTCTATAAGCATTTTAAAACCTATTTTTGTACAAACTATATATCATATTTTTATAAAATACAGATTACAAAAAAATTAAAAATTCTTTGAAACTTGTAGGGCTAATAATAATTTATGATTCTGATAATTCAGTCAATACAAACATGTAATGCTTCAAGCTGTGGTAAATGAGGAGAAGAATGTGATACAAGGTATACATATAAGTGAAACAAATAGAGAAAGTCTGTCCAGATGGGTTCATTTAGGGTGAACCAAACAGAAGGTACAATCACAGACTATGTTTTGGTGGTTCAATTTCTTTTTAAATCAGAATCCGGAACAATTAGGAATTCCATTTTTTTTACTCGTCCAGAAAGAAATTTATCAAATGAGAGAACCAGATTTAAAGTAGGCTCCTATGAATTGGACATTTATCCTTGAAAAAAGGGCAGGGTATTAAATGAGTACCATGAATCTTTTCTTAAAATGTGGTGGAACTAAAATTAAAATGTTGCCAAGTTGGGAAAGTTTTATAAGAAAATAAAAGAGATCATAAATGATAAAAAAAAAAAAATAATAATGATGAAAAAAGAAATAGAAAATTACATTTACATTTTAAAAAATATTTGTTTAGTTATCTCCCTTGTATCAAAATATCAAACAAAGCTGAGTATACAACTTAAACAATAATTTATAACATAAAAAAAAAAAAACAGACTGACAGTTGTTTTTGTTTTTCCACCATTTAGGATTATTGTTAAGAAGAGTCACATAAGTTGTGTGAATATCAAAAAATTTACAAACTTGGCTAACTAAAGATCTATTTGTATGAAACATTGTCTTCTAGGTTTCAGATGAAATTTTTGGTTGAGTGATAATCTGGTAGTCATAGTAACAATAATAATAATAATAACAACACAATATTGTCATATTCAATCACTACAAGGGTATACAATAGAACACACTAGAACAGTTTATTAAATAATTGATATACATGGTATTATCAATGTATAATGGATGCATGAATATATGAATTAGTGCTACAATGAAACTGTCACAAAATATCTCACATCATCACCAATATGTGTCACATCATCAACAACATATGTCACATCATCACCCAAATAGGACAAATCTTAGACAATAAATACAATTTGAAGGTGTCACATGACCATTTGTGGAGGGAAGGGGGAGGAAAAAATAAAGGGAAATAACAATGATATTAATATATGAACTAATTACATTATATTATTACAGTCTAATCACTTAATGAAGTATTAATGGCCTTGGCCTTCAGCTGAGCTGAACTTTTACATAGTGTGGTGATGGGGTAGAACTGTGTATGTTTGTGTACTGTATGTGTATGTTTGATGTGTTTCTGAGTGTGAGTGTGGTATGTATCATTGGTCAGTGTCAAAGTCATACAGGTACCAATTATGAACTATTATTCCATGACCTAGTTGTAAAGGTCTTCTAGTTAAAGAAAGTCCATTTAGTGATAACACATCACAATAAAGAAAAAAGTATTTCTAAGCATCCAATTTATTTGTAACAAATCTATTTAAAAATATTCTAAGGAATGTCAGCTATCATCAAAAATGTAGGTCACCAATAAAACAATATAATTAGCAGCCCATTGGCTTTAGGGCAATACAACAATAGTTGGCATTTCAGTGGAAAGTAATTGTTTCTAGAATTCCAATACAAACAAAAAACCAGGGGAAAAATCTCTAAATATGTAAATTTTCAGGATTTGAGATCAAAAGTTTACCAGTGGACCAGGTCATTTCTGAGCCAGTGTCAGGTTCTAGATTAATTTTACAAGTGCTCCTTCTGTTAAGTTAGCTTTAATTATTTATATTGGTATTTTTTTTTTAAATGTTGTTGACTGGTATTGGAAGAGCCAATCTTAGGATGTCCATTCCATTTACTGTTTATTAATGTCAATTCTCTTTGGCCTGTTGGATAAGAAATAGTGCAGGGTCTTAAAGACATATTAATGTCTCCAAAAATAGTTCGTTGAAGACACATGCAGGTCACAATGTCTTTAGATTGACAATGGGTAAAAGGTGAAAGTACTACTTGAGAAAGTATCATTTAGTCACTGAGCAGCAATTCTCTAAATGTAACTGCATCACTCATGTGGTAAAAGTGACACATTTATAACAAATACCAGAGGCTACATGTTACAGATATATTTAAATGCTAATATAACCAATATACCTGTAGGCCGATCTAATCCATTGAAATATAACCTATTAAAACAAAAATTGATGCAAAAAGGGGAAACCCGTATTGGAATAATTAGAACATTTGTTTCTAGTTGAAATACATCCCAATCATTTGCGTGTATACCACATTCTTAGTTCTCATCAGAACTGAAACAAAACAGAGCTGCAGAAGTAGTCTCAATCTGTCTTCTCTCATAGAGTTCAAGAAGCATAACTCATTTTTTAATTATAATTAAAATAATTGAGCAGTTATTACCCCCATTAGTCATCGAATCCTGTCCAAAATATTTATGGCAGTTTCGTAAATGAACTATAGTGGAAAAAAAAAATAGTTCAGAAATTGAGTGTTCTGGTCCAAGTTGAGCATTTATTTGGTTTTAAAAAGTTTTCATGATTCCGAATTGGGTTCATCTTTGATGCCCTGCTCCAGCCTCTTCTTCTCGATTAGCTCCCTTAGCTGCTTCATCTCCTCCTGCAGACTGGTGAGCTCATCCCGCAGTTTGCTGTTCTCTGTCTCCAGATAGTCGGACTTGGCTTCTCGGATTTTTGTTAAAGTCTTTCTGTTTTCTCGGCACTTTCTGGCGGCCTCGTTGTTTCGGCGCCGTCTTTCGAGATATTTGGGATCCAGATACTTGATGTCGCCAGGCGCTCTTCTGGATCCTGACCTGTCTTTTCTATGCCGGTACATTGCGGGACTGTCCGATTTGCTGAGGGACAATGGGTTGGACTGGGCGAGATTGATGTCGGACAGTTGAGCGAGACCGTTCATGAAAGGATGCGAGGAATACGGCGCTGGAGTTACTGTCACTGCCGAAGAGGGCAAACTGGAGAAAGAATCTTTGGCGTAGCTGGCGTCGTGGTTGGGGAGTTTGTGGCGCATCTTGAGCGGGAAGGAGGAGGCGGGCGGGCTGACGGAGGTGGGAGTCTTCTCCGCGGGCGTCACGCTGTGCTCGGATTCCACGCTGCTGTCGTCCGGGCCGTTGTTACTCCTGCCGCTTACGTTGCTGTCGCGGCGAACAGTGAGTTGTAGCGGTTCCTCGTTGTCGCTGCTGTGGCTGGTGACGGGGGAGGCCTGAGACCAAGACGATCTGGAGTAACTGTCAAAATTGGTCTGCATGTAAGGGGCGTGTCCAGAGTGGTAAGCGCTTTGGGCGGGGATGGGTGGGCTAACGGGGGAACGATACTGGTTGTAGTTCCCCACGCTTCCGCGCCTAAATAGGGAGCTGTCTGGAGACTCCAAGTGAAACGAAGCCGAGCGCCTCTCTACGTTGGAGTTACTCCTCTCGCGAGAACGTATCTCCCCTTCCTCAATGGGCTCGTGCTTAAGTAAGTCCATAGGGTGGTAGGCCGGGTGCTGGGGCGGCAGCTGATGCTGGGTGAGGTGGTAGTGATGATGAGCCGACGGCATGCCAACCTGAGGTCTTATCGTGCCTTCTTGGTAGGCGCGGGATGCCGCCTCTGACAAAAAGTACGGGAGGCCGCCCGAGCTGTTGCTGGAGTACATAGCCACGCCCATGTGCATGGCGCTCGATACGGCGAGAAGAGGGGGAGGGGAACTATAGGGCATGTGGGCGTGTCCCGGGGGTTTAGGAGCTCCGCCCACCGGAGAGGTGTGTGAAGGAATACCATTGTTAGGTACGTGATGCGGTGACAAGTTCCCTTTCTGAGTGACAGGCTCATCGTCCATACTGTCTTCAACTCCAGCCTGCTCGTCTGGAAGATTAAACTTTTTCTTCAGTGCCAGCAACTCTCTTCTGAGTTTGCTGTTGTCGTCTTCCAAAATATTGATCCTCCCTTCCAGAACACGATCGTGGATACGCCGCTTCTCGCGTGATCTCCTGGCCGCTTCATTGTTCTTGCGTCTCTTCTCCCAGTATTGAGAATCCTTCTGCTCCTCTGGAACAAACTCTCGATATCTGAAACAAAATGAAAAGTTCTTGACAAACTTGTTCAAAGGTATTCTTGTTCAAAATATATTCTTGTTCAAATAAATTCATCAAATAAATTTATTGTTACTTAACAACTAAAGTCTTGTCTAAAGTGTAATAACATATAATGTAATTTATATTAATTATCATATTATAGTTGGGCTTGAAATAAAGACAGCATGATTTAGATTTAGCTAGATAAGATGGTAATGATGGGACACCTAATAATCATGGCGATGTACCTCAATTGAAATTAAGTATAAAAGCTTAATAAGACAATACAGGGGTATTAATACAGGACCTTCCTTCTTATCTTATCTTATATAATACAGACGTTACTTCAAAAAAGAACATTACCAGGAAAAAAGAAGAAGAGGCAGGCAGAGAACGCGATGGAATAACAAAAATGAAAGAATGGACGGGCCTGTCACTGAAAGAGATTCTACTCAAGCAAAAGACAGAGGGGAATGGAAAAAAACGGTTGACAGTTCATGGGTGGTGCCCCAAAACATTAAATGCTAGGTGTAGGTGGAAATGAAATGAACATAGATGATTGAACACAAATGATTGAACACAGATGATTGAACACAGATGATTGAACAAAGATGATTACCTACCTTCGATTTCCTTCCACACCAAATGCGCTAGACGAATCGGAATCGCTGTTGTGGTGGCTTTCCGTCTCCCTGTAAATCTGTTGCTGCTGCTGAAGAATGTGGTGATGATGCTGGGGTGTAGTGTAAATGCTCTGGTGTTGCTCGCCTTTCTGAAGCTGGGTCGGCAACGTCTGAGGTAGCTGCTGCTGCTGCGGGGGTGATGGTACGCTAGTGGTGCCGGTGGCGAAGGAAATAGGGGCGGATGAAGGCAGCTGCGACATTGGCGAAGAGTGGGAGGCTGACGCCGGAGGAAGGACTTCCGGTGAAGGTTGCTGGGGAGCTTCAGATCCGTGAGTGACCGAAGCGATGAGTGGGGAGGGCGGGGAACTTTGTTTCTGATCCTTGAGTTCTCCCTCCGTATACATGACTTGAAAGTGACTTAGATCGCGTGCAGAATGGTAGGTCTCTTTTCTGAAACACAGATACAAAATAAATATAGACATTAGTAAGTAAATAAAAAAAATTCTGAGTATTTAAATTTCCAAAACCAAAAAGTTAGTCGAAAAAAAGTTTCTTCAGACTAGAATTAAATGTGATATGGTGTGTCGCAGAAATGAAACGGAACTCTTTGAAGAGTGTTTAAACAGGAGCGTGCAATGAGCATTGCTCATTGGTGCTGCTATTCACTGCTAACAAGATTTGATGTAGACAGAACGTTCTGTTCTTTAAAGAAGCTTCCAGAAGGAGATGACTGTCAAAGTAAAATAGCTTCGAGAGTAGTAGTTTTGTCTTATCTATACTTTAAATTTTTCTAGCTTTAGATTTAGAAATCCATGTAATGTCAATGTGGTTGAGTACAGTGCTGAATACACAACATTCTCCTATTGAATAGTCAAAACAAAGTTTTCTGCTTCGTTTGTTTTAACTACAAACTTTTACATAAGTTTTCAAAACCAATAGCTTAAAATAGTCATACCCAAAACTACGACCCGTGTGCCATATGCGGTATTGACGTCTTTTCATCTGACTCCTAGAAACTTCTGCCCATGATCTATGTGTTGTACAGGTGTATATGCGATAAGAAACATAGGTGTCAGAAATTTTTTGGATCCCTGAACCGAAACAGGTGGAGCACCTCTTGCATAAAAATGGCACCTTTACATCATCTATCCCATAGATCACATGGTTTGAAACATCTTTCTGAAGAATTTTTCTCTAGTTTTAGAATCGTAATTAGGGTGAAATTAGAAACAGCTTTAATTTTAATATTTCCTTTCTTTGCAGCCAAATAACGTTACTTTCGATCCTTTCCCTTGGAATGAACTCTTCTCTTGAGAAGTACATTTCCGAGACTCCATTTCTTTTAAAACTCTTGAATGCTGCATGGAAGCACTAATTTTACATAAGTGTGTCATGACTAGAAGACAAAATATGTTTTTGAAAGACCGCTACTACTACTATAATAGATTAAAGTACAAACTAGTCAAACATCCACTGACCTACTTCATTGCATGTATTATACACTTTGTTCATAACAGTGCGCACAATAAAGTACCCCGCTAAACAAAACCAAATTAGATGCGGCTCCAATCGATAATTATTACAATACTCATAGCGACAGGTTGAATGTTAATGACAATTTTATTATGCAAACTGATCATGTTAATAATAATAATCATGGCTAGCAGATGGAGTGCATTTATTTCTTTACAACTTTACACATTTTGTTTTTAATTTGAAACAAAAAGTTTTTGCTATAAAAAAAACTTCAGAAACTTTTCGACGCAGACAAAGTTTTGTTATAACAGAAGTCTCACTTCTAGCTATTCTTTCTCCAGCTCATTAGAATCACTAAAACATTTTTATATTCTATCCAGCTTACTAGATTCACTAAATTATATTCTATCCAGCTCACTAGATTCACTAAACTCTATTCTATCAAGTTCACTAGATTCACTAAATTCTATTCTATTCAGCTTACTAGATTTACTAAATTATATTCTATCTAGCTCACTAAATTCACTAGATTCTATTCTTATCTATCCAGTTGACTAGATTCACTAAATTAACTCAACTCAAGAAAACATTAAGAAACTGGAACAGACACAAAATAGAGCAGTGAGATTCATAACAAACGAATATTCACATTTGACAAGAGTAACGCCTTTAGTAAAATCACTAAATTTAGAAAACCTCCAGGATAGAAGACTTAAAAGTAAAGTAGCAATTATGCATAAAACACTGAACCATAATCTTCAAATACAAAAACAAAATGTAATAAAATACTCAGAAAGACAGAAAGATATAGACACATTCCTCATCCCATATGCTAGGACAAATTTGTACAAATACTCCTTCTTCCCTATTGCTATTAGAGCTATCCAGGAAAACCAGTGACTTCGCAGAATTTAAGTCATTGGTTAATATGCATGACTGAATGCATGAAGCGTAGGAAGTAATCATCTTCTTTTTTGAAGTAACGTCTGTATTATATAAGATAAGAAGAAGATAATTGTATTCTATCCAGCTCACTAGATTCACTAAATTCTATTCTATTCAGCTCACTAGATTCACTAAATTCTATTCTATTCAGCTCACTAGAGTCAACAAAAGCTGTTCTATTCTATCTAGCTCACTGGACTCACTAAAACCTATTCTAGTTGTTATTCTTTTTTGCAAGCGAATACAAAGTAGTCTGATATACTAATTAATAAAACAAACCATAGTCTAATAGTCTCCTTTCTCTACTCGACTTAAAGAGCTCAACCATCAATACACAACAGACACCCACGGGAGACTACTGACCTACATCTTGCTAGTAGTTCTTTCCTCTACTGACGTATTTTAAAAAAATGGACATAGTTGCGCCCTTCGTCTGCTGGAGACCATTTCCTTTGCTTTTTAAGAAGACCGAGCAGCTATTTGATTGTTTTACTAAATAGGTGTTCAAACATTTGCATAAATATGCTAATCACATGAAAACTTACATTATCGAAACTGGCATTGTCCCCCAGGTAATCGCTAAGTTTGTTACGGTGAAGCTCAATCATACATCTGCATAACTCCAGAAAGTAGGTTAGAAAACTCGCGTGAAACCAGACAGCGTAACATAACATATTAGTAGTTTAACTTAGACATTTTACTACGGAGTAAACATGATTTAACCTAGGTGCTGACACACTGCAGTCCATAGGACATAAACATATTTTGGTGGGAAGACTAAAAAAAAAGGGGGAAATAATTCGTTGACAAAAGTAGCGTCAACAAAATAATAGATTCACGTCTGCCAGTTAACACCGGATGTTACGGAGTCTTGTTGATTTCAGGATGAAAAGAAGGAGGAGCTAATATGGCGGGTATGAGAATTGAAAGAGAAAAACACGTAGTAGAGAGATGGAGAAGGTCGATATGATAAGAGAATTGAAAGAGAAAAACACGTAGTAGAGAGATGGAGAAGGTCGATATGATAAGAGAATTGAAAGAGAAAAACACGTAGTAGAGAGATGGAGAAGGTCGATATGATAAGAGAATTGAAAGAGAAAAACACGTAGTAGAGAGATGGAGAAGGTCGATATGATAAGAGAATTGAAAGAGAAAAACACGTAGTAGAGAGATGGAGAAGGTCGATATGATAAGAGAATTGAAAGAGAAAAACACGTAGTAGAGAGATGGAGAAGGTCGATATGATAAGAGAAGAAGATGGAGGCTTTAGAAGGTGAATATTTGCAAGACAAGACATTCAGATAGATAATACAAGAAATATTCATGGACATAATGAAATTGAAATAGATACTGATAGTACTTGAATTACATAAAGGAACAAGTTGAGAAGTACATGAAGGAACAAGTTGAGAAGTACATGAAGGAACAAGTTGAGAAGTACATGAAGGAACAAGTTGAGAAGTACATGAAGGAACAAGTTGAGAAGTACATGAAGGAACAAGTTGAGAAGTACATGAAGGAACAAGTTGAGAAGTACATGAAGGAACAAGTTGAGAAGTACATGAAGGAACAAGTTGAGAAGTACATAAAGGAACAAGTTGAGAAGTACATGAAGGAACAAGTTGAGAAGTACATGAAGGAACAAGTTGAGAAGTACATGAAGGAACAAGTTGAGAAGTACATGAAGGAACAAGTTGAGAAGTACATGAAGGAACAAGTTGAGAAGTACATGAAGGAACAAGTTGAGAAGTACATGAAGGAACAAGTTGAGAAGTACATAAAGGAACAAGTTGAGAAGTACATAAAGGAACAAGTTGAGAAGTACATGAAGGAACAAGTTGAGAAGTACATGAAGGAACAAGTTGAGAAGTACATGAAGGAACAAGTTGAGAAGTACATGAAGGAACAAGTTGAGAAGTACATGAAGGAACAAGTTGAGAAGTACATAAAGGAACAAGTTGAGAAGTACATGAAGGAACAAGTTGAGAAGTACATGAAGGAACAAGTTGAGAAGTACATGAAGGAACAAGTTGAGAAGTACATGAAGGAACAAGTTGAGAAGTACATGAAGGAACAAGTTGAGAAGTACATGAAGGAACAAGTTGAGAAGTACATGAAGGAACAAGTTGAGAAGTACATGAAGGAACAAGTTGAGAAGTACATGAAGGAACAAGTTGAGAAGTACATGAAGGAACAAGTTGAGAAGTACATAAAGGAACAAGTTGAGAAGTACATGAAGGAACAAGTTGAGAAGTACATGAAGGAACAAGTTGAGAAGTACATGAAGGAACAAGTTGAGAAGTACATGAAGGAACAAGTTGAGAAGTACATGAAGGAACAAGTTGAGAAGTACATGAAGGAACTAGTTGAGAAGTACATGAAGGAACAAGTTGAGAAGTACATGAAGGAACAAGTTGAGAAGTACATGAAGGAACAAGTTGAGAAGTACATGAAGGAACAAGTTGAGAAGTACATGAAGGAACAAGTTGAGAAGTACATGAAGGAACAAGTTGAGAAGTACATAAAGGAACAAGTTGAGAAGTACATGAAGGAACAAGTTGAGAAGTACATGAAGGAACAAGTTGAGAAGTACATGAAGGAACAAGTTGAGAAGTACATGAAGGAACAAGTTGAGAAGTACATGAAGGAACAAGTTTAGAAGTACATGAAGGAACAAGTTGAGAAGTACATGAAGGAACAAGTTGAGAAGTACATGAAGGAACAAGTTGAGAAGTACATGAAGGAACAAGTTGAGAAGTACATGAAGGAACAAGTTGAGAAGTACATGAAGGAACAAGTTGAGAAGTACATGAAGGAACAAGTTGAGAAGTACATGAAGGAACAAGTTGAGAAGTACATGAAGGAACAAGTTGAGAAGTACATGAAGGAACAAGTTGAGAAGTACATGAAGGAACAAGTTGAGAAGTACATGAAGGAACAAGTTGAGAAGTACATGAAGGAACAAGTTGAGAAGTACATGAAGGAACAAGTTGAGAAGTACATGAAGGAACAAGTTGAGAAGTACATGAAGGAACAAGTTGAGAAGTACATGAAGGAACAAGTTGAGAAGTACATGAAGGAACAAGTTGAGAAGTACATGAAGGAACAAGTTGAGAGGTACATAAAGGAACAAGTTGAGAAGTACATGAAGGAACAAGTTGAGAAGTACATGAAGGAACAAGTTGAGAAGTACATAAAGGAACAAGTTGAGAAGTACATGAAGGAACAAGTTGAGAAGTACATGAAGGAACAAGTTGAGAAGTACATGAAGGAACAAGTTGAGAAGTACATGAAGGAACAAGTTGAGAAGTACATGAAGGAACAAGTTGAGAAGTACATGAAGGAACAAGTTGAGAAGTACATGAAGGAACAAGTTGAGAAGTACATGAAGGAACAAGTTGAGAAGTACATGAAGGAACAAGTTGAGAAGTACATGAAGGAACAAGTTGAGAAGTACATGAAGGAACAAGTTGAGAAGTACATGAAGGAACAAGTTGAGAAGTACATGAAGGAACAAGTTGAGAAGTACATGAAGGAACAAGTTGAGAAGTACATGAAGGAACAAGTTGAGAAGTACATAAAGGAACAAGTTGAGAAGTACATGAAGGAACAAGTTGAGAAGTACATGAAGGAACAAGTTGAGAAGTACATGAAGGAACAAGTTGAGAAGTACATGAAGGAACAAGTTGAGAAGTACATGAAGGAACAAGTTGAGAAGTACATGAAGGAACAAGTTGAGAAGTACATGAAGGAACAAGTTGAGAAGTACATGAAGGAACAAGTTGAGAAGTACATGAAGGAACAAGTTGAGAAGTACATAAAGGAACAAGTTGAGAAGTACATGAAGGAACAAGTTGAGAAGTACATGAAGGAACAAGTTGAGAAGTACATGAAGGAACAAGTTGAGAAGTACATGAAGGAACAAGTTGAGAAGTACATGAAGGAACAAGTTGAGAGGTACATAAAGGAACAAGTTGAGAAGTACATGAAGGAACAAGTTGAGAAGTACATGAAGGAACAAGTTGAGAAGTACATGAAGGAACAAGTTGAGAAGTACATGAAGGAACAAGTTGAGAAGTACATGAAGGAACAAGTTGAGAGGTACATAAAGGAACAAGTTGAGAAGTACATGAAGGAACAAGTTGAGAAGTACATGAAGGAACAAGTTGAGAAGTACATAAAGGAACAAGTTGAGAAGTACATGAAGGAACAAGTTGAGAAGTACATGAAGGAACAAGTTCAGAAGTACATGAAGGAACAAGTTCAGAAGTACATGAAGGAACAAGTTGAGAAGTACATGAAGGAACAAGCTCAGAAGTACAGGAAGGAACAAGTTCAAAAGTACATGAAGGAACAAGTTCAGAAGTACTGGAAGGAACAAGTTGAGAAGTACTGGAAGGAACAAATTGAGAAATACTGGAAGGAACAAGTTCAGAAGTACTGGAAGGAACAAGTTCAAAAGTAATGACAGGAACAAGTTCAGAAGTACTGGAAGGAACAAGTTGAGAAGTACTGAAAGGAACAAATTGAGAAGTTCTGGAAAGAACAAGTTCAGAAGTACTGGAAGGAACAAGTTCAGAAGTACTTGAAGGAACAAGTTCAGAAGTACTGGAAGGAACAAATTGAGAAGTACTGGAAAGAACAAGTTCAGAAGTACTGGAAGGAACAAGTTCAGAAGTACTTGAAGGAACAAGTTGAGAAGTACTGGAATGAACAAATTGAGAAGTACTGGAAAGAACAAGTTCAGAAGTACTGGAAGGAACAAGTTCAGAAGTACTGGAAGGAACAAGTTGAGACGTACATGAAGGAACAAGCTCAGAAGTACATGAATTACATAAATGAACAAGTTCAGAAGTACTCATAACATATTGAGAATGACGCTCTTGTAAGCAGATACAGTTTGGAGAGAATAAAAATGTCCATGAGTACAAATAGAGAGAAGGAGACAGAGAACGAAAACGAGTGTTTGTTAGTATGTATGTGTGTGTGAGAGAGAGAGAGAGAGAGAAGAGGAGGAAGAAAAAAAATACCCCCCCTCCACATTGTGTGAGAAACGAGACCTGTGGACCACTGCAAACCAACAAGCTGAGGCTCCTCCAGAATGTAGATGGTAAAAATAGTCATGACTCATTGCTTCAGCTGATGTTACCAGAGGCGGGGAAGTAGAAGAGTGGGGATGTATACGCAAGGCTACTAGGAGGGGGGAGGTTACTTCAGGGAGGTAATAGTAAAGTTACTTTACTGCCAGTTCGATACGTTACGAGGATAACCGTGTAATCGATTCCTAGTCTTGAGAGCCCCAGAGAGGAGGGGGAGAAAGGGACGGCGGTGAGCTGAGGTTCGTTGACCTATGTCAGTAGGTCTCAACATCTTAGAACCCTCATCCAGCCCTGTTTACAATGTCAACCCTAGAGCGACCTCAATCTTGACGCTAAAACTTAATGTATGCTACGTGTGGCATATAAATCTTTTTGTTTGTTCCGATTGATTTCTTGGTAAGAAACGAGGCGGGGCGGGTTCTACCTGTTGACACTCTAAGACTCGTTGAGTTGGGTCAAAAGTATGAGTGTGATAGTGCGTTCATCTGTGTGTGTGTGTTGTCATGGAGGGGTGGATTCAGAGGTCAATTACATTGACTTAAGTCATAGTAAAAGGAAAAGATCAAGTCATTTTGTTATGCTTGGCACAATTATCAAATTGAAAGAGAGAGCCTTTTTTGAAATAGTGATGATATTAAAAAAACTTTTTAAAAGTAAAAAAAAATTATTATAAGGGGAAGAAATCCATATTTACAACTAGATTTCTCAATAAAGTAGAATTTATTCCCCTTTATCGATATCAGACAAAATGATTAATTACCAATAATTAATTGACTAATTGGTTTATTTTTTTTAAAGTTCATTCGTGTTTTGTTCAGTAAAATACGTGATCCAAGAGTGAGTGTGACAGAGGAAAAAAACTTGTTCTATTATCTAAGGGGACAAAAAACCCACATATTGAGACATATATCTTAATACTGAAGGATTAATTTCCCTTTTTGGTATCAAACAAAATGATTAAAAAGTAAAGTTCCCCTTTCATACCTTGCAGATGATGTAAAGGTCATCTGTTTCTGTGGCCCACAGTTAACGAGGGTGTCATGTGGCGAGCACAAAGACCAACCGCCTTTACTTTATCCCAACTAATGTCAGGTACCCTTTAAAGCTGGGTGGACTCAGAGGTACCCAAATATCCGAAGTTAAAAATCCCAGTCTTCACAAGGATTCGAACCCGGGACCCAGTAATTAATTGACTAATTGGTTAATTTTTTAATTGATTCATCTTTTGTTATTTACAATAAATAATTGTGTAAAGGCTAGAGGAACTTAGAGCACCAGGAAAAACAAACAGAAAATAATGTGGTGAATAAAAACAATTAGAAAATTGATCACAGAATCATACTTAAGGAGAACTCAACGACTTGCTCAAATCTGTAATTCTCTAACGGTTTAAGTAGAGCAGAACTAACTGCCGCTACTTTGGATCTAAGTGCTTCTACTTTAAATCTAATGCCACTAAATAAGATCTAACTGTCACTACATTAGATCCAACTGCTTCTACTTTAGATTTAACTGCTTCTACTTTAGATCTAACTGCCTGTACTTTTGATTTAAACGCCACTACATTAGATCTAACTATTTTTAATCTAACTGCTTCTACTTTAAATCTAACTGTCACTACTTTAGATCTAACTGTCACTACTTTCGATCTAACTGCTTCTTCTTTAGATCTATGCCTGGTCTTGTGTACTGTCAGGTGAAAGATTTCGCCCCACAGAGGCCCGGACAAGTGTCAGCTGGTACAGATGAACAGCTTCTATTGATTGCATATCAAGTATTGACCTAGTTAATTTTTCTTTTGCGTTTATGGATTTTTTAAAATAATTTATTCTGAAACAAAGATGAAATTCTGTCCACCCTCACAAAGAGAGATCACATTTTGCCCATTGATCAGTTTGGGTCTTAAGTCATCACATGTCTTATGTTATCACATGTTTTCAATGTCCCATTTTTTAAAAGTTTTTTTTTTTTACTATTATTACTTTTTTTAAGTTACTGGGTCATTTTAACGTATTGGCAAATCGTGACACTTCTCCATGTACTTTTGATTTCAAATGATGATGACTGTTTTTTTTTTCATCTTCATGCAAAAGTTCAAGTTAATTTTCCAATGAAGTTAAAAGTTCACATTTGAGTGAATTGATTCATAAAAACGTAACAAACGCTGAACATTTTCTTCTATATGACAAACCAAAGGTTTGATAAGCCATAGCGACGACCAATTGATTAAAGAAGTATTTTCGTAAAGTCAATGAAGTCTTTATAAGCCCCTGAGTCCAACTCTAATGGGTTTCAGACATAGGTTGGGGAAAAGTAACGACAATTGTTCCTTGTGCTGTCCACATGATACCCTCATAAAACATGGCCCATAGAAACAGAGGGCCTTTATATCATCTGCCCTATAAATCGACTTGACTGGGCAATCCCCTTTACTTTTTTACTGGACTGGGCAATACGTCTGTTACAACAGTATTCCAATGTCGTCTCGACTTCTGTGTGGGACAGCCCGCTAGCGTTACAAAACATTTTTATCATGTGCTCATTATAAGAAGACCAACTCGATTGATCGTTGAGTTTTTATTCTATAATTAAAAAAACAAAAAGACAAACTCAAACGATGGGTACACAGAGGGAAAGGGGAGTGACTGTATCTATTGTGAGCACTACTTCAAGTAAGTCACTCCCTACTACCAGCTGAGGGTGATACCATTTAGTCTTTGAAGTTCTGTCCATTCATTCGGAACACTGCCCCTTTTCTGCTCTTTCGCCCTCTCTCTTTAAATCTCTCTCTCTCTCTCTTTCTCTCTCTCTCTCTCTCTCTCTCTCAAATGAGTCTATATATTACGCCGACTTTACCTGAACAGACAAACTCTCTACAAACAGAACAAACACACCTAGATACCTGATGTAGGACTATGAAGGGGGGAAAAAGTAAATGGGAGAGGGCTGAGGAGGCAGATTGAAATATTTGACATACAAGAGAGAGAGAGAGAGAGAGAGAGAGAGAGAGGCGTTGAAGCAACAAGCTTTGAGAAGGTGAAGAGTAAAAAAAAAAAAAGTGGGGGGGAAGAGGAGAGTGATCTACAGGAGGATACAAACACACACACACAAAGAGTAAGCTCCAGAGTTCATGGCCAGGGCATTCACTTCAAATGATATACTGGTTAAGGCAGAAGTAATACTAATTCTAGATAGGAGGGGGGGGGGGTCCGACAAACGATAAATTGCATGGGAGGGAAGGGGGGAACAATTATAGAAAAACAAATTACACTTCGCGACAACTCACAAAGAAAAATGTATGGAAAGAATCCATAGTTTAAATATAAAACTCATTTCGTTTCTAAATTGTAGCGATCTCATTCAGGGACAATGTTGAGAGCCCTGCAGTGAAGTAGTCGACTAAATGATCAATATCGTTGTTTTTTTCCCCGAACTTAATACATGATCATTGTTTTTACAGAGACTAAAACTTATCGATACTAGAGGAAGTTGTATCGATACTACAAGAGCTCGAGTAGAAGTATGTCTCTTATCTGAACATTCCTGCTAATTATTATGTGTTGTTATCTACCCTGTGAGTGATTCCTTTCAATCCAGAAAGTCTTTTTTAATCACTGGGCGGGATCGAATGTTGACCTCTGGGTGGGCGTCAATGGCGGGTGTTACCAGGTGATTTTTTAAAATTAAAAGTTTCAGGGGAGGTAATGGGGTCAGTGTACATTTATTTGAACTGGTGAGATTTGTGGAAACCAGGGAAAGTAATCACATGTGCTTTTTATAGAATTCCTCTATTCAGCTTGCAAATTCATGGGAACGGAGAAAAACCTTAACACAGATCTCGAAAATTGCTCTAACGATTTCCCTAGAACTTTGACAGTTGATGTATATCTTCGGAAAAGAAATACTAGCTAATTGACCACACTGTGAGAACTCTGGTTTGACCGTTAAAATTTTTATTTAAATATTTTCTAAAATTGAACAAATACGTCAGCATGTGTTTGCGCATTGAGGCATTAAGAGTTTTAGACATCAATAGACATTCAGGAACATTTTGTGCATTGAGGCCCTAAGAGTTGTATACATCAATAGACATTCAGGAACATTTTGTGCATTGAGGCCCTATTCTTAAAGAGTTGTATACATCAATAGACATTCAGGAACATTTTGTGCATTGAGGCCTTAAGAGTTGTAGACATCAATAGACATCCAGGAACATTTTGTGCATCGAGGCCCTTGTCTTTAAGAGTTGTATACATCAATAGACATCCAGGAACATTTTGTGCATCGAGGCCCTTGTCTTTAAGAGTTGTATACATCAATAGACATTCAGGAACATTTTGTGCATCGAGGCCCTATTCTTTAAGAGTTGTATACATCAATAGACATTCAGGAACATTTTGTGCATTGAGGCCCTATTCTTTAAGAGTTGTATACATCAATAGACATTCAGGAACATTTTGTGCATTGAGGCCCTATTCTTTAAGAGTTGTATACATCAATAGACATTCAGGAACATTTTGCGCATCGTCTTCTAAGTCTGGATCTCTGTGGGGAGGGGCGGGGTAAAATGTTCAATTAATATATATATATATATATATATATATATATATATTATATATATATATATATATATATATATATATATATATATATCATTCATTAGTTATTAAGAGTAAAAATAATAGTATCACGTGATATCAAAAATCTAACTTCATTTACAGACGTTTTGTGAAAAAAAGATAAAGAAAACACACCAGAATAAATCTAAATTCTAATTCTTGCTTTAAAAAAGTAAATTTTCCCTTTCAGACCTTGCGATCTTAAGGGCAGATGATGTAAAAAAATCATGTCTCTATGGCCCACGGTTAACGTGCAGGGTGTCAGGTGGCCACCATAAAGACCAACCGTCTTGACTTGTCCCCGACTAATGTCAGGTATCCATTGGAGCTGGCTGGAATCAAAGATCCCGAAATTAAAAATCCCAGTCTTCACCATGATTCGAACTCAGAAGCCAAGCACTTTACCCACTCAGCCACAGCGCCTCCAATTATAAATTAGTACTATTTAGTAATTCTTTATTTTTTAAAGTAAAATATAAACATGTATTCACATATAGATTTCAATAATCTCTGACATAGCTGATTACTAGCTATGGACCTGCCAACTGTAGGTTTGAAAATGTGTCAAGCATACAAAAACTACAATCACTTTTTATAGGGGCCACCCAGACAGAAAGTAATAGAACGGTCTCCAAAAGTGTAAAACTAAAGCTCACTCCCACTCAATGAAATAAAGTTATAATAATAGTACATGACCAGTGCAAGCTACATTTTGTACTACGACAAATCCTTTTTTAAAATTATATTTTCAACGGAAGCTCTAAAGATATTTATTATATTCATGTGACATAGACCAAGTAAATACCTAATTTGAACCACAAAATTATTTCCGTTTTTGTCTATAAATACATTTCAATATACGTCAGTGTATAACACGAATGTAATGCAAACTATCTTTCCTTAGACAACATATCGAGACGTGAGAATCGGAAATACTTCAACTCTAGAAATAGATCATGAACCAGAAATACTTTGGGAGTTTTACAAATACCATTTAAAAAATCTATAATTGCATATATCGTTGCTAAGTGGCACAAAGCACTGCAGTGCCACCAATCTAATTCGAGTAAGATATTTGTCTAAAACGGGAAGATAACTAGAGCTATTACAGAGTTTAGACGAGCATTTTGATCTTATTTTTAGATGTATTTGCTAGCATCGGCACGCCTTGAAGTCTACGTCTATATTAAGTAGCATTGCATCATTTTCAGCTCCATTCATAGTATATGATGAGCAAGCAGTATGGCACACTCACACACACACACATAAACACTTCCGTATAATGCATACAGACCGACACACTTGTACGCTGACCTACATACAGTTTGAGGGGAGAGGCTAAATCAATCGTATTGATCCTCTGTCTCTCGCATGACTCTCTTTCTATCTCTCTACTCTTCACCTCTCTCTCTCTCTCTCTCTTAAAAAAAATAATACTAGATCAGGAGCTGGACTTGAGGGGTCATGGCGAGGTCATGGTGCTTGCTCTCCAAAGCATTGCAACAGTCGGTCGTCCGGTCCCGGTTGTGGTGTAACGTTGAAATGGCGGGCTCAAAGGGAGCAGTAACGGGCGGAGGAGGCAAGGAGGAATTTTTTTTTGTTCACAAATATGTGTGAGGTACAAATGGAGAGGGGCAAGGTAGGCATGAGGTTACCTGTACCGGTCAGTACTAGTGTAACGATTTGAAACTTGTTTTTTAGAATACAAAGATAGACAGATAGATAGATAGATAGATAGATACATCTCCAACGTAATTAAAACTAAAGCTCTTCAGTCATCCACGGGGAGGGAGGGGGGGGGGCTTGCCTAAGTCCGTTAAAACCTTCAATGGGAGGGGGGGGGGGGAGTTAATCAATATTACAGAATGTATTTGTTTATGTTACAAAGTGTACTTTGGTGATGGGTGACACATGACTTTCTAACTTAGATCTGTATATCACACTAGAATGTGGTCACTTGAACAGATGTAACAGACCAGGCGGTGATCTGATGGTAAAACAATGACACGATTGCACGGTTCATTACACCATCAATGAATATTTGGTTTGGTTAATGCTGTTTTAACCTTCTCAGATGATTAATGACCCTTAAATATGTACACTAAGAACTTAGGGGATTTTAGCAAAAATGTAAAATTAACGCACTAAGAACTTTTAGTAAATTTTAGAATAAACATTTGACAAAGGTTTTCCCTTGTATATACATGTAGGGCCAATATAGAGTCTACTGTTGCTATTCTATTCTGTGAAAGACGAACTAATATTCATTCACTGTCACTGCCGGGGTCAAGCTTCGTTAGAGAGAAACAAAAGTCATTGCAGTCCCTTTAACAGTGTACATTGAGAAATTTTCTGCTGATGTGACAGATCTGCAGGCGCCGATTCCCTACTAGACTTCATCAAAGGTGATGTGGTAGATCTGCAGCAGTGCCGCCCTCCTACAGGCAACGAGAATCTTCGTAGGGATGTTAAGGGCCTTGAAGTTGTCTGTGAGGTCAGTTGTTATTATCCCCTCGATAGATATAACAACAGGGTATATTGTTATTTTAGATAAGTTCCACAACCGTTTAATCTCCAAGACTAGGTTCCCATATTTTCTTCGTGTTTCCATTACAGTTTTCCTGATATTATGGGATAGTGAATGGCAATGGCGATGATGGTAGCGTTTTTTTTTACTTCTTTGTCAATGCACAGTAGATCAGGGCGATTAAAATCCACCGTTTTGTCAGTCCAAATAGGCCTGTCCCAGAATAATAAGTGATGAGTAGACTCGAGAACCTCTTGTGGCGAGTATTTGTAATAAAGAGTAATGCCTGTGATTATCAAATTATATGTCGAAGCCGGGTGTTGGTGTATTAATTTTGCAACTTGTTTATGGCTGCCTTGGTGGGCAGATTCTGATAGGGCTGAACATCCTGCCCGCATTTCCGCACTTTCTGCCTTTGTTAACATTATGGAGTTTTAGGTTAGGCTTCATGTAATTTTATCCTAATTACTCTGTCCTGTATGGCTGTAACAAAGCCTTCAGTTTTAGAGTATAGATGACCTGCTTTGAGCCATGTAATGGACGTAGTCTTGTCAATATTGTCACCATCTAAATAAAGTCGGGAATTTTCCATGGAATGTTTCTTCCCATTGGCGAATCTCATGCCCTACGTCGTCTAAAACCAATATTAACTTCTGCATTGCTTAGGTTTAGAGGAGTTGCTTAGTTATATTTTTATAATTATTATTATTAGAATTCCGTAAATTATGAGCAAAGAGATCTGTGTCTTTAATAATACATTTTATTTTCATAAAAACCGCTAATACAAGTATGTCTATTTTTTTGTTTTATATGTAGTCCCCTCAAATATAGGCAGCCTCTTCGATTCCGAAAATAAATGGTGAATACAGTATTTCACATGACCTCTCTAAGCTGTGGAAAATCTGGTAGAGTAACTTCAGTTTCCAAGTCAAATTAAAGCTAAGTTAGTGGTCTCTGTACTCCAATAGGATTGTGAACGTTGGACACTGAACGCTGAGGCTGAAAGAAGAAGTCCAACCTTTGAGAGTAAATTCTACAGAAGATGCTGGCTATCAGATACCAGGACAAGAAGACAAGCGAGTTTGTACTTTTACAAGTCAACACTCTGGCAAAAAGACGCAACTTCTCAATACTGTGAAGAGACAAATACTGCGCTGCTTTTGGTGGTAGTGTAAGACATGACTCACTGTCTAAAGTCATCCTTCAAGGTACAGTGGAGGAAGCACGAAGAAAGGGCCGTCCAAAGAAAGGCTGGCTGGACAACGTACAAGAATGGACCGACCTCTCTCTTGATAGCCTGCTAAGAACAGCTGCCGACCAGGAAAAGTGGAGGGATTTGGTTACGCTGTCACAGCTCCACTACGACTAAAGTCAAGGGAAAGATGATGATGATGAGAGAAAAAATTCACATACAAATACAAATGACGACGCATGAGAATCAAGGCAAACATATGGGGCTACAAAAATCAATCTCTTTAATATAGTAAAGAGCTAATATCAAAGCACACTTAGGAGTCTGGTTTGCGTGCGCTGAATTGAGTCGCTCTAGAATGATTGCTCGTCGAACACAGCCTTCATTAGGAAGTTCAATGTCACTGCCTCGATTTAAATAGCAGCGGAGTAAAACAGTCTCAGCAGTTGTGTAATCTGTTGCTACAAATAACTTTATGACGTCAATGGAACAAGAAAGTCTGCTGCCTCTAAATAAATAATCCGTTTTCGCCCCATGTAAAATTGATTTTTTTTTCTTTTATTTAAAGTTCTATAAATAGCTTAGACAAAAGTCTGTTTTTCTTTCCTTTTTTTTAATAATTGCATTAAATCTTTCTGGCCAAAAGATAATTTTAAACAAAAACAAAAAAAACAAAAAAAGAAATGAAATTGTTAAGGAAAAAAGAGATATATGTAATTTAAGTTATAAATAGCTTTTCAAAATGTATTTTCACCAAACTGGTATAGGCCTACTGGTCTGCCGGTAGTTTGACTAGCTGTGAGTTATTAGGAATTGTATAAGAAATTTCGTTGTATTAAAATTATTCCAACACAAAAGTAATATCACGTGTAGGGAAGGCCGATGTTAGAGACTCTATTCACTTTATAGTGTAGACATAGAAAAGCGGCCCTTTAGTAGCCCCCCCCCCCCATGGTAATACTTTGTGTTAGACATCCTTATCTTTGGTTAGACGAATGCCCCCCAACCAGGGGCGTTGGCCTGTCGATGGTTAGAGACGGATGCCCCCCAACCAGGGGCGTTGGCCTGTCCATGGTTAGAGACGGATGCCCCCCAACCAGGGGTGTTGGCCTGTCGATGGTTAGAGACGGATGCCCCCCAACCAGGGGCGTTGGTCTGTCGATGGTCCACTTAGCAGTACTTCTCTTACACTGGGTGCACAACAAAGTCCCCCACAGATGAATCAAAAGAGGTGGGTGATAGAACTGGACTGCATTCAATTTGTTCTAAAGATCTCCTTAAAAAACAACATTCTAAACACAATCGAATTTTAATCATAGGACCATTCCTTAAATAAAGAAACAAAAAGTTACGATGGAATGGCCAGCTGAACACTTTTAGTTCTTTTATCAATAGTAACTGAAATAGTTCAATATGCAGCAGATATCACGATACTATATCAACACAGATATCACCGTACTATATCACATTTACAACAGATAACAGGATACTTTATCACAGCAGATATCAGGATACTATATCAAAACAGCTATCATGATACTATACCACAACATATATCACAATACTATGTCACAGCAGATATCTCGATACTATATCACAACATATATCACAATACTATGTCACAGCAGATATCTCGATACTATATCACAGCAGATCTCACGAAACTATATCACAGCAGATCTCTCGATACTATATCACAGCAGATCTCACGAAACTATATCACAGCAGATCTCACGATACTACAAACATCATGATACTTTAGGGATCCCCAAAATAATAAATCGCTACTTCTGCAGGTAGGTATATAAGATACTACAAACTTACTGAAGAATGACATAAATATAATGTTTTATACATTTAAACAAATATGTAATCAAGTAATACAGATAGAAATAATATGAATTTTAGTCTCATTCATTTTTGTCTTTTTATTCGACATCTACAAAATACCAAATAATTACATGAATTTTGAATCATTTGTTGTTGGTGGGGGGGGGGGGGGGGAGAGAACGGTAGATCCAATGACAGAACCGTATGAGTGCAGTAGAAACCAATGAATGCACACTTTAAAACAGTGGACTAAAAAATAGTCCCTGACAAATATTCTGAAATCTCAAGAAATAAAAAACCACCTGTCTCCCCCTTTTTTATCACCTAATTTTCCCTCCTAACTTTTTTTATCTTTTGCATGCTCTTTCATAGGCGTACCCAACAGAAAAAAGTTGAAACAAGCATTTTCCCACCATGCCTGTAAGTCCATATTTAATGTCTGGTCAGTAAAAAAAAAGTAACTCTGACCCCGGGTGACCAGAACTAGCATTTTCTCACACACATGCGCGCACACACCTAACATGCTCTGCATTCAGTCATGATGGGGCAGACAAGAACATAGCGGTTAGCTGACCCTTGCACTTGGCGTGACTACTTCCGTTTCAGTCATGTTTTTTGAGCACCAGTGTGCATATAATAATCTTTTTTTTTTTATGTAAAAGGTCAGAGGCAGGAAATATCTAACAAAGGAAAGAAAAGATGAGAGTCTTGCTTCCAACGTTACATATATATATATAACATTGAAACCTACTTAGCCATCATATACATATAACATGATAATATAAATATATTATAATAATGATACAAATATTATAAAATAATAATATAATAAATAAATATAATACAATAATTTTATAGAAATAGATTTAATAGAGTGTGAAAATGGAAAGATTTAAATTTCTTTCACGTCAAATCTCAAAGCTGTAACGTCCACGTGCACAAAAAATTATTGGGCATTTTATTGCAATGTATAGCTGAAAATGTTATGCTATTGCAATGTATAGTTGAAAATGTTATGGTATTGCTATGTATACTTGAAAATGTTATGTTATTGCAATGTATAGTTGAAAATGTTATGTTATTGCAATGTATAGCTGAAAATGTTATGTTATTGCAATGTATAGTTGAAATTGTTATGTTATTGCAATGTATAGTTGAAAATGTTATGTTATTGCAATGTATAGTTGAAAATGTTATGTTGTTGCAATGTATAGCTGAAAATGTTATGCTATTGCAATGTATAGCTGAAAATGTTATGCTATTGCAATGTATAGCTGAAAATGTTATGTTATTGCAATGTATAGTTGAAAATGTTATGTTATTGCAATGTATAGCTGAAAATGTTATGTTATTGCAATGTATAGTTGAAAATGTTATGTTATTGCAATGTATAGCTGAAAATGTTATGTTATTGCAATGTATAGTTGAAATTGTTATGTTATTGCAATGTATAGTTGAAAATGTTATGTTATTGCAATGTATAGTTGAAAATGTTATGTTGTTGCAATGTATAGCTGAAAATGTTATGTTATTGCAATGTATAGTTGAAAATGTTATATTATTGCAATGTATAGTTGAAAATGTTATGCTATTGCAATGTATAGCTGAAAATGTTATGTTATTGCAATGTATAGTTGAAAATGTTATGTTATTGCAATGTATAGTTGAAAATGTTATGTTGTTGCAATGTATAGCTGAAAATGTTATGCTATTGCAATGTATAGTTGAAAATGTTATGCTATTGCAATGTATAGCTGAAAATGTTATGCTATTGCAATGTATAGCTGAAAATGTTATGCTATTGCAATGTATAGTTGAAAATGTTATGTTGTTGCAATGTATAGCTAAAAATGTTATGGTATTGCTATGTATAGTTAAAAATGTTATGTTTTTGCAATGTATAGTTAAAATGTTATGTAATTGCAATACATAATTAAAAGTGTTATGTTATTTCAATGTACAGTGAAAGTGTATATTTTAAAACATCGAATCGGTCCTTATATTGTCCAGCTTTGGCACAATTTGGTTTTATCAATCATTAAAATGTAAACTAAAATTACAAAAAAAAACAAAAAAAAACATTTACATGCGAAGCTATGTGGGCAACTATTATTAAAAGCTGAATGGAGTTTCTTCAAATTCGTCGTGGGCTGTCAATTCAATCGATGGAACTCGGCAAATGTCAGCCGGTCAAATGTCGCCGCGCCGCAAATAGAAAGAGAAAAAAAATAAACTGCAATAATAGCGTTCTATAAAAAATAACTGACTCCTCCACCCCTCTCGCTTCACAGTATCTATTATTCCGCTATCCTCGGATGGCTGACGTAATGTCTAAATACAGAAAATTACATCATCTGCTTGCTCTTGTGAACCAGCTTACATTGGCTTATACTGGAGAAAACCTTTAAATTTTCATGCTTCTATCTCTATAGAGGTTTTTTTTTCTATGTGTATTTATTTTTAATCTTATAAAAAATAAACATCAATAATGAAATTACGTCATTCATGCCATTCAAAAGACCTCGTTTGCTTGCGGCGCTATTTTTTGTTTCAATTGAAGCGGATACGCGTAGTCGTGTGGTTTGTTAGCTGCCTTTATTCCCGTCTTTCTGAGACCGCTGAACATGTTTTCGAGCAATCTAAAAAGTCTCACACAATTCTGCCATTGAATTCTGCATGCAAATGTGAAATCACAAAACAAATTTTAAATAAATTGAAATGAACCAAGTTGTGTTTTTAACTTTTTAATTTTGATATTTTTTTCAAAGCAGTAGCAATATTAAAATGTATGTGACTGATGGCTGCGCCAGAAACAAAAACATCCGGCGATACCTATGTAGACATAGCTTCGTCAATATCACATTTTCTCACTAATTAGGTAAAAAAAAAAACAATAAAAAAATAACTGTAGGCTCAGAGTGTAATACTTGGAGCTTGAGGGACAAGGTATTAGTTTCAGTATGAGACCATATCACCAGAGTATAAACAAGGGACCAGAGAGTACACCTTGACAATATTCTCTCTCCAATAGAAAGTACTGACTTTATTTCTGTGCCGTTATTTTTTTGATGCTCACATATTTAAACATATTTAAGGTTGTTTACAATAACAAGAAAAACACTGTCCTCGTCCCATATGCTAGGATAAATTTGTACAAATACTCCTTCTTCCCTAGTGCTATTAGAGCATGGAATGGGTTGCCTGAGCTAGCCAGAAAAACCAGTGACTTGGCAGAATTTAAATCATTGGTTAATATGCATGACTAAATGCATGACGCGTAGGACGTAATCATCTTCTTTTTTGAAGTAACGTCTGTATTATATAAGATAAGATAAGAGATGTTAGACCTACATATAGCCTGTATTGTAAATGTCTCTGGTATAGACGTACTTAGGTTTTTAATTTGAGTTCTTCATGAAATGTCTTCTTTTGATTTTTTGAGAATGCATCAAGAGAAAACTCCGATATTTGAGACATACTTCCTGTTTTCTAGGGGGGTTATTTTAGGCATGTTTTATAACAACTTTAGTTGTAAATAGAAGGAAATAAATCGAGTTTTTTTTTTGTTTTTTTTGTAGTTAAAAATAGTTTAGCCTAATAAGAAACTACTATTTGAGAGTATGATGTTAGTTAGGCCTATGTCACAATACCAAAAACCAACTCAACATTTCTTTTCTCTAAGTGCACACTTCACCAACGCCTTTGTTTCTATTGTAAACTATGATTTAGCGTAAAATTATTTTGTTTTGATGTGCTAGTCTAACCAACTTAGACTGTAGTTAATTTAAAAGAGAACTGTTTAGAGGAGGGTTGTAGCCTACAACTTAAAATACCCAAAAGTTTTTTCTAAGTAATCCAAATACGAAAAGATGGTGTGTGTTTTTTTTTTTTTTATGTTGTTTAAAAATAAAAATTGGGAGGGGGGTTAAAATACATTTTGATTTTTTTTTTTTTAATCTGTATTTCTTGAACCTCTAAGAAAATGCCACAGTCCAAGTACCAACCCTTTTATTCATGAGATTAAGATTTTCAATCCCGAGCTACTAACGAGAGGCTTCATTTCTTAAACAAGCTCTATCTCTCATTTACTATTTAACCATGAGACTCCCACTCTGTCCCTCTTCTAATTGAGTCTCAAGACTTATACAGTGTTGGTTGCATGAGAATCTACACACGAGCATGGCGACTTACGGGCATTAAGCAAGCCCCCCTTCCCTTGTGTATTTTTTTTTCTATCTGAAACTATTTACGAGAGGTATGAAATCTACCGCGCCCTAGTCCTCAAGAGACTATAGATCATGTGTCAGTCTCGGTCAATGAGAACCATGTTTCACTAACACGCCGAAATAATAATAAAAAATATTTATCGAATTTTATACTAACCTGAAAGCACAAAAACATATTTCTGCTGCTGTAACATCCGGTGACCTTAACCCCCACAGAAACAACAAAACAAAACAGATCCAAATACGCTGCTATAACTCCTGTTACTGAAGCTATCTAGGTTTTAAAAAATGTTTTTCAAGTGATCCGCAATCAATAGGTTCTAAAATTAAACTGCGCTAGGGTCCAAACAGTTTGACTATTAAATTCTAGGTCAGATTAGGTCAAATCATTCTTTTATATAATCTAAATATTTTGTTTTTGATAAAACTTTGCCTTTTTTAATATAAAATTGAGCTATTGAGTCATTGACTCAAGTATGAAATGGAATGTGTTCATCAATGACACAAGCAGGCGTTGTGATTCAGGTCCTCATCAGACAGTAACATTTCCAACTTTCACAAGGATTGTCACTAAGACGATCTGAGCCATTGAACCATTCAGATCTGCCTGCCAGCAATCATTCATAGAACTAAACAGAATACTACCAACAATCATTGATAGAACTGAACAGATCTGCCTGCCAACAAACATTCATAGAACTGAACAGATCTGCCTGCCAACAAGCATTCATAGAACTGAACAGATCTGCCTGCCAACAATCATAGGTAGAACTGAACAGAACACTGCCAACAATCATTGGTAGAACTGAACAGAACACTGCCAACAATCATTGGTAGAACTGAACAGAATACTGCCTGAAATCATTGATAGAACTGAACAGAATACTGCCAACAATCATAGGTTTTTGAAGTGACATTAAATTAGTGAACAGTTTATTTGTTTATTTGTTCAAGTATTCTCTCTTGGAATAAATATAAAGAAGCCTAAAGGAAAATATTCGTGCTGGGACAACCCTTGCTGAGAACAAAAGAATTGAAGCGGCCTTAATCAAGAGGGAAAAAAAGAAAGCTGCCCTGTCCGCTAGCCCTAAATCAGAGGCATACACATGTACGAATTGTGGCAAAGTCTGCCGTTCTAGAATTGGCTTGATTCGCCACACCAGATTCTGCCCCGTCTCAAGATTAAGCCAAAACCAGTGACTCATTTGGGCGCATCCATTACCTTTCGAGACAAAAGGAGCCATATATATATATATATATATATATATATATATATATATATATATATATATATATAAAGGAAAATATTCACCTTTTGAATTTTTTGGTTGGGTTTTAAATTATAAAGTAAATATTCTTCTGTAAAATATTTCTCTCCTTAACCTGATGGTATTAATCTGTGAGTGGACATTTGTCTTTCTAGGACAATGTTAATCTTAACAATACTTAACATCTGTCCAACCATTTCATGACTCGTTACAGCTGACGTTAAAACGAGGCTACAGTTAGTCCAGCTATGACTGTACATTTGAGCCTACTCTCGACTAAATGGTTGATTGGCTTAGAAAACACAAAATCTGAATGTTTCTTTGACTTTCGAGAGGTCATACTTTGAGGCCCATTCCCCCACCGTCCAAAGATGGGTAGAAACTCGGGACTAAGGGATGTTACCGAAACAAGCTGGACAAGGGAGAGAAGTTACCACTTTAGAGTGAGTGAGAGTCGCTGCACATTCGAAAATTAACCAAAAAAAAGTTAATTTAAAAAAAAGCGAGTCAAATAAGGATAGCGGGACATGCAGAGTGGGATGGGCAGAAGGAGGAACAGAGAGAAATTAATTAATTAACCTATTTAGTCATGAACTCATTATGTCACTGATTGCAATGTTTGCAACAACAAGGTACACGTGGACTTAAAAAGCAAAACTCAACCTCACATAGACACACGTACCCACATGCATAAACACACACATACATATATATATATATATATATATATATATATATATATATATATATATAGAGAGAGAGAGAGAGAGAGAGAGAGAGAGAGAGATAGAGAGAGAGAGAGAGAGACACACACACACCAGCATTTTAGCATTGAATCCTATGTTAAGATCACTGTTCATTATACAGACCAAAGGAGGGAATAGGTGACTGTTAGTACATGTTTGAACTGGAGCCCCTTACAAGTCTGAGATGATGTTTTTATGTACGACAAGCTAGGTTCAGTATTTCAATTAGTTATGGGTTATTAAAGGACACTCTCCATACTGTACTGAGATGT
Source organism: Biomphalaria sudanica (assembly GCA_036873155.1). Lineage (NCBI taxonomy): Eukaryota > Metazoa > Mollusca > Gastropoda > Planorbidae > Biomphalaria > Biomphalaria sudanica. The sequence goes on along the minus strand of JAZGLO010004904.1, from coordinate 84,113 downwards.
TCAGTATTTCAATTAGTTATGGGTTATTAAAGGGACACTCTCCATTCTGTACTGAGACGTTTAGTTCCTCAACTAGTCACTCACAACAGCCACACTCTCTATTACTGCCACTGTAACGTTGGCTGTGTCAGGTGAGCAAACTGAATGTGTCGTAGAAGAGAAAGTAAACTTGTACAAAGTGGAGACGATATTGAAAGGATCCAAATGGCTTCTTTTTTCTGTTCTTTCAAAAACACTAAATATATAACATCACAAGTACATGATGAATAAAAGTTACTTGCCAAACTCAGGCTGTCAACAAAAGAATATTGGTATTATTATCGTCACTACAAATGTTGGCTATTCCAATTTACACCTGAAGGAAATAACTATATCCAGACAACATTAAAAAATCGCTTTTTTTTAGCACGAGATCGTTCTACTGCACTCCTGTCTCCGCCCCTGCCTTTTTTTTTTCAGCCCCCCCCCCCCACTTCGACCCCCAATGTTTTTTAGAAAACTTATAATTACATTGCAATGAGCTCATCTCCCTTCTCGTGACTGTAAGGTAACAGTCGAGCCCTAACAGCGGACGACATCTTATTGATTGAAATGATGGTGGCTTGACTTAGGCTCGTGTTCTACACATGAGCAGACACAAAAACATGGCCGTCCTTTTCCTTCATGCACAGTCCAAATGTTTTCAAAGATTAGCCCCACATCTACAGGCTCATTTACATCTTAATACATTTTTTGTCCACAGCACCGCATTCGTTGTAATCAAACACAGATCAATGGTCCTCAAACTTAGACGTAGGTTCTAACCCCCATTTCCCTTCTTTCCAAAGTAATGAACTCAAGTGGAAAGTATGTCGTCATCTTCAGGGGGAAATACGCATTCAAAATTGTTATTTCTTTCTCTGACGATGCCAACGTTGATTTGACCCCATTAAATTGATTTTTGAGTTTATAAACTTTAATTTGGGTATTTTTAAAAGAGCATGCATTCCCCTATAATTCAATACCAAATATAACATTTTCTGTAAACAAACAAAACAGTTATTGAAGTCTTATCGTATCAGGATAGTGAAATACAAATGAGCACAATTAACACTTCTACCGTCACGAAAAGAACAATGACGGAGAGAAAGAGTTAAAACCGCATTCACACTGTGAAGAAAGTTTGTCAAAAATTGACATGAAAATGTGTGAGTTCTCTAGTGGAAACTATTTTTTTAATATGCTGAGACAATATTGTACAATATTTACCGTAGATTTTGAATAGACCCATCACGTGATATATGATATAAACATATATATGATGCATACAATATTGTATATTTAAAAGTGACGCGCGTAGAATTTTAGATATATTTTTGGTTGTGATGCTACTGTTCTAGTTTGTTGTTGCTTGTGGAAGTGTAAGCGTAAAATGTGTTCTATAGCGAACTAATGAAATAAAATAGTTTAAAAACTCCATTCGATGTACTTTATTGAGCTACGATCATTTACTGAAATTGTCACGGGGGGTCTTGAAATGTAGTGGAAACCAAAAGTCTTACATGAGAAAAGTATAAGCCGACAAAAGAAAGTGAGAAAGTCCACCCCAGGGCTCTTGGGCTTGTCATGGCAGATACAAACTAGATGTCTTTAAGTTGTACGGTATTTCGAAACAAAAAATGTTACGTTAAAATCTTTCATTGAAATTTGTGTCCTATAGATGCCGGAAAAGGTTTTCCAAGATTAAGAAATCCTCGATTGTGAGAACTGGTCTGCTTTCCGAAGCTGACGATGACATGGGAATCTCCTATCGCGGGGCACCCCGCAGGTGTGGCATGGGACAGTTGCCCCACTCACCACCCCTAAGGCCAACTCTGTGTTTGTTTATTTGCTATTACATTTTATATGATCCATTGATGAGAAATACATTAGTTATTTGTATTGGTTTGACATGAAATAAAAGCTATTGAATTACCAACCTGTATATTTGTGAATTTAAATATTAAGTCATTTTGCAAAGTCTCCCTCGTGAGTTCTTCTTGTGTTTAATCTACACATCTTTTCTGGTTCTTTCGTTCATCTTATTTTGTTTCTATACATTTTTTGCTTTGTATCAATATCTTGAAATGATCTTACTTTGCAATAACTGTGTTTACACTTTTAAAAAAAAAAAGGTAACTAACAATAATCATCAAAGACATTTAACCTTTGGCCTCACCCTGACCTCTTTGTTATCTGCAGACAAACAAAGTGCATTATAAGAGAGAAGTGTTTTACTGTCAAGCTTATTTTTGTTAGCGTTAAAGTGCAGTGGGCTCTTCCTTTCAATGAACCCTCCTTTAAATAGCTTGGCCCTGCAACCTCTTCCAATGGACTGGCCCCCCAACCTCCTCACTAATACTTCCGGCACACTCCTCAACCAATCGTATGCAGTGGTTAAAGTAACGTTAAAGCATACTGCTGCAAAGTCATTAAAAATAGATTTGTTTCGTAAACGATCTAAAGTCAACTAGAAGAGAACAAAAAAAAGTCTGGTCGATTTTTTTGTTGCACAAAAGTGTCAACGGAATGAATGAACAGGTGTTTTGTCCCATGTCGTCTGCTATAGAGATCTTTATATGTATCATCATAAGCACGTCACGCTTGTAGTTTAGACGCTAAAGTGCTGAAGAGGTCAACTAAAAAGATCTAAATACTATTCGACGTTCCAAGCGGGCAGGAATCTGTACTTCAGAGGAGGGGGGAGGTGTCCTTTTGTTTTGTTTCCGGAAGTTCCTTGCCCCTTAAAAGAGATGAAGCCAATGCCATTAAAATATTTATTTAGAACAAAAAAAAAGATGTCTACTGATTACAAACATCTCAACAGCCAGCACATTGAAATACATTTTAATCAGGACATCTAGAAATAAAGCATTAAAAATTGTCCAGTTCCGGTTTGAGAAAGCAATAATTATGACGTCTCTAGGGATGCCATTGTTATTGACCCTTTAAACCGACACTCATTTTCCCAAAGTACTTGATTTTACAAAAGTATTTAATACTAGGATAAGTGGGTTGAATCTAAAACTAAAACATAAGAAAGACTTGAGGAAAAAAAAAAGGTGCTTGGATCACAATGCATCCAAATATAGAGTCTACCTCAAATTGAGAACATTCTTGACAAAGAAGGCTCCCACCTACTCTAAGTAGTATAACACAAGAATTTCGAGATATCGAGAAGTCGTGCATAATGAAACAGAGTTATTAGAATATTTGCATGCATCATATTTCTGGTCGCAGCGCTGGGTTCTTTGACAACACAGACATGGCTGCTTGGTCGTTTGGTATGTGCTCTGAACTATCATCTCGATGACGCCGGGTTCGAATCCTGCCCACCGCCACCACCTTTCCATTCTGTGCCAGGTCTGAGTTAGGATGTAATAATATTCAATTCTGAATTTTAGAAATATGTCATAAAAATAAATAAATAAAAACAACGATGCCTAGTTGTAAGATTATTAGACCCCCTTCAACACTGAACGAGATCCGTCAGAAGTGACCTACATTTTTAGTTCCGTTACAATCACGTTATTACGTATTAGAATTTTTTTTTCTATTGTGTTTTTTCCCCTCTGATAGACTTCGTATCTGTTTTGACTAGTTTAAGTAGACAGCACGCAATAATGTTGGGTTTTTTTTTCTCCTAGGTTTTTATTTCCCCAGGAGATTTGTTTACGTCGAAGTCCATTGACTAAAGGTTAGGATTATGTCACGAGGCAATGTTTCTCAAACTTTGTACTGTATCATTAGACTGGGGGTCATTAAGATTATGTCACGAGGCAATGTTTCTCAAATTGTATGCCGTGTCATTAGTCTGGGGGGATATTAAGATTATGTCACGAGGCAATGTTTTTCAAACTGTGTACTGTACGTACTGTACAATTAGACTGGGGGGGGGGGGGAAGGGTCATTCAGATTATGACACAGGAGCTGTCTGTAATAATAGAGAATCTATGATACATGCTATAAAATAAATATAAAATATTTTGAAGAAGTCACTTTTATATTGAGAAGTCTATCCCTCCTTTCTATTCGTAGTTAGGTCTGAATCCCCCACCCATGCCATCTATGTTTAGTATTCTATTATCATACAACAATCTATCAATTACTTCAGAATTCGAACAACAAAACAATGGTTGAAACAGTTGTTCGAGGAAACAAACGTATCTGATTGAGAACCACTGGTATTACATTCCTCTTTGGGTGTGTGTGTGTGTGTGAGTGTTCTGTTGTTTAAGGTTTGAAGGAACATTGTCACGTAATTCTAAGAATCTGTTTATGGGTACGTGTGTACAGTCTGGGGTGCAGAAGTCTGCATAATTCCTATCTCCGACCCCCTACCACACCCCCTCTCTCCTCCGGTTGATCATGGAAATGTTCTGGTGGAACTCAATCCAAATGTAACTTGCACTTTCAAAACAAAACACGCACACAAAAACAAATGACAATTCCAAGACTATAACTTCCAGTTTTAAATGGTTCATACCAACAGTTTGTTCAATGTCCATGTCAACAAAATCAGCAATGTTGACTGCATCATCGCAACAAACACGTTGACACTAAGACATCTTATCCTTCAATCTTTCCCGCCTTTTCTTTCCATTTGGTTACTAAAAAGTGAAAACTAATTGGGGTAGAATGGGGGAGGTGGGGGGTTTCGTTTGAAGTTTCATAGGACGGGAGGGAGGGGAAAAAAACGGAGAAAAAAAAAACAAGGTTGGGGGGCGGTGGTGTATCGTAATCAAAGGTCAAAGTGCACAGTTACTTTTACAGTAGAGGTCGGTGTGACATTTAATTGCAAGAGCGGAAAAAAGAAAGAAAGAAATGGTAAATATTTTTGATGTTCCTCGTGAAATCATAGCAGTGATTGTATTGGCTTCAATGAAATAACATGTTTACCAAAAGTCACGCTGGATTATGTGTGTGCGCTGATTGGCCAGGTCATTAACCCACTGGTTTAATTAAAAGCAGAGCCAGGCGCTGGGTATCATGGGAGAGGGTCGCGTTGATCTTGGATTGGGCAGAATGGTCTTGGCCAAAGTTTTCTATAACTGTAACGTATCAGCGCTTTTTTTCTTCCCAACCAGGTCAACAACTGCCTTCTTTTAATTAGCGTCACCGTAAAGTCAAGTGGATAACAACGCAATGAGGTCATAGGTATTCAGGGGCGATACATCTCAAGGGGTGCATGATCACTGGATCCCTACCACCCATTTAGTTTTTACACGGGTTTTTTTTAGGACTAAAATAGTTATAAGTAGTCACCTGGTGGCGAAAACACTGGCCATTATAGTCCAGCGAAGAGCGAGGCAGCTCCTAATGATGTCAAGGCAATCTCTCGCTAACAGGAGGAGAGAAGTGACGGCAGTGTGGGCACTAGGAGTCACATTTCAAGTTGTTACCAAGGTGATACTACATAAAAGTATTCATGTATGGCGTACCATTGTATTACATCGTTTACAATGTCCTTTGCTTTTTAATCCTCACTTTTCTACGTACATATCATAACATGAAACATTCCTTAACTTAACGCTTGTTGTTTCATAATATAAAGGGTTGTATTGGCGTTACTTGTATTAAATCGATAGACTGTCAAGAGAGCTGGCAGACGAACAAATGCTTAAAAATACAAACCCGACAGGGGCGTAGATAGGAATTTGCCGGGGGGGGGGGCTTGACTTTTTTGGGGGCCCTGCATTTTGCGTAATATTTAATATTTATACTGTAAAAAATACTCATTTGGGCCAGCCTTACGTGGGGGCCCGGGGAGATTTTCACATTTCCCCCCCACCCTATCTACACACCTGAACCCCGACAAGAAATATGTCAGCATCAACCTTTGTTGTAGTTTTTTTTTATGTCTGCCAGCGTCTATCTATCTCGAGCTGTTAGTCTATTAAAGCATTTCTCCTCAGTTGTTTTGCTTCGAATAACACCCTCCCCCATTTCCTTTTAGCTACATAATTGAAATATTTACATAAGTCTTTGCGAATTTCCTCCCCCCCCCCCCATTTTGATGGTAGGTACTTTCCTTTCTGATGTCCGTGTACCTTTAGAAGTCCAACGTTCTGTCCATCCTAGTCTGAGCTCGTGTCCACCACCCCCCATCTCTCCCACATTTCAGGTTGGAATCTTGTAGATCTTCTGCTAATGAAGTAGTCATTGAACATCACACGCTGTCCCTGTGAGCGTGCTAACGTGAACAGATAAGATAAGAAGTCCTGGTCAGTGCGGCTGCAAGTCATAAACACATTGTTATTGTAGATAGACCAAAAGTCTATTGACTTTATACTTTTCCTTGCGGTGCATTAGTTTTGTTTGCTCATGCCTAGATCCAGGGCCAATAGTCTATTATTGCTCTGTTTCGTTTTATTTATTTATTTTTCTTGACTGTCGGAACGTAACCGATAACATGGAACGTAACAGATAACATGGAACGTAACAGATAACAGAGTTCTTTTAACAAGCAAGAGTAAACAATAATACAAAGAATTTAAAAGGAAAACTCTTCAATCTTAAAGTGAAAGGTAACAGTGTTATCTCCTAGATAAAAGATGATTCGAGGTTGGTGTCTGATTGGAGCGGAGGTTAAATGCGTTTAGACGAAAACATATTGCTGTAAACTATCAAAGGAATGGAAAGTTGACGTCACCAGTAGATGTAACCTTTTTAAAAGTTTGCCCAGGGAACGTCCATTTTGGGAGATGGAATCAGAATGAAGCAAGAGTACGACGAAGGACAGAGGAAGTCGTCATCTCTTCCCAACATTCAAAGCAATGTGTCAGTTCCCAGAGACATGGACATTTTGTAGCTGATCACATTCATGCCTTTTTACACGGTGATTAAAACAAACCAACAACAACAAAACGGACAAAGTGATCGCACTGGTTACAGACATCTGTTCAATACAAAACGGACAAAGTGATCGCACTGGTTACAGACATCTGTTCAATACAAAACGGACAAAGTGATCGCACTGGTTACAGACATCTGTTCAATACAAAACGGACAAAGTGACCGCAGTGGTTACAGACATCTGTTCAATACAAAACGGACAAAGTGACCGCAGTGGTTACAGACATCTGTTCAATACAAAACGGACAAAGTGATCGCACTGGTTACAGACATCTGTTCAATACAAAACGGACAAAGTGATCGCACTGGTTACAGACATCTGTTCAATACAAAACGGACAAAGTGATCGCACTGGTTACAGACATCTGTTCAATACAAAACGGACAAAGTGACCGCAGTCTTTACAGACATCTGTTCAATACAAAACGGACAAAGTGATCGCACTGGTTACAGACATCTGTTCAATACAAAACGGACAAAGTGATCGCACTGGTTACAGACATCTGTTCAATACAAAACGGACAAAATGATCGCACTGGTTACAGACATCTGTTCAATACAAAACGGACAAAGTGATCGCACTGGTTACAGACATCTGTTCAATACAAAACGGACAAAGTGACCGCAGTGGTTACAGACATCTGTTCAATACAAAACGGACAAAGTGATCGCACTGGTTACATACATCTGTTCAATACAAAACGGACAAAGTGACCGCACTGGTTATAGACATCTGTTCAATACAAAAAGTTGTCTGTTTCGATTGACCACAGTTGCTTTAAAGATACAATTGTAAACTTGTACTATTGAAGTAACGTCTGTATTATATAACAAGATAATTCATAGATGAGGTGCCTATTGAATAGATGCACACTTTAATATCAGTTCCTAATCAGATAACAAAGAAATTAATAAAATAGATAATGTGATTCTAAGGGTTTTAAAAATCGTATCACATATTCAATAACCTCCAATAGAGCGAAACGTTCCCATGAGAAGATATCAAGATATATCACAGTTCCACGAATGCTTATTTTTATTTTCCTATTGTATTTTTCTTCTTCTATCAATCTTCTACACCATGCTCAGTGGACCTAGTTTGTTTTAACTCCCCTGTTGTTAGCTTTCCTCCCCTTGCCCTACACGAGACCGGAAGTGATCAAATAACAACACGTGTCAGGATATGAGAAATTTCATTTAAATGATTTTTAGAAAAAGCAAATAATTAGTAAGGCAATAAAGAAAAAAATAATACATATTTGGGCCTGCTTGTGCGTCACTATTCCAATGTCTACCCGCAGATGATGCCTTGGCTTAAAGACAAAGCATAGAATCTACAAGAACAGAGTCAGAGAATTTCTAACAATATGGGAAACTAAAAGACCAAATAAAAAGCGGGTAGGGGGTGGTGCTGAAGAAGATAGGCTGTTGATGGGGAAAGGGGGGGGGGAATTGAAACAATAAACATGAAAGAACAATCAGTATTGATCGCTGGAATTATGGGATGGCCGAGACGTCAGAGCTAGTAAATCTTTTTTTATATTCTTATTTTTAATGGTCGCTCAGAACCGCTATGTTCTATTGTTAAGTCAGCACGAGATAGTCACAATAAAGGGAGGGTAAGGCGCCACCTCCACTCACGCGCGAAACAGGAGGGTGGGTGGGGGCAGGATGCTCCAAACGAGCTACACTCTAATGACTAATACATGACCAAGAATGATGTGTCCCTCAAATATCCCCACCCCCACCCGCCATTCTTAAAAACTGCTATGAAATACCTCCTCCTACAGACACGTGAGCCTCAGTCCCCCGCCCCTCCGCTATAATTTATTAAAAATCTAGCTATAGAAAAATGTTCATATTTCGTTTCGTTTTACGGGCCGCTGGTTTCCGTTTTTTATTTGTATTTTGAAGGTCGCTGACATGCCACGGAGTTTCCTATTTTTTGTTGTCCATCTATGTCGAAGGGGCGCGTGGCCCCCACATGGAGGCCCCAGGGAAGGCTCTCATTGTGTTCCAGGGTTATAATATTCTACTACTCAAGCCATCTAATCCGCCATCACTTCGGACACTAGTTAACGTCTGCCTGAATGGAAGACTGGGGCATGTTGACGGCCTTCACCTTGGGCTGTTTTTTTTTTTTTTTATATTTCAAACTGCCAAAAACGAAGAAAGAAAGAATAAAAGGTCAAGAAAAAAAAAGCGAGAACTGACCCTTATAGATTGGGGTCTAAAACATTGGGAGGTGTGAATGGACACGGGGTTAGGTCAGTCGTTGTCCACCTGCTTTAGGAATTGACCATTGAAGACATTTCGCTTTTTTTTCCTCACTATGATTAGTTTCAAAAGGGAAAAAAGATTTTCTTAGACATGGTCATTAGAGAATTTCTGAATTCATTTGAAGATAACTATAGTGTCTATGTTATTGTATAAGATAACTATAGTGTCTATGTTATTGTATAAGATAACTATATTGTCTATGTTATTGTATAAGATAACTATAATGTCTATGTTATTGTATAAGATAACTATAATGTCTATGTTACTGTATTCACGTTCACTTGCATATAGTACTCTATACTTTCAATGTGTCTGCGTTAAAATAAAATGAATTTGAAAAAAAAAATTGGACATCATTTTCCGTGGTCAGTGCGGGTCAGTGAGGGTCAGTGTGGGGAAGAAAAGAAAGGGGGAGCACCGGTGTGGGAACTACATTTAATAAACACACACCCAAAGACTAAGTAGCAGCTAAGTAAGACTGTTTGGTGAATTGTGGTTAGGTTTAAAACTAAAACAAAAATATTTGATCTGACCAGATGGCTTGTTCTTTTGAACTCATCAAAATTATAAAGTGTTTTAAATGATAAACTCGATTTAAAAAAAAACAGTGATAGAAATAAAAGTTAATTTAGTAGTGACATAATTCACTATGACCAAAGATTTTGTATAGACATTTTTTTTAATTGGTTACCTCAAGTTGCGATACATGCAACGTATAGTGAAACCTGGCATGTCTAGCTGCACATCCAACAGACAGAAATAAAAAGTGATGATTCAACGTTTTATAATAGTGCAGTTTTATTTTTTTTTGTGTGCTCATTGATACATAGATTGAATAAGTAGACTTCACACGTTGAAATTCACACATACGCACAATTGCCATCAACTTTCATTATGTGATTGATTTATATATATATATATATGATAATATTGATTACATGATACGTGGATCGATGACATGATATATCGATCAAGTTATAAACATTTGCAACCATTTTTTCCCTGCCAATCTGTAGGAGTTACATGCAGGTCAAGGACAACTTTAAAAAGTATGAAAACATGACCGGTTACTTCCCCCTTTATTTTCTCCAATTGCCTCCCTCTCTTAAACTGACCACATGCGGCCGAAGTGTTTGCGTCACCAGGTGACCTCCCTCCTCGGACCGTTACGAATTCCAACATGCTCCGCGGTAAAAAGAAAAAGTAAAGAAAAAAAAAACGCGGTTAGCTGATAGTAGGACTAGAGTGACCTCCTGGTGCCCAAGCGGTCATCGCAGGAGACTGACCTCTGCCTTGAGGTCATCGGCGGTGCTCGGTATAAACGAAACCTACAAGAACTTACACGCGGGTCACCTTTTTGTGAAGATATCGTTTGAACAGAAGCTACGCTACCGCAGTGACTTTTGAGTAATACCGCCAGGCGCCAAGATAAAATCAAATGTTTTTAAAATTACACCATTATTTTTCTTACAACCAACAGTTCACATCTGTGCAGTGTGTCTATAGGGTGAGGCGGGCTAACAAAGTTAGAGCTATAAGATAAATTGTTGCAATACATTAAACAGGTTACTACTAATCTCCCTTCCAGCTGTTTTATTCGGAATAGCTGCGACTTTTCTAGTCGTCATAAAATACCGTAAGCTAGAGAATAGTCACTCTGAGAATAGTCTCTCGAGCTGTAGGTTTTAACAATGAACTAATTATAGAAAAGCTGACGTCACGATGAGGGGGCTACTTTAAAAAAAAACGTACAGACGTGTTTATATTCTTCGATTGTGAAAATCCATATTTAGTCTGAGTATTATCGACTAAGTCCAAGTAAGATTCAACTCAATTTTACTTACAAAGCACATGCATATTATGTGTACAGTCTCATGTTAATTTCTTACTCGCCCTCCCCCTCACTTTTTTAAAATTCTTCTCTGCAAACGAGGCTTCCAGAACACACAAACACAGACACAGACACACACACACACACACACACTTAATGCGAGCATACCCTCAAGACAAAGTAACGAATGTAGTGTTGAAGGTAAAAAAAAACTGTTTGTATATTTAATTTTAAAAACAAACACAAAAAGAAAGTTCGCTTTGGGCAGAAACAAAAATTTAGACTTATCCCATCTTTTAAACACCCTAAAAAATGATGAATTCGAAGTTTCCATTGTACTGTTAGTCTTGGAAATTTGAACCTGACAGACAAACGGACGTAAAGACAGACTGCACATAACTAATAGCGGTTTTTCACCTTTTTCAGATCCTGTTTAAAAAAAATATGTTACCAAACAATGATTTAACCCAACGTGACAGCCACTCTCTAGTAATGAAGATAATTTCATTTATTTTCCTCCATTTTAGTTTAACACAGGTTCTGTCCGCTGACTGGAACATTGGAAGTATTTCATTTCAGATTCACAAGACTAGTGCTTCTCAACCTATGGTCTGCAGACCACTAGATCTAGGCCGTCTGAGAGAAAACAAACTCAAATAAAATTGCTTGACATGTTTACAGACTCTAGTATCTAATTTCTAAATCTTAACTAAAATAAACATGTCCTCCAATAGCGTATGCTAGTCTCCTAAAGTTGTCCCCTTTCTAAATTCTATTCATTAAAGAACTTGGATCTGGTCTAGTCTGTTAAATGGTCCAGTTTATGAACAAGTGCACAGTTGAAACGAAATGGAGCAGACGAGATGAAATAAGAACCTCGCAAGTTACGTAAGAAGTGGCTAAAAATAGCACAGCTTTGAAAAATGATGTTTTTTAAAAAGATATATTTTTTACGTAACTCGTTGCATTATGTAAAGCAACACTCGTCTGAACAAAGAACTCGAGAAGTTGCAAGAGATTACATAATTAAGTTCAAGGCCACTAATGTGTCGAGAGATATATCTATTTATATATGTACAACAGTTTCAGTTTAATCAATCGAGAGTGTGTCTGTGGATTTGTGTGTCTGAGATGGTGATTGTCTATTACGTAACTCGTTTGTTTTATATGTTTTATAGAGTACGTTATCAGTTTCGGAATGACAATGTCAGGGGAATAGTGTGTTGATGTGTGTAGCTAAGTGGAATGGGGTCAATACCCAACACTGGCAAAAACGTTAAATAATACAATAATAATTGCCTCATTACTCATTCTAGCAGTGGCGTAGCAAGGTACCCGTGGGTCCGTGTTTAAGAATATGATAAGTCACCCTAAGAAATGTGAAACAAGTCTGACAAAAAACCAGATCAAGTTATCCTGAATGTCCCAACACGTATAGGCCTTGAAATGTAGGCTTTACGTTTGTCAAGTTATCCTGAATGTCCCAACACGTATAGGCATTCAAATGTAGATTTTACTTTTGTCAAGTTATCCTGAATGTCCCAACACGTATAGGCCTTCAAATGTAGGCTTTACTTTTGTCTAGTTATCCTGAATGTCCCAACACGTATAGGCCTTCAAATGTAGGCTTTACTTTTGTCAAGTTATCCTGAATGTCCCAACACGTATAGGCCTTCAAATGTAGACTTTACTTTTGTCAAGTTATCCTGAATGTCCCAACACGTATAGGCATTCAAATGTAGGCTTTACTTTTGTCAAGTTTTTCTGAATGTCCCAACACGTATAGGCTTTCAAATGTAGGCTTTACTTTTGTCAAGTTATCCTGAATGTCCCAACACGTATAGGCCTTGAAATGTAGGCTTTACTTTTGTCAAGTTATCCTGAATGTCCCAACACGTATAGGCATTCAAATGTAGGCTTTACTTTTGTCAAGTTATCCTGAATGTCCCAACACGTATAGGCATTCAAATGTAGGCTTTACTTTTGTCAAGTAATCGAGTCAATGAACTTAATGCGGTAACGACCTCTTACAGTTAGGAGTGTTGTGACAATCTATTATTGGTAAGTCTTCTTACAGGTAATAATAAACACCTGGTGCTTTAAATTTTTCAAGGGCTTCTGAGGGCTCTCACTGGATATGGGCCTGGGCACAATGAACCCTTCAAGCCTTGGTTACTACGCCACTGCCTTCTAGTATTGTGTTCTAATCGTTCTAGTGTCACCAAATTTGGTCAACATGTTTCAGTTGCAGTTTTAAAACCAGACATGAATCATGCTGGCTCTCTACCATGGAAAACTAAGTGCAATTAACAATTCGTACTCTCTCTCTCTCTCTCCATCCATGTATCTGAGGCTCATTCGCTATCTATCTATCTATCTGTCTATCTATCTATCTATCTATCTATCTATCTATCTATCTATCTATCTATCTATCTATCTATCTGTCTGTCTGTCTGTCTGTCTATCTATCTATCTTTCTATCTATCTATCTATCTATCTGTCTGTCTGTCTGTTTGTCTGTCTGTCTGTCTATCTATCTATCTATTTATCTATCTGTCTGTCTGTCTATCTCTCTATCTATCTATCTATCTATCTTTCTATCTATCTATCTATCTATCTATCTATCTATCTATCTATCTATCTATCTATATGTCTGTCTGTCTATCTATCTATCTATCTTTCTATCTATCTTTCTATCTATCTTTCTATCTATCTTTCTATCTATCTTTCTATCTATCTTTCTATCTATCTTTCTATCTATCTTTCTATCTATCTTTCTATCTATCTATCTATCTATCTATTTATATAAGAAAATTATATGGCCATTTTGGTCAGTTCTCCTCCTAAAGAAACTGCAAAACTGCTGCCGTCTGCTCACTTTAGTTATGAGTCGCAAAGACATGGGAGCTGTTAGATGACAGCCTCGTTTGGACTTACGCGCTGACCTGCAATGACTCATTCCCTCATTCATATACATACCTAGGCATTAAGTTACTGGTGTTGTAGTATATGAGCCCTCGATTAGGTACTCTCTCTAATGATGAGACAACCTGTTTCTAATTACTTGCTTGTTTTTTTAAATTGATGTTTATTTATTTTTTTGTATATGTATTTATCTATATAGGTATGTGACAATTTTTCTATAACTTATGCACGTAAATTAAATGCGTCACCACACAAACAAAAGAAATGGCGAACTTAATGATTCAATAATCAGGAAACTAAGAGGGTGACATGCTTACTAGTGGCCCATCTGTTACGTCTTGATTAGGTTTTCCCTACAATATTTTAGACCTAAAGAACAAACTGTGGCGCATGTGTCCAAAAAACGGCTTAGAAAACAAAAAAACAACAAAACATGAGGGTACCAAACATTAGGAAGGGCAAGGTTTGGGAGTCATTCAACAATTATCTTGCAAATAAACGTTAACTGTGTCTCCATTACAATAAATTATGAGCGCTATTCGAACATTGCGGAACAGGAGAGGAGCATTCTCAGGTTACCTCAAGCGCTGCCACTGTTGTCAGTCAGAATGTAGATGTCCAAGCAGACGAGATCTACAATGTAATTAGCATATCTCGTGACAACGTGGGCCCCATCTGTCTACCCATAGTATCTGGTCTCAATAAACAGTACAAATCGGTTTGCTATTTCTGTTGGCAAGTCGCTTTACATTGTAGCTGGCTTGCAATTGGGGATGGTAATAGCTGGAATAATTACCGCTGTAACCATTGTACATCAACACAATAGCATGACATTAGCCCTAGTGTCCTACTAGTGTCCTACTAGACTAGTGTCCTACTAGTGTCCTACTAGACTAGTGTCCTACTAGTGTCCTACTAGACTAGTGTCCTACTAGTGTCCTACTAGTATCCTAGTAAACATACAACAGGACTGGTTGGGTCAAATAAAACTTTATTTTAAGAGTGACAATCTTCCTGGCCTTACTATCCCAGTTGTAATTATTATGATGTTATTTGAGAGCCGGGGGTACTGGGGAGGGCGTGGCTTGCACACAAATGACTAATAAAGAGATTAAAAAGTACTCAACCCCTCTTTTACCTTCCAATATGCTCAAGCGCATCCACTTTTTTCAAAATTAATGTTTAAAAGAGACAATGTTGGAAATGCTAACACCAAACGATGTGCTTTCAAAACGCTCAAACATACACACAATCGTACACACATACACACACACACACAGTCACACACTCTCAGCAGAAAAAGAAAACAACTTTTAAAAAATTATTTACAGAAAAGTGACAAGTTTGCGGTAATTTTGTCCCCGAGACTTCTGCTATTCTAGATGTCATTCTAGCTGTTCAATCGTTGACGTCACTTCCGTCTTATGACGTCAGACTTGTGTGCGTCAGAAGTTGTTTGTTTTTTTTGTGCTTTCAAAATAAAGAAGGCGGCCACTTTCTTCGAGTAACGCATGGTCTAAGAATTATCGAGTATTTTGATTGATCCAATCGGCCAATCAACAAAAGTTATAAAATATCGGGCTTGAAGATAGTAACCATACTAAACTTGTATCTTAACAATCATTAGGAATAGTAATGTACACTTGAAAGTATTTGAGAATTAAGACTAAAACATAAATATTACATTAGAGAGTCTTGTCTTGTGTATTAAGAAATGTTTGAATTCAAAGAATTAACATGCAAGAATTATTTGAAGCTGTTTTGTAGGAAAAGACATTTATCACAAAATTCAAACAATTTGTCACAAAATTAAAATAATGTATCACAACATTAAAACAATTAGTCACAAAATGAAGACAATTAGTCACAAAATGAAGACAATTAGTCACAAAATGAAGACAATTAGTCACAAAATGAAGACAATTAGTCACAAAATGAAGACAATCACCATAAAACAGAAAGTCAAAATATGAGGCACTGTCAAACTCAAATAGATCTTTGAATGCCGCCAATGCTGCATCTATAGTTGGTACTAAAACTCTTCAAAGAGGCTGACTGTAATGGTAACGAGCTAACGCAAGAGCTAAACAAATAGAAAGTCTTTTACTTAGTAATGCCCAAATGCGGCCTGCGGACCATATCCGACCCGTGACGTGGTCCTAGAAACCTCTTTTTGCATCGCATAATAAAGCCGCTGAAGTTTTGGCTCTATTGGATCCAACGATTTTTTTTTGTGACATGGTCCTTGACATGCGTGTACGACATTTAAATGGCACTCATTTTGAAATATTTAGTCTGTAAGGGACATTGAAATGGTCCCCAGTTCAAAAGATTTGAGGACCACAACTTTAGTCTGCGAGGAACATAAATGATCAGCGCTCAAGAACCAGTCGTAAATATTAAGAACAACGTGTAAGATTGAATGCAATAATGTTAGATTGAGAATGTAAGATTGAGAATGCAAGATTGAATAATATGTAACCTTGCATACATAATGTAAGATATAATGTGTCAGATTGAATACAGAATGTACGATTGAGAATAAAGTGGAAGATTGAGTGTTAGATGTATGATTGAATGTGTAATAGAAAATGTAATGTTACAAGAAAAGAATGAAATATAATATTTAACATTTTGATGTCTAAATAAAATAAAATAGTAACAATTCAAGTTTATTAGAAACTCGGGACTACTCTAAGTGAAAAGTAACGTGAAAACAGATTTTACATGTAGACGGGAATGGGTTCAAAACTAATTCCAAGAAAATCTACACCTGATGTTGGAGGAGGAGTCCAAGACCAAAGAGAATGACTCACCTGAGATAGCGCGCGAATGCGTCTCTAGGAGATGAAAACCCAGTGGCTGTTGTATCACAGGCAAGCATGTCTCTGTAGAGATGACCACAGAAAGTAGACTAGTTAGAACACATTGTGTGAATTATACACACACCACTAAACTGATTACATAACATAAAGCTACACACCACATGTTACACAGCAGTGATTACACAACACATATTACACGGCACTGATTACACACCATGTTTCTCAATACGTAAGTCCATTCTGAACATTGTTTCCTCTACGTTTAACTTCTTATCCAAGTCTACAAACGCAACGCAGTCTTGTAATAAATAAAATTAGATCGGCACCAGACGATACATTAATAACCAGATTATTGCATAACAACCTCTTGAAGATATTGTTGTTGTTGTTTTTCTTTCCTCAATTAGTATATAGTCAGTCTTTAGTCGTTCATATCTCCCAACTTTCTGGTCCTACTTTTGTCTGATTTATCAAACCATTGGAGAGAGACAGCGATTGGGAGAGACAAACTGTTAAAAGCAATGAGAGAAAGTGAGAGAAGAGAGAGAGAGAGAGAGAGAGAGAGACGGTAAAAAATATATATATCTGGTTACGTCAGAGCCATGCGCCAAAAATATGATTCCGCCACAAATTGAGGGACTTTTTTTGTTGCGCAATTGGACGAAGAAGATCGTGGTGGCTCGCTTTCCACGAGGAGATAACCAAATAACAATCAAGCCATGACTAGAAGGGGAGGAGTGCTCGGCGTATTTAGAGGGAGATCAGAGGGAGGGGAGGGAACAGACTCGGGAGAAACAGGTTTAAAAAAAAAGATGTGTCGATGACGTAATGGCATCGACTATAGAGTGCGAGTGAGACAGGAGTGGTTATCGGCTGTTGAGATAATGTTAGAGAGGAAATGACAGAGAGAAAGAGACAGAAAGAGAGAGAGAGAAAGAGAGAAAGAGAGAGAGGGAAGGTGGGACAGGGGAGAAGAGAGAGAGGATTGAGAAAATTTCAAAAGTTAAAAACAAACATAAAAGCACTTTTCTCCCTTCATGCAACCGCTTTAAAAGTGCGACAGGGGCAAGCAACTCCGCCAGCTAACTGGGTGGACCAGAGAGTTACGAAACATGATTGTTCGATAGTTAAGAATGAATTCCCAGCAATAGTACACGATTACTCAAATGTTGTGATGTTATTCACTTCACCCTTCGCTACACACAAGGTTCAACGGTTCTAACTCTGATCAGAAACACAGCACCCATAAAAAAAATATTTCTATCAGATTTCAGGATAAGATGGTGGCGGTAATAGCATCTTTTTTTTTATGTTTATGTAACTAGAAAAAATTAGTTAGTTTGTTTCAGTGCAAAGATATTGTATTTTCTTGACGTGAATGTTTTCTGAAGGTTAAGGACACGTCAGCAGTTTTCAAGTCGTGTCGTCTCAAATAGAAGGAAGACAACAGAAAACATGTGTGTGCATCACGGTGCGTGTGTGTGTGTGGGGGGGAGGGGTATTTGGGGATACTTCTCCTTCTCCCACCCCCCTTCCCCCACACAGTTACCTTATTCTAACGTGAAATAAAATACCAAAAAAATGTTTCAAAGTCTGTAGTATAAGCGGTAGGTATAGAATTTGTACTTAGAGATGTTTAAAGCCATCGACCAGCCCCACCACAACCTTTTAAAAATAACTTATGTCAACTCACTGTCTGTCTGTCTGTCCATTCTCGGACCAAGTTGAAATTCTGCACAATTATTCAAAACACATGAATCAATAAAAAAAAAAACAATTAGTGAATCAATTAGTGATCATTTATTAATTTTGGTTATTATGAAGAGAGAGATAAACCTTGCAATATGGAGAAATCTATATCTATCTATATATAATAATTGTGTGGTGCTTTCCTTTATATAAGCTTTGTTTGTATGTTTGTTTATATATATATATATATATATATATATATATATATATATATTTCTCAATCCTTACTAGCGATATCATCAACGATGCTAATTTTTTTAAAGTCAAATTTTTCTTAATGAAAATTCTAGTTTTGCACATATGAAAACATTACATTTGTTAAAAAGCTTATATCAACTCACTTTGTCTGTCTGTCTGGCATGACATTTTACATATAAGTTATTTCTCCTATATCCGTTCTCGGATCAAGCTGAAACTTCGCACAATTATTCTTTGACATAGACAAGACATGAATCAATTTTTAAAAAGTAACCAATAAGAACATTAATAACTGGTAAATATTTATTTTGTTTAATAGCAACAAGGGAAACTAATACTTAAGTATTCATAGATATGCCTAAATTTGTTGGGTTCAGTCCCGTTAAATAATTGTTAACGCTATTTCTCCCTCACGCATTCGTCGATTAAGTTGATACTTTAAACAATTACTTATTGTACATAACAGAACATGAATCAATAAACAAAAATACCCAATTAATTAATTAATTATTAATAATTAATTATTTTGTTTGAAACCCTATAAGGGAAATAACTTGTGCATTGTTGGTGATATAGTTTTAAAGACAAACCCTTTAGATAAGCTGATGATTGATTATGATTGTTTGTTTTTTTTAAATATTTTGCTAGTTTACAATCTATAAACCAATTTGACTTGCAAGTCTGAAACAATATTTGTAACATCTCCCAAATACCTTTGGCTACTTTTGAAGCGGGCTCGAGGTTTCGGTACCCGACTCGGGCAGAGTTGTGTTTACTGAGCGCCTAAAGGCAGCACGGAAAACCTTCTCCCAATTCCCCCGTCCCGCCCCCCCCCCCCCAACTGGTCCACAAAAGAGATTGGACCTTAGCGCTCTGAGCATGCCATTGGCATGAAAGTAGCGCTATATAAAAGTTATAATTTAATTTATTTTTTTTTAAATATAAAGGCAGATTATCATATGTTAGGTATATTGTTTAGTCGCATCGACATTTATCTAACCATATTAATAATTTAATGAAAGATTTACTGAACACTTTGCGGAGTACACTAATGAAACATGTGTAGACAAAAATTGAAACGGAAATGTTTTAAAACGCTGCCGTGCTAATAAATTACTAGACTACAGGTCTACAATAAGATGATGTGGCGAAATGGTTCTCAAATAGATTGTATTTAGAGCAGCATGTAAGATTCTGATTTGGTGAGAATGGCGGAACACAAATATAGCCTAGATATTGACGGGACAAAAATGTTAGGATTTAGGAATACGACATTCATGGAGCCGAGCCGCACTTAGAATGTAAATTTAGATTTGTTATCAGACAAGTGGAAACAATCCTAGAAAGAATCATTGTATAAGTTACAAACAAGGGAGATTACTAAGTCATTCGTACTGCGTGATAACAAAAGTAACAGATGATTTTGGGGAGAAAAATAGCTTCACATATTTAAACTAAAGAAAATAAAATTATACCCAAGATTACAGAAATAAATTTTATAGAAATACAATAGAGGCAAGTGCGGTATAATGTTGGTCCTCCATACAAATCATTGCGCTTAAATAGTGTTATTACAATTATTTATATAATATTAAATGTTTAATTTGTATTTATGTTACAATCTACATAAAGAACAACTAATGACATGTAGGGGGGTATTTTACTTTACCTATCAAAAACAAAATATTTTTGTTAAATATGTCTAGCAGACTTGACGTCTAATGGTAGCCTCCCCTGGGTCCGCGTGTAAAACAAACATACAAACTTTTCAATGGAAAAATAAACCTAACGGACATGCACGTAATCTGAAAGCAACAGAACTGGAATTATAGACATCCTAAGAAATAAATGGAAACTCGAAATTTGATTGTTCGTGTTTATTGTCCAGTCAATGTCTGCTTTTGTCTGCTTGTTAGGCTGACTACAAATCTTGCTATATTTTCATTGACTGATTTTAATTTTTATTTATTTTACTTTTTAAAAATTTTTTTACTCCTTTTTAACAAATGTTGGTTATTTTATTTATTTTTTAAACTTAAAAATTGACTACGTAACTGTAGATTATTTGCTGACCGCTGTCGAATTGTTTGATATAGGGTAGAGACGGCACGATTTATTTCTTAAAGAAAGGTTTAGCTTGAAACAGAAAGATCATTAGGGCTTACTTCTTTTTTCCTTTCCAATAATATTTCGATTTTTTTTTTTGTAGTTCTTTTATTTTTAGTTTTTTTTTTTTTTTTGTTATTGACAATTGTTTCAACTGCTTGACGTCTGTAGTAGAATGTAACATATTGAGTCCAAACAGTTTGTCACTATGTTTGTTGTTTGTTGTTTTCAGCAACAATGTTTGTCTTTATATAACAATCGCTTGACAATTGGTACACATTTTTGAAAGGAGAATCTGATTATTATACAGATAAATAGCTCAGGATTTTACAGGATAATCTAGATAATACTGCAGTGTACACACTATTTTTTTAAACAGAAGACATGCACATGAATTTTACAGTATTGAATCAAACAAAAATATTATAATTTGTTTTTCAAAATTAAAGTATAACAAAGAAAGCACACAAAAATTAAATGCTGTTTAGAAATCCAGATTCAAATATTTCAACTATGTACACATCTCCACCAATTAATTATTATACTTACGCTTGTTAGTTTAGATCCAAGCTAATGAGAAAAGGTATTCAACTATTCACAACATTAATGAAGTAATTTTGCGATATTTTCAAACAACTTAGTCTCGGGAACATGAAGACCACGGCCAAAGAAAAGCAGAACTATGTGTCCCCAATACAGCCAGTTCAAAAGGTCACTACTGTATCAACTCTTGGCAAATATTCTCCTAGATCTTATAGATACATGCATATATTTTTGTCCCGTGCGAAAATGTGTCTGCTAGCAATGATCGTGAGAGCACTTTAACGAGGCATTTTTATGTTGTTTATAGATGAGGCGTTTTTGTGTGTTGGTCTACGTCCTCTCGCGCTATTTCATCTTTATTTATTTATTATTGCGTGTCGTAAGTAATCCAATTGGAAAGATAACAAATTTCTGTAGTTGCAGGGAGCCCCCTGTCGGCGCTACGTGAAGCAATGGCCTCTGGTGACCTCTTGTACGTATGTGTACACAGTTTCGCATTGCGCACCGTGTGACGATACGAGAGAGAGAGAGAGAGAGAGAGAGGGAGCGAGAAGGGGAGAGAGAGAGAGAGAGAGAGAGAGGGAGAAAGAACTTGACCTCATTTCTCCACAACTCTGGTTAGAATTAGGTCACACGTTACACTGGCCTGAATGAATGGGGAAAAGAGCTGGTTTTTTTTGTTAAGGGGAGGGCTGGGAGCATGCTTAAGACCAGGAGTGAATAGGGAGGGGGTGGTGCCCATGCATGTTGGACCTTGTCGATTTCATCCACCTCTGCCCCAGTTCACTACTTCCCATTTCTCTATCTTAAGATACCGGCAGAACTTGTCGAAAAAACAAAATCTCGCACGCACACACACGCCCGCACACTGTCAATATTACCGGCATTCCGCTCAATACGAGCTGAGTTTGCCCGGTCCTCAATTTAGCCTTCTGCTATTGACAATTCACATTAATCGAAGTCGTCGTGGTACTGAGGGACAACCCTGCTTCACATTTCCAGACGATTTGTTTTATGATGTAGGTGTAGATTTAAGTTGCCTTTACTTAACACTGTCAATACCAGAAGCTTGAGGATGAAGTAAGCCCACAGAACTCTACAACCGAGATCTACTACCCAGCATTCATTGCCACATCGACAAAACCATTGCAAGGCATACATGATCCCGGAAGTCCATTTCAACATGGCCGCCAAAGAAGTAGCAGAAGACCGAGAGGAAATTTGCACTACGCCTGAGCGCCTTCCGGAATGTACAGGATTTAGCAGACGTCAATGACGAATGAAGACAAAATGGCGATAAACTTTCTTTGACAACATAGCTCTAAGTACCAGCCCTGAGAGACACCAATAATTTAGATGGTTTTAAAGATGAAAAAAAAAAAAGAAAGAGGTTACTTGGCCCCAAGCATTATTTCCCAGTTAAATGATAAGTCTAAGCGATGATAGAGATATCAGAATTGATTACACTGAGACATATGGCATTAGCCATTTAACATGATACACATGACATGAGTCATAGGGCATGCGACATTTAATAAGAGACATATGTCTTGAGACATATGACATGAAAAATATGGCAATGTAATATATGTACAATGAAACATATTTCTGGTAAAAACTTGACGATTCTTAAGGCCAGTCTTATAATCCGAGTTCCGCCATGACTCACACACTTCTGGAAATAGTTGAAAGAACTTAATGCGTCGCCAGATCTAGAGCTGTATTTTTACTTACTTCCGTAACGATCTCATTTAGATCAAACATGGAGAGAGAAAAAAGCTCCCCTTTCAAAAAAAAAAGTAAACTCCCCTGCTAGTGAAAATTCTTGTTTAAGACATAAATGAGCTCAATAATACTCATCTGCTTCTTCCATGATGATAACAAGTTTATCTTCTAATACCCCCCTCCCGGTCTTTGTTTTTATTTTTCAAGTGTAACAAATGTCCATTTTGTTTTCCTGTACTTTAGCTGAAGCTCCTAAATGTTTTCCATTTCGTCGTCTGCAAGGCAATGATTAGATGCACTATGTCTCCTCAGCTAGGGAAAGTCATTGCGTTTTTCAAGGCTCGCAAAATCCTCCAAAAAAATAAAATTAGAATACTTTAAATATATGTACAATATTTTATATTTAATTTATGAGATACGTGAAGACAGAAACATTATAAAATGTAATATATAAAGCACAATGTAAGGAGTATGTATAATATGTATGTATGTATATATGTCCCGTATAGAAATCCAAACCGTTTGACCAATCTTGATCAAACTTAGCATGAATGTTCCTTAGACCATTGCGGAGACCGTGGCATAGTTTTAATGTCCCTTCCAAAACAAAGGCTCATTAAAAATAGAAAAATAACTAAATGTATATTTATTAAAATATTCCAGAACGAAACTTTTAACTAATCGGGTAAACCCATTTTTACGTATCTAAATACAATCCACTAGATCAGAAATACGCAAAGTAAGACCCGCTGGCCGTGGCTTATATCCTGCTAGTAGTAAATATAAACTATAGTGCACTCTGACGGCTAGATAATGAAATACTTTTGAGTGCGTAGATTTCGTCTAAACCAACTACAAAGTAGATCAAGAGCTGATTATAAAAAGTGAAAACATTTTAGCTCGTTCTAATTTGTTTCTATGTGTATACAAACGTTTGATCTACGAAACAAATGATATATTGAATTCGAACAGTTGTTTCAGCCAGTCAGTTTCCGACCTTTTTTTTGTCTTTTTATCTTGCACCTTGTTTTCGTGAATGATTGGACCATGCAGTGCTACGAACTGTGTCTTTTGGAGATTGTGCTACGAACTGTGTCTATTGGAGATTGTGCTACGAACTGTGTCTATTGGAGATTGTGCTACGAACGGTGTCTATTGGAGATTGTGCTACGAACTGTGTCTATTGGAGATTGTGCTACGAACTGTGTCTATTGGAGATTGTGCTACGAACGGTGTCTATTGGAGATTGTGCTACGAACTGTGTCTATTGGAGATTGTGCTACGAACTGTGTCTATTGGAGATTGTGCTACGAACTGTGTCTATTGGAGATTGTGCTACGAACTGTGTCTATTGGAGATTGTGCTACGAACTGTGTCTATTGGAGATTGGTGGATGTATCAGGTAGGGACACAATTAAAACGAAAAAAGAAAATAATACTAATAAAGACAGAACTATAGAGGAAACATCGACAAAGTGATGTGTGTAGTGGTAAAGGATTCTTTTTGTGTAAAAAGAATCGAAAAGTCTGTTTAGGGTTGTTGTTATTGTTGTTGTTATTGTTGTTGTTATTGTTGTTGTTATTGTTGTTGTTATTGTTGTTGTTATTGTTGTTGTTATTGTTGTTGTTATTGTTGTTGTTATTGTTGTTGTTGTTGTTGTTGTTATTGTTGTTGTTATTGTTGTTGTTGTCATAACGTTTCTCCTTTTATTTAGGGCTGATGTGAAAGATGTTATTGACATGTCAAATAAATAAGAAAAAGGAATTTCTGTCTCGTAGGCGGCCCCTGCGGTTCAGTTGTACACAAAGCTGCATATGAACTCTAACCCAGATGAGGCGAATCAGTTGCAGTAGAACATTGACTGCTTTGAAATAGCTCGGTTCATGTGTTCCTGTACGAAATACGCAGACTTAAGACAAAAAATGCACTTATTTCCAGAAGACTCCTAACTAGCACCTGTACGTAGGACCATCTATTTAGCACTTTTTAAAATTATATTCATTTGTAATCCTAGTTTGTTATTAGGTTTATGAATGGGATGACGTAAACTGAGGATGACGTCAGAAAGTAAATATCACGAACGCCGGCCGCCATTTTAGTTTCATTGTAGAATGCTCTTAAACATTTCGAAAGATTCTAATTTAATTACCACTTTTTGTCTGAGTTAATTAGTTGATGTTTTTAATACAGCTACCTACATGAAATCATGACATCACACGTTAGGGCAAATATCCATCCATCCAGTTCTAAGAGAGTGGCTGGAATCACATTCAATGGAAATACAAATACTAACATTGTTTTACAATCAATTCTTCAGGTTGTTACGTTTGAACGTGCGTGTGTGCGTGTATATATAAATAACATGTATTTTAAAGACCCCCCATCACCCTTTCTCAACGTTACAAAAACAAACAACAACAACAAAACAAAACCACCAAACGAGAAAGTCACGCCCTATTTGTAGAATGCTTCCCTATTCATTGGTCTATTTGGAGAGCAATAGAGTATTCACAGACAACATGAGTTTCCATGTTCAGAAGTTTGTTATAGACATCACCAGAACATTCATCCTTTTGACGGTACTGATATGGATATAGAAGATTATACGACACGTTATACAAATTATCTTCTAGTCTCAATGTTTTATTTCTAGTGTATATTTTTCTACGATTTATCTTTTATGTTAAATAGATTTACAAATATTCTAAAGAAAGTTTTTAAATTTCAGTTTCCAGTAGACATTTTATCAAGGTCAAATATATACGTTGTTTTTTTGTCGTTCTAACTTGGGGCCTTGTGCTTTTTCGAAATTGCACACATTTTGACAAAGCTTATATCGACTCACTCTTTCTGGTACAAATGTTTGTACACGTGGGAGGTGGGAGTTTCAAAGGGTAATAGGGGGATTAAATCCATATATACATCCACATCTCTCATTCAGTAGCATTTGTTCCCCTTACAATTAACTAGATGGTAATTTATTTTGAATTGATTCATGTCTTGTCAAGTTCAATGAATAAATGTAGAGATTAAAACTTTAAAATTAAAAATGTCTTAATCAGAAAATAGGAAATGGGAGAAACAACATGTTCAAACATTTGACCAGACAGACAGACAGACAAGAGTGAGTTGATACAAGCTTTCTAATACAAACAATTCTAATGGCATATATTTATTATTGTTAGTCAAGATTCGTAACAAATTTTAATTACATGACTGATCAAACTAATTGATGTAAGCTCTTTTTTTTTTTAACTATTCTTTTTCTAGTTTTGTTAGACTCAAATACTTTCTTAATATTATTGTCACAAACCTACTTTTGTAAACTTCTGTTTTCATACAAAGTCGACATTAGTTTTGCAACTTTTTGTTTTTCCAGTATAAAGTTCCATAGAACCTAGAGGAAGTATTTCTTTAATTATTATTTTTTAAATTATTTTGACAATTTATCTCGTGATCCATAATAGACGATGTCTGGTATTTAGTTTGCAAGTATCAAAGTTAGAAATTAGACAATGAGTCATAACATCAAGGGAAAAACTATTTCATATCGTTTGGAACTTTTGATGGCCGACTGATGAGACGCTTGGATGCCGAACCGATGGTTACGAGTTTAAAACCCTTGAAATTTTAATCCGTTGATTCAGGAGGCTCCTGAATTCCATTTTTTTTTATTTTATTTATAATTTTATATTTAGATTTCGATCATTTGGGAAAAATACCCCCCCCCCCAAAAAAAAAAAATGACTACAGTTAGACCTTGTGTCCCATATAGACAAAATCTCTCTAAACTCTATTGGTGTCCTCGTAAAACTGTGTTCATCTTGGACCTCAGTCTTCGATCTCTTCCCGAAAATGTGTAGAACATATTTGTTTAATATTGCATCAGTATTGTTACCGTTGGCACTGAGACACACATACAGACACATACCATGATTAACAGTGTTCAAATTATATTATAGGGGCGTGTCTAATTTAAAATGAACCAGTTGGGCAGAGGAAAGATGTCTCAAACGTGTTTAGGGTAAATGAATAAAAGTGTCTTAAAGCTGTCTTCATGGTGTCTTAATTAAAGCTGTCTTCACGGTGTCTTAATTTAAGCTGTCTTCACGGTGTCTTAATTAAAGCTGTCTTCACGGTGTCTTAAAGCTGTCTTCACGGTGTCTTAAAGCTGTCTTCACGGTGTCCTATAACTACGTATCTTGGAACATTGTGACTTCCTCCCAGATACTCCCTCTCCCAACTTTCCACGATTGAAAAAGAATTCGAGCAAAACCTAACGAGGGTGCTACTGCTGCATGTTAGACACGCTGACAAAACCTAACGAGGGTGCTACTGCTGCATGTTAGACACGCTGACAAAACCTAACGAGGGTGCTACTGCTGCATGTTAGACACGCTGACAAAACCTAACAAAGTGCTACTGCTGCATGTTAGACACGCTGACAAAACCTAACGAGGGTGCTACTGCTGCATGTTAGACACGCTGACAAAACCTAACGAGGGTGCTACTGCTGCATGTTAGACACGCTGACAAAACCTAACGAGGGTGCTACTGCTGCATGTTAGACACGCTGACAAAACCTAACGAGGGTGCTACTGCTGCATGTTAGACACGCTGACAAAACCTAACGTGGGTGCTACTGCTGCATGTTAGACACGCTGATAAAACCTAACGAGGGTGCTACTGCTGCATGTTAGACACGCTGACAAAACCTAACGAGGGTGCTACTGCTGCATGTTAGACACGCTGACAAAACCTAACAAAGTGCTACTGCTGCATGTTAGACACGCTGACAAAACCTAACGAGGGTGCTACTGCTGCATGTTAGACACGCTGACAAAACCTAACGAGGGTGCTACTGCTGCATGTTAGACACGCTGACAAAACCTAACGAGGGTGCTACTGCTGCATGTTAGACACGCTGACAAAAGCAAGAATAATAATGTGTGCGCTATACTTACTAATACGGTGAAATAAAAAGTTCCTCTCATCTGCGTCATTGACACGCCGACGAGCTAAGTGAAAAAATAAGTCCATCCATTCGAATTAAACGAAACAAATTGTCCACATTCACAATTCAAATGTATTCACTAGTCAAATGTGCGTGTGTGTGTTTTGTTGCTATTTTTTTAAATATTAAATGTCCTTGAGTTAAATGAAATTAGAACTAAATCAAATCAAGAAAGATAACAATTTATTTCATTAAAAATGTGGTGAGATATTTGTGTTACGTCATTGAAAGCGTGACATCACTTCTAGGTAGAGCCCGAAACAGAAGTATGGACTAACACTGACATAAGCCACGCGTCCGAGGCGATGTGACCTAGCGGACTGATAGATCAAAGCTTAGGTCTCACTAAGTTTCGGGGGGGAAGGGAGAGAGAGGGGGGTGGTAACATGCCAACAAATGTGGGTGGAAGGGGAGGGAACTGCCATGATGGACAGAAAATGAGAAAACGTGAGGTTGAGAGAGAGAGGGGGGGGGGGCAGTGAATACAACCAAAACTTAACTATGTTGAACTCTCTTGACCTGGATAGAAGACCAACCGGCAGGTCCGCTGGACGCAGTGGAGTTTGAACCCCCCCCCCTTTCTTCCCCTTCCTCCGCTAGTCACCCCTACCCCTTCGTCCAACTGCAAACACACACACTTTAGCGTAACGTGGTCCAGCGGCAGGTCAAAGCGTAGCCTCAAACAACCGCATCTCCCGCTCTCCCCCCCCCCCCCCCCTGAGGAAAGGGAAAAAAAAAACTTTATAACAAATCACTTCAAAGAAAACAAAATTTGAATGACTTGTTTAAACTGGCACTAATTGTACCTAATATAATAATGTCATAATAATAGACTAAATAATGTAATAATGTGTATTCTATTGTTAATACAGACACGAAGTGGATCCTATGACACAGTACACTAAGGACTATAACACAGTACTCTAAGGACTATGACACAGTACTCTAAGGACCAAGTATCCTAGGGTTAAGATCATTTATTTTCTAGTCCTTACTGATGTGGAAATGATTTCTGTAAAATTTAAAATTAGAATGGGTTATCATTTACTTTCAGTTTAACAACGTATAATACTATCGGAAACAAATGTATAATATTTTTTTATTTGAACGGACTATGACAAACTAAGGAGATATATAAAACAAAAATGGACTTAACTAAAACATCCAAGTGAATGACTTGTGATGAGTCGATAGTTTGGAAACTGGGTGGGGAAAAAATACAGGTGAAAACCTACATTGGTGATATTCGGCTGTTCGTTGACCTTCAATTGATTCAGTGCACTATTATAATCGATGCATATGCAAAGCAAGCGATACTGGTGACTTAAAGAGAGTTCTCACAATTATCAAACAGGCAACAAAGATTTTCAATTCATCGGATTAATGTACGAAGAAACCAGGAGATCTATTTCTTCACGATGGCCAACCAGAAGTAACTTTTTTTTTCTATGGCCAACCAGAAGTAACTTTTTTTCTATGCCAACCAGAAGTAACTTTTTTCTATGCCAACTAGAAGTAACTTTTTTCTATGCCAACCTGCAGGTCCATTTCTTCATGGTGGCCAACTAGTAGGTCCATTTCTTCATGGTGACCAAACAGCTTTTTTTTTATTTAGAAAATATTTTGAACTTGTTTTAAACAGTTTATTTTTTTTTATTGTGCCATAAACACATATTGTTTTGTTGTTTTGTTCACTACCACTTTGAACATTATGGAAGTCCCGTGTCTTCACCATTTTTCTGAAACATTTTGAAGGGACATAAATATCGAGAGCCATATACTTTCCATTGTCAGAAATAAAGAACTCTCCTTATTAATCAAGGTTTGGGACTTCGCTTCACTGTTACCTAAAGATGAAACAAGTAAGGAAATATGACTCAGTTTAACTACTGATACATCCTTTCGGGGTTGACCACTTGCTGGCTTTTTAGAGTAAATCCCCCAACACACTTCTAATACACCCAGTCATAGGACATTGAAAACAATTGCAGGCCTGTAACAAAAAAAAAATTAAATGGCATGATTCAAACAATACAATAATTTCAAAAATCAAGAATCTATTGCTTTTCAAGCGATTCAATCCAGATCATTTCGTGAGATAATCAGGTAATAAAAAAAAATGGATGGATTCCATTATTGGAAATCGATTAATCCGTTTGACAAAATTAATTAATGAACCTATTTTAACTATGCTAAGTACCAATAACACAACAGGGGTATCAATTGTTCTTTAGGTGGGCCCAAATCTCTCCCGCCATATTTAAAGAGATCTGCTCCCCACACAAAAGAAACGACTCACTAAGGAGGCTCTCTTTCTCTTTAATGACGTGAGCGCCATCTTTCCCAAACAGGAGAAGATAATGATGTACTCACTGACTGTCAGAGTTATGAGTAATTAGCGAGACTCGAAAATATATGTGGGGAAAACAGGGGTTTGAACTGAACGTGAGAAAACACATGATACTGTACCCCTCCCGTTTCTCTCCCACCCCCCCCCCCTTTTTTTTTTTGGTGATGTTACAGATGAAACTGGGCATAGCCCACGGTGTCCACTAGTGTCCAGTTTCTATCATGTGTCCAGCGTGATTGGCTAAGAGCGTTAACTTCATTCCAGCCCCAAGTGGAGACAAGGTGAAGAGGAGGGTATGGAGGGGGCGCCTCCACCAAGAAGGGCGAGTGTTATGAAGAGCAAATTAGTGTTAAGCGTCAACCATGCCCAAGGGTAGATTCCGAGGGAGTCTATCGTCAGTAATTATACGCTTGCCCAGTGAGGACTTTGCAGGTTCGGATATGGTAGTCATAAGGCAGTAATTAGTTCACTTTAGAGTCTTTCAAGTAGACTTCTATCTATCTATCTATCTATCTATCTATCTATCTATCTATCTATCTATCTATCTATCTATCTATCTATCTATCTATCTATCTATCTATCTATCTATCTATCTATCATAAATCAGAACCGTTTGACACATCTTGATAAAACCTGGCATAAATGTTCCTTGGAACATGGAGGAGACCGTAGTGTATGTTTGTTTAATGTTACTCTCACAACCGAGGGGCCCCAAAAATAAAAAAGTATAGCTAAATTTCTCTCTATTACAGAAATTAGATATTTCATGAATCGGGTAAACCCGTTTTCACAGTGTTTTATATATTAGATATGAATGTATCTGCTTAACGGGTAAATCCATTTTCGCTAAAAGCATGTGAGAGCTCTAAACGAAAACAATTGGTAAAAAACTATTTCTAATCGCACAGATTTATTATTGTTAGTCTAGATCTATTTCAAATTGAATTATATGACTGATCCAAACTAATTGATACAGTTACAACTTGTTTAAGTTTGTTTTTTAATGGTTTTCTTGTTCTTTACGAAAAGGGGAAAGAACTGCTTTTCGTCGCTGGTCAAAAGTGAAGCTTCAGCTCTGCAGTTATGTCCGATCATCAGACTCCAAATGCAGGGTGTAGAACTCGTGTCTTCTGGAGCCACTGCACTTATGAAAGATTTCATTGTATTTCTGTGCAATGGTTACCGAACATTTCGCCTCAATATGTTGACCTCCAGCACCAGCTGCTGTTGTTAGGCGTCAGGTCTCATGAGAAGCTGCTGAAAAACAGTCATGTCGCCTTGGCAATTCTACAAAGAGGTGCAGTAACTTGGAATAGCGTAGAATAGCGTGGAGTAGTGTGTTTGAAGAGAGTATTGTTCTTTAGTTATCGTGCATGACGCATTTCTCTCTCTCTCTCTCGTCCTTTCTGTCTCTCCCACTGTCTCTCTGTTGAAAGCTATATGATATCTATAATTCTTCTAACAATATGACATGGAATTAATCCTTTACCTTAATGTCCACCTTATCACCCCTTCTCTCAACAGACTTCTGTAGTGCTAGCTATCAAATAATAATAAAACAAAACATTAAAACCATGAATTTTTTATCAACATTTGCCTGCATTCAAAAAATGTGACATATGACATAATTATTATAGAGCTTACCGACAGAACGACACTGACATATAGATAAATAAGATTTTTAAAAACAGTATATGAAATAAAATATATTCACCATACATTTTTGGTACTGAAGTATCATGGATTAATAGTGAATGAACTCTGCTTGCGCTAAGTGTACACGTTATAATTGGTCCCAATTGATTTACATGGATAATTTGAATTGATGTTTTATAATTGGTTGGTATGGTATGGACTTTTATGTAATTTTATAATTTAGTCCGGCTCAGTCCATAGCTCAAAGCGTCTGCTACCCCCCCCCCCCCCAGTAACACGCCACTTCTGTGTAATATGTTAATGAACTTGACAGATATAATGTCGAGTTATGAAATATTTATTAAACAAGTGACAGAGACGGCTCTGTGTCCCTGTCAACATAATTTTCATAGATAGGCCTCTTCGCAAACAATTAAGTTGAAGCCCCTGGCCGAGGAAAAAATATATTATATACACAGAAAAAAATATTCACTGAATATATTTTTTCGATTTTCTCAGAGCTTTTATGAACTCACTGTGTCTGTCTGGTAAAATTTTTGAACGCGTTATTTCTCCCACACCGATTCCCGGATCAAGTTGAAACTTAACACAATTATTTATTGTACCTAACAAAAGATGAATAAAACAATTAACCAATTAAAGATAAAATTACTGGTAATTAATTATTTTGTTTGATACCAACAATTAAAATTGATCCTTCAGTATTCAGATATACAGCTAAATATGTGGGGTTTTGTCCCCTTAGATAACTGTACACGCTATTTGTTCCACACCCATTGTTGGATCAAGTTGAAACTTCAAACATTTATTTATTATACCTAACAAAACATAAATCAATTTTGAAAAATTTAATAATTAGACAATTATTTACTGGTAGTTAATTACTTTGTTTCATATCGAAATAGGTAAATAACTTCTACATTATATAGAAATATAGTTGTGCATGTGGAGTTATTTCCCTTAGATAAGATTATTTTTAAAAAGTATTTTATTTATTTGTGCTTAGGTGAGCCCA
Source organism: Biomphalaria sudanica (assembly GCA_036873155.1). NCBI lineage: Eukaryota > Metazoa > Mollusca > Gastropoda > Planorbidae > Biomphalaria > Biomphalaria sudanica. The sequence goes on along the minus strand of JAZGLO010004904.1, from coordinate 51,022 downwards.
ATAAGGAGAGAACAAATACAAAATAGAGCAGCGAGATTTATTTTTTTAAAAAAAGAATATTCCAATTTGATTAGAGAAACACTATTAATAAAATCACTAAACTTAGAGATACTTCAGGGCAGACGAATACAAAGTAAAGCAGTCTGGTGTTGTTGTCTCCCCCAGTTTCCTTTCCCTCATCCTGCTGGTGTAACAACTTAGACATTTAACATTGAAGTTTAATCCCATTCAAAAATTATTCGTAGACTTTCAAGTTGGAGGCAACATCCTAATCAGTCCTAATGCATCTATGCTAAATTGCGGAAGTTGGTTGAAGTGAAACTAGAAACACAATCCCAACTTATTGAACATGATTTCTTTGTCCCCATGAGAACGTAGAGAGAGCAGAGGAAGCTCGCTAGTCAATAGGTCACACACACTCTCCTGAGGGCCCAGTCTAAACTAGAGTAGTGTGAAATAAATCTATTTCATTCTCACTACATATGTGTCTTTTTTTAATAATGCAGATCTATTATTTATATACGTTTATGGTAATTACATTGTAGGTCAAGTGCTGTAAAATACTCGATGGCTGAGTGGAATTATAGCTTTTGCGCTTCGGAATGCAGAGTTCAAACCTTGCCTGTTTCCATACCCTGTCGTTCTGAAGAGACCAAAAGATATAAAATAAACAACATTTGGTATATTGATAGTTTGGATTGTAATAGAATCATGCTAAGGTAGGAACTGTAAACAGAAGATTGTATTGTAATAGAATCACTCTGTGGTAGGAACTTTAAACTGAAGATAGGATTGTAATAGAATCACTCTGTGGTGGGAACTGTAAACTGAAGATTGTAATAGAATCACTCTGTGGTTGGAACTGTAAACTGAAGATTGTATTGTAATAGAATCACTTTTTGGTAGGAACTGTAAACTGAAGATTGTAATAGAATCACTCTGTGGTAGGAACTGTAAACTGAAGATTGTATTGTAATAGAATCACTCTGTGGTAGGAACTGTAAACTGAAGATTGTATTGTAATAGAATCACTCTAAGGTAGGAACTGTAAACTGAAGATTGTATTGTAATAGAATCACTTTTTGGTAGGAACTGTAAACTGAAGATTGTAATAGAATCACTCTAAGGTAGGAACTGTAAACTAAAGATTGTATTGTAATAGAATCACTATGTGGTAGAAACTGTAAACTAAAGATTGTATTGTAATAGAATCACTCTGTGGTAGGAACTGTAAACTGAAGATTGTATTGTAATAGAATCACTCTTAGGTAGGAACTGTAAACTGAAGATTGTAATAGAATCACTCTGTGGTAGACACAGACACACACACACAGGGAATGACCTAAAACAAGACTTTTGTCGACCTAATACTGATGTAACTAGCAGTGTCATTTTGTTTCTACACTATTTATCGACTTGTGAATGTAGTTTTGTTCTGATGTTGTGCTTAGAATCTTTCGTTAGTCGATGAGGATATACAGAGTGGCAAGAGAAGAACTCTACCTTTAAACATTGAAATTCTTTTCATGAGTCTAATGGGATTTTTTTAATACAAAAAGTAGGCGGGGGTGGAGGACGGTTTTTAATGAACGTACAAATAGTGGGGGGGGGGGGGGGGGGGGCACCTTTATGTTTTTGTTTCACTCGTGCATTGTTTTCCAAAAGTCTTAAAATTGTTTTTTTTTTTTTTTAGTTTATAGCCTAATGGTCAGAATGTTTCCATAGCGTTAATAAACAAATGTATTCGTATGTGCAGATCTCTCTCAAAATAAATTTAAAAACAAAAACAAGCTTACAACGATAGTTTGTGTGGAAACACAAACTCAGAATCGGCCCCCGAAGTGGTCCGCACAGGCTGTTAAAAAGGAAGGTTTCAGTATTCTCGGCTTGAAAATTAGAAGCAATGAACTACAAACTATCAACAACAACAACCCTGTCTCCTCCAATACAAAATGAAGATGAGATACCACAGGGAAATATATTAATGTTATTAGTATTAGGTTGTTAATATTCATATGTATTCAATGACCTGATTGTTATGAAGATATGTTTCAATGTGAACCTGGCCTAATTGGTGTTATTGAATGGTGTTATTGAATGATCATCTAATAGAGTGATAAGTAGTGGAATAATGTACATTGTACTTCACTTGTACAGTAGGAAACAATGCGAATTTAAACGCTTGTTAAAATATGTTCGACTAACATGCACATTAAATCTTTTTTTTTTCTCAAATGTTTTTCTTATTTTTAAATCAAAAGTAAACATTTTATTGTCAATGTTTGTATCTTGATAAAGAGGAAACATTTAATTTAGTAATACAAATATTTTTAGTATTACATTATTTTAGAAAAAAAAAGAATCATTTAAAAAATATATTCCTTATATATATATGTCTTTGTTAATAGCCACCTTTTTTTCTATTGATAGAGAAAAGTTGTACAAATGGTGTATTTTTTATTGAAAAAAAAAACTGCTTGCATATTTAAATTTATAAATAAAAAACGTTTTGCTTCCCTACAAAAAAGTCGCCGCTGCACCAGAAGATCTTTAAATATAATAAAATAATTTTTTAAAAATTTCAGTTCAATTCAGGTATCGAAACTGTGACACCATCAGATGCTAGATAATACGCAACTTTATATTTAATCAGTTATGGCATAATTACGATAATACGGCTGACTACGCCATGTTCGTTCTAGACCTAGATGTAGTTGTCAGGGCTGTGTTAAAGCCTTAGCTCGTTTGCCCGGGCCCCTGACATTCAACAGGCACCTTCGTGCTTACAATTAATAATTGACTCACTGTTAACAATGCAACTGTTTAATGACATGAATATACGTAATAATGACAACTGGTGGAGTAATGACATTGAGTCTAAAATATTCGAATATTGTGGTTATAGTAATTAAATAATAATTCTGCACCTTCCTATCACACTACGCCACACAATAGTACGTTCAACACTGGCACACTCCCGATAATAAACTCCAATGTAATCTTGATAATCCCATAACTAACTCCCTGTAGAGACATAAGACAAAAAAGACAAATTGAAATTTCTAGTCCCAAAACACTAAGGCAGCGAAACAACTGCGAAATGCAGTAATGCCTTAAATACTCACCCTAAACAGGGGAACACAGAAGAATCTGAACAAACGTTACACCAGCATAACAAAACCACTCCATAAACTTACAAGCAAGGCAACAAAAGAAAGTGCGTTCAAAAATTGCGCACTGAATAAACATTGGTGCTAGAATACCATAACCTACGCACCGACAATAGTCTCCAGCCAAATGTACATTTATTTATTTTTTACTTGGAAAAATTTGTAATGGTGTAACTAGAGATTCTCCACGTGTGGCCAACGAAAAGTAATTCTTATTCTCAGCGATAGACATCAACTGTTGAATTTCTAGGACAATCTTTATAGCCGTTTTTGAGATCAGCTGTCCAGGTTCCTAGATCCAGGTCAATAGAGCTTTGACTTGAATAGAGGTACAGCAAGAATAGAAGGGCCACTTTTCGTCTTCTTTTTCCCTTACTGTTGTTTTGTTCATCTGTTTGTTCATCTGTTTTTGTTTTGTTCATCTGTTTGTTCATCTGTTTTTGTTTTGTTCATCTGTTTGTTCATCTGTTTTTGTTATGTTCATCTGTTTTTTCATCTGTTTTTGTTATGTTCATCTGTTTTTTCATCTGTTTTTGTTATGTTCATTTATTTTGTTAAAAGTAGGCTATATCTAAAAAGACAATCTGTTGTTCCTACTGACATTGTGACTGTACAGTGTGGCTATTCAGATGAGGCCCACCTGTGTGGGAAGTGTCTCTCTATCTCGTGATGTATTGGACACACACACACCAGTGTGGGAAGTGTCTCTCTATCTCGTGATGTATTGGACACACACACACCTGTGTGGGAAGTGTCTCTCTATCTCGTGATGTATTGGACACACACACAGCTGTGTGGGAAGTGTCTCTCTATCTCGTGGTGTATTGGACACACACACAACTGTGTGGGAAGTGTCTCTCTATCTCGTGATGTATTGGATGAGACGACGTCCAGAGTTCATTCAATAGGATACTTTAACGTTGGAGACAAACATGAACAACAAAAGGGGGGGGGGGGGAATAAACATTTTCAATCAATTGTCTTGACCTACAATCTAGTCAATCAATTGTCTTGACCTACAATCTAGTCAATCAATTGTTTTGACCTACAATCTAGTCAATCAATTGTCTTGACCTACAATCTAGTCAATCAATTGTCTTGACCTACAATCTAGTCAATCAATTGTCTTGACCTACAATCTAGTCAATCAATTGTCTTGACCTACAATCTAGTCAATCAATTGTCTTGACCTACAATCTAGTCAATCAATTGTCTTGACCTACAATCTAGTCAATCAATTGTCTTGACCTACAATCTAGTCAATAAATTGTCTTGACCTACAATCTAGTCAATCAATTATTTCAATAATAATACCATTTGATTTTTTTCTTTAAAATTTCTAATCCATATTTTTATATTTTCTTGTTACCTCCCTTTTTGTTCTTCTCTACCTCCACTCTCTCCATCCACCAGGGGCAGCTCACTCCAATCTTTTCCGCATGTGAGAGAGGTCACTGCTACGACTTTTCACCACTGACCTTTCCTCATTGGCCAACTGCCGGTCAACAAAAGACAATCTTTTTTTTTTTTTAGAGCCGGTTTTAGTTGTAACGAAACCCGGTTTCTTTTTTTTTGCGTCTTCTTTATCTTGCTTTTTATTCTTTACTTTGATTGTAATGAAGAATGGTTGGATGGGGGGGCTGCATGGTGACGAATGAAGGCGAGGGTGGAGTCACCCTGTGGTGCTCACTCTTATTAAGTTGTGATAAGCGTGAGAAGACTGTAGATGGGGTGATGGGTAATGCATGGCCTGGGGGAGGGGGTTGGGGAGCCAGGAGGGTAGGGGTTAAGAGTAGATATAGCGTGCAGGCAAAAAAATAAAAGGGGGGGGAGGGGGTCCTGGTCAGAATAATCCAAACAGGGTTACAGAGGGAGGAGAGGGTCACCGAGACTTCCATGATTGAAGGTCTATGATGTCTACATCATCTGTACTGACAGCTGGACCAAGCCACTAGTTTTGGGGAGTTTTTTTGTTTTTTACTTCTTTTTTTTTTTGGAGAAGGGAGGGGGCAAAGAAGGGGGGAGAGTTCAGTCCACGCATGCGTGTACTTACTTTGTCTTCCGTTGAATTGCTGCAAAGCGAATGCAGCCATGACTGTCTTTGTCTTGTGCTCTACGATTGTTTCCTGGGAATTGCTTTATGATAGATCAAATAACTGGGTGCACCCCCCCCCACCCTCCTTTTCCAACTCTCCCAAGCGAACTCTTGCCTGCATGAAAGCACGAATATAGGCAAGTGTCTTTTGGGTAAGAAGAAAAGAGGAAAGAGTAGGCATGAAACAAAGGCGCGACAAAACAGGATATAGTCACTGTTTTGGTCATCGTGTGGTCAGTAGGTCATGTGAGAAACAGTAGTTCAAAGATTATTTTTTACGTATAGTTTTACGTCTGTAACACACAAAAATTAAAAAAAAAGGTCGTCTGGTATCTAAGTTTCTAAGAGTCCCTAGAGTGTTAGCCCTACACTGAGAACTGTGGGAAACAAGAAGTGTGCTTTTACGTTGTAAAGAGTGTTTTGTGTGCAAAATGTTTGTTTTGGGAGAGATAAAGATTGTTTTGGGGGAGATAAAGATTGTTTTGGGGGAGATAAAGATTGTTTTTGTGGAAGATAAAGATTGTTTTGGGAAAGATAAAGATTGTTTTGGGGGAGATAAAGATTGTTTGGGTGGAGATAAAGGTTGTTTTGGGAAGATAAAGATTGTTTCGGGGAGATAAATATTGTTTAGGGGGAGATAAAGATTGTTTTGAATAAGATAAAGATTGTTTTGGTGGTGTTAAAGATTGTTTTTTGGGGAGATAAAGATTGTTTTGGGGGAGATAAAGAATGTTTTGGGGGAGTTAAAGATTGTTTTGGAGAAGATAAAGAATGTTTTGGTGGGAGATAAAGATTGTTTGGGGTGAGATAAAGATTGTTTTGGGGAGAAAGGTTGTTTTGTGGGAGTTTAAGATTCTTTTGGGGGAGATAAAGATTGTTTTGTGGAAGTTAAAGATTGTTTTGGGGGAGATAAAGATTGTTTTAGGGTAGATAAAGATTGTTTTGGATATATATATTTTACATTGTTCCTTACGTCAAAGAGTTGAATGAATGATGTTTCGATGTACTGTATACGTGCACCGTTGTTCAGTTTTCATCATGTATCAAATTGTTTTTTTTTAGTAGATATGTCGCAGTGTCCCCAACATATTAAATCATCAAATCGTAGCAATAAATTTCATAATAAATATTTTAACCACACGCGAGACCCAATTAGCGAAAAATTAAACAACAAAGTAGAAAAAAATTTTACTGTCATTTAAAGTTTTTGTTTTTGTTTTGTTTTGTTAATGTCCGCCTTAAAAACTTGTTAGCAAGAGTCATTGTCAGACGAAGTTTTGGGCTTCAATGTGAAGTGTTAAGTAGAAAGTTTATATTCCGTTGTCTGGGTGGAATTTCGTCCACATTATTTCTTCCACCTTATATTCTCGAATCAAGTTGAAACTTACAATTATTCATTGTCAATAACAAAGCTGACCAGATAAAATAGTCAGGACAACACAGCGCCCACAAAAAAATCGCGAAATTTCCCGACAAAATAGCGCAAGACAAAATAGCGGGAACATATAATGTGTATTAAAGTACCAGATTTTAGTAAATGAAGGTCCTGGGCAGCATTTTTTGTTGAGAGGTCTCTATCTTCTTCAATATTTATAGATCCAAAAGTATGCCGTATTTGCAGAGAAAGAGAATACTTTAACATTTTATCTCATTCTCCTTTGTCACCCATTTTAAAATGCATAGCTTGCTAGAAAAAATATGATTTCGAATTGTTGTGCCCGTTCAAGGGTTAGGTATATAATAATGTGTGTCAGTGGCAAACACATGTTTTAAAAAGTATAATCAGAAATCTTGACTTTCTGCGGCATCTCTCTTTCATTAAACCAGGGCGTCTCTTGCCGCAACAATGGCAATCTTAGGTGTGTCAGGATTAGTTAAGCTGGCGACCATCTAGCCAAATGTTAGTTTCATCTCATTTGTTTCACCTGCGGATGTAAATATTGCCTTAGAAGGCTTAGAAGAACTAAATGATGCTCGGCCTGATGTTGTAGGGAATTTGTAGACGTTTTGGCGCAGCCGTATTGACGCGAATGACATTTTTGCGCAGCCGTTTTGGCGCATGGGACGTTTTGGCGCGAAATATTTTGATCAAATTATTTACGTTCATTGTATTATTTCTTTCAAAAGAATGAGACATTTCTTTGTTTTGTATGTGTGTTTGTGTATTTTTCATGTACAGAATAATAGATATTTTGTCGTCTTACCAGCGAGAGAGGGAAAGGGGGGGGGAGTATATACAAGGAGGGAAATGTGCCCAGAAGAGAGGGGGAGGGATAGGTGTCACAGGTAATGACCAGTCCGAAGGAAAGGATCGCCAGACGCATGACGCCAACGACCAGTGCTCGGTGCTGGTTTTGTCTTCATTTGTTTGACTTGATTTACGTCAAAGGGAGGTCACCCAAATCACCCCTAACCCTAACCCAATTTCTCAAACAAATATCTTTTAAGAGTATCTTAGTGTGTTCGGATGTCAATTCTTTTGTTTTTTTTAATGTCTTTTGGACAGATATCAAAGAATGTCACCCAGTGCGCTGAGCAGAACTCACATAGAATGAAAGGGGAGGGGGATAGCATGTCATTACCATGCAGGAATCTGACTTATTATATAGTCAGGAAATAAGCAAAACCAAACAAATTTTTTTAAAAAAAGCTTGACGGTGTTAGAATTCATACTATACATAACAATGTTATAGTAGAGAGAAATAAACATTGTTATAAAAGCTTCCTGCTTATTAAATTATAATTAAATTAAATCTCGTGCCAAAATGTCCCACGCGCCACAGCGGCTGCGCCAAAACGTCACGTACCTTGGAAGGACAACTTTATTGGTCGCCAGAGAGGAAACTCAGAGCGACTCCAAGATTTCCGATAGCATTATGAAATGTTAGAGATCGTGTACAGGACAATCTACCACGCACAAACCATTCAGTGGAGGGATGGCACCAAGCATTTCAGCTGTCTATTGACGGTCATCACTCTAATGTGTACAAGTTAATATATTAACTGTATTCATATTTTACAATATGAAAGTGTTCCTAAAGTATTCCTAAAGTATTTCTTGCAAAAGGACTGAAAAATATTTTTCGGATTTTTAAACAAAATTTTGACGGCGGTATTTTGTTTGCGATATTTTATCCGCGCTATTTTGTAAGGTAACTGATAAAAACACATAAATCCATTGAAAGATTAACGAATTAGGTAATCAATTAGTCGTAATTAATTAATTTCGTTTAACATAGAAAGTGTACTAAGCATAAGGAAGATACGACTTGTATAGTGAATTAGGTCTTTCGCTAAAAAAAATTAAACTAACAAATAGCTTATAAAGCCTTATTTTTTTTTAGCACTTGATTAGCTTAGTGTCTAGAATACTCTAGAACGTAGACCTTTTATCGTGGAGGCTCAAGCCCTCGAGTTCAAATTCAGACTCAACTTTTTTCAATGTATTCCCAGATATCCCCCCCCCCCCCCACACTACAGCGGCCAACAATAATGAGCATGCTATTAGCGTGAAAGTTGAGCTAAGTTGAGCTAAAGTGAGCTAAGACAAATCAAATGAACCATCGTTAGCCAATAGGTTTGAACACAGCAACTACATTTCCTTAATCTGTTTAAGGAAGCCGCTCCAACACATACACACACACTTGTTCATGTCCAGAGATTGATCTCAAATATATTGGAGGGATTGCAGACGTGCCTTCAAAAAGGCAGATAATTAGGTGTGACAATGTAAGACTTTGGTAAGACAACTAGCTAATAATGTACAAAGTAAGACTTTGGTAAGACAACTAGCATACAAAATATGTAGGTCGATTTTTAAGGAAAGAATAAAACGTGGATGTGTTCAGCCTTCAAAGACCACATCCTAGCCTTAAACTAGAGGCAATAGAATGGCTCAAGTGGACATTGGCACTAATGGTCAATATACAGCAGCTTGAGTGAGAATACCATGGTCCGACCCAGCCGGTCCATGGGACAAGGGAGATAATAGATGCTGCCAGCACAATCGCAGATTTGTGAACCGGTTCTTCTTACCATCTGCCCTACAGCCACAATGGCGAAAGAGTCATTGGATACGGACCAATCGTTTATTGTTTGATTGGTCAAGGGAAGCAACCTCTTCATTACATACGATCAAAAAGGGGGGGGGGGGCGTGAAAGAAGAAAGACTGGGTGGATTGTAGATTTAGAATCGCCCCAACCCCCGTCTTACACCCACCCCATACGTTGTTTTGTTTTTTTTTGGGGGGGGGGGGGGAGGCGGATGTATTTTTCGGCAAAAAACTATAAGCAGGAACAATGGTAAAATTGATATCCATGCGCCAGCATTGAAGAAGGAAAGAAAGACAACATACGCACAAGAATAGGTTGAGAGTTGACAATGGGTACCTCGCACTTCTCTTCCCCCCCCCCCTCTCCGTGGAACTGATGAATGACGGGTAAGGAGAGGGAGATGCATAAAGCCCTCCACCTCCCCCAGGGGCCCCTGCTTTTTAATATCTCGTTGCATGTACCCGCTTGGGCTTGATAGATGGGTCTAGATAATACCATTTAATTGTCAGGAAGGGGAAATGGAAGTGTGTGTGTGTGTGTGAGTGAAATCACTACGTGGGGGGATGGGGAGTGCAGATGTAGTGTGACCAATGCTGTACGGGAGGACCAAGGGCGCCAGTGGCCGGAGGGAATGGACAGAACGTACTTGGTAAGAGGGATGACAAAGAGAGTCCAGTATGACCGAGTGACAGGCCGACTGGGAGGGTGTCACGGATAGGGTAGGGGGTGCAGTACAGTCGGGTGCCAGGGGTTACCGACAGGTTCAATTGCTATAGTAGACATCAACCCTACCACCCTGCCCCGCATGACCTTGTTCCTATACAGATGTTCAATATCTCAAGTCATGAGCTGGTTAACGAGCCATTGTCGAGTGGCTGATGAAACGTCCACCAGTTATTTGAATATCTATACTGCAGTTCATCATTTGAAATTCTTGTGACTAATAGTGGCCATAGGAAAATTATTTGATCGCAAAATTTGTTGAACTGTTTGTTAACATCCTCACAAATTAAATTGATATATAAAACAAGGTTACAAAGAGAGTTTGTGTGGAAACACAAACTCACAATCGGCCCCCGAAGTGGTCCACCCAGGCAAGTAAAATGGCAGGATTCAATATTTTCAGAAAGAATATCGGAATGAAATTCTATCAAAGGCAAAGGACAGAGAAGAATGGAGAATAAAGGTTGACAGATCTTGTGTGGTGCCCCAAAGGTCCAACAGACCAAGGGATAGGCGTAAAATGAATGTGAAGTTAGATGTTAACCTGGCATATCTCATGATATATTATAGTGATCTAAGTGTTTTGTAAAGGGTCAATTTCTTATTCAAAGCCTCAAGGAAAAAAAAAAATTCGTAAAAAAAATAAAAAAATAAAAATAAAAAATTCTTTCAGGGTGTGCTGTGAGTTGCAGTTCACGCGATAATATGAAAAACTACTTATTAAATTGCTGTTTTAAATTATGTTCCACTTATATACATAGTAAATATATGTTTTTTCTTTACAAAAAAAAAAAGAAAGCATTTTGTGTGTGTAAAGTTATTAGTTAGTATAACCGAGTTTACTTAACTTAGCAATACATTTGTCAAAAACATATTTTTTGGACAAAAAATTTAAAACCGCTTGCATAAATGTGTTTAAAATATGGTAAATTGTCATCTCCCTTACTAAATAGCCTCCCATGTTTGTTACTATTAATAGTGAATAGTTGTAAACATTGTGTATTTTTATGAAAAAATTGCTTGCATAGTTGATTTACAAAATTAATTTTTCGCTTTCAGAAAAAAAGTAGCCTTTGCATCAGAACTTTGAAAGGTCTAAAATATCATGATGTCGGATTTTCAATAATTTTCTAGAGATCCAAATGGGACGGACGGACGGACAGACAGACCACACAAAACTTGAAGTGTCTATTCCCCTTTCGGAGGCCGCTAAAAAAAAGAAAGAGATTTCTTTAAACGTATCAAAAGTGTAATTCCTTTCACTTATAACACACTAATCTACATAAGTTATGTATTGTATTTGATGTTCATATTTTTGTGGCGACAAAACTTCTTACAATATCAAGACACTACTTAGAGATAGTGATCCATCTAGACTAAATAGAACCAATTTCTCTAGACACTTGGGTCCAGCTCTCTAGGCTTGAAGATAAATAGTTTCGCTTGATAAAGAAACTGATGTTTGCGTTGATACAGTTAGCGATGCCATCTCTTTAGCCTGTCGCAGGGCGATTCGCCGTACGATGAAAGATGACCAGTGGCCCGAACGCGGCGTGTCATAAGCTCAGTCTGGAAAGATGGACAACGCGTTGGAAAAAAAGGAATGGTCAAGGGTGACCCGCGAAGACTTCGCATGGAGTTCGAAAAGACGTATGCGAATTGACTGACCGGCGTGACGTCCATTATCATATTATTAACGACGATAAAGTCGGAAAAAAAAACGTTTAGTTTGCCCCCCTTACATTTCGTGGCGCCCTTTGTGTGTCTTTTCTCCCGCCCCATGCATTTATTGGGAGACGCAGAACGTGTATGGGGGAATATTTCACCCCCATAGGGCCCGTGTGACAAAACATATTCATAATGGACGGTAATTGACCGTATAGTGGACACTAATGAAAGCCACACTTCACCTTTCGCTGACCACTTGGTGGATCTCCTTTTTTTTTGTCTGTCCTCCCTGACGTCCAGTGCTGTCCCTTGTTTCCCCCCCCCCCCCTTCGTCTCTCACATCAAACAAAAACGTGTGGCAGGACAGAGAGGGGGGGGGGGGTCCCAGGAGACAGAAGAGATGTGGGGATGATACAGGCGATGTGTAAGAATATTCTCTTACCTACCCCCCCCCCTTCCGGCTCGGTATTATCAACTGCCGGTAGCGGAAGTGACACGATGACCCCAGGATAACCTTCCAAGCAAAAAACAACTTATGACCACCAACCAAAACGCTATGTTTAACAAGGTGGGAGGAGGAGGAGGACCAGGTTTCAAACTATCCAAGTAGGTCAGGAGGGAAGAGGTTTCAAACTATCCAAGTAGGTCAGGAAGGAAGAGGTTTCAAACTATCCAAGTAGAGTCAAGAGGGAAGAGGTTTCAAACTATCCAAGTAGGTCAGGAGGGAAGAGGTTTCAATCTATCCAAGTAGGTCAGGAGGGATGAGGTTTCAAACTATCCAAGTAGGTCAGGAGGGAAGAGGTTTCAAACTATCCAAGTAGGTCAGGAGGGAAGAGGTTTCGAACTATCCAAGTAGAGTCAGGAGGGAAGAGGTTTCTATTGGAAAGAAAAGAAAATACACATTTACACAGATTACTATGCACGGAGGTCCACACTGGGATCACCTTTAAACATTTCATTTTATTTGTGAAGTAGTTTTGAAATACTTTCTCATCTAGTTCATTAGTTTGGGCCAACAGTGAGTACTCGACTTGCCTGACACGGGGACAGTGGTGCCTTAAACATATAAACAAGCGGAGAAAATTTTAAGAACATTGGAGAACATCAACACTTTCAAGTCTTGCATTTAAGTGAAAATAATAGAGATTGGTATTTGTTAGTGGGTCAATTGCAACTTTACTTTTTTTTTTGTCAAATGTTATTTGTTAGTGGGTCAATTGCAACTTTACTTTTTTTTTTTTTTGGTCAAATGTTATTTGTTAGTGGGTCAATTGCAACTTTACTTTTTTTTTTTGGTCAAATGTTATTTGTTAGTGGGTCAATTGCAACTTTAATTATTTTTTTTTGGTCAAATGTTATTTGTTAGTGGGTCAATTGCAACTTTACTTTTTTTTTTTGGTCAAATGTTATTTGTTAGTGGGTCAATTGCAGCTTTACTTTTTTTTTTTTTGGTCAAATGTTATTTGTTAGTGGGTCAATTGCAACTTTACTTTTTTTTTTTTGGTCAAATGTTATTTGTTAGTTGACATGTTGATGAAAGAAGAGAAGAAAGTCTCTCAGTCTGGCCAGAGTTACGGTCCTTAGGAGATGTTTCATGTGGTTTTTGGTGATTGTTTTCCTTCCGAGATTCACGACTTGACCAATAGAATCGTTTAGACACACGTCCTTCAAACTAGACATTGTCCAGGAGATTGTTTTTGTTTTAGCTCATACAACTAGTGGTCAACTTTTATTGTTGTCACGAAAAACACTGTTAGATCTTGACCAGTGGGCATGCATGATCAAACTTTTTTTTTCTAAAATGTTATGTCTCAGTTAGTGAATACTAGACTAGAACTACAGCTTTGGTTGATTTCGTTGTGAAAGTGCTCGTTTTCGCGGGTTGATGAGCCCGAATATAATATTTGTTTTGTGTTTAAATAACCATTGACAAAACTGACACATTAAACTTATATTAATTTTAGAAAACAAAGAGTGATTATTGTTATATTCAGGAATGTTCAGATTAGCCAATATATATATATATATATCACATAGATCTAAAGGAATATTGTTTGATTGAAACAAATATCATAGGGGTTAATAGAATCAAATATGCTCTAAAGCAGGGGGGGGGGGGGTGATCAACCAATGGCGCATGGGGCCTAAAGAGGTGCATTACACACTTACAAGTGGCGCATTTCACCCGAGAAAAAAATCAAGAAAAAGCATGACTGTTCGCAAAAAAATGATAATAAGCAATTTTCAGAAAAAAAAAGGTTTCACAGAAATTTAATTGACTAGCTATTACGACGCGTAAATTGATAGAAAGTTGTATAAAACTAATCAGACCAAAAAACAAAGAAGACGTTGGTTTAGTGTAATTGTTAGCATTGTATATGTGATCTGATTATAAATGCCTTCATTTCATTAGCTATGGACATTTTTTATGTTACTTATTTAAGCCTTTTGTCATTAAATGATGAAAATTTCAACATTTTTAAACACCTTATTGGCCCTAAATCACTCTAAGGAAAAATCAGATGGTCAGACATATTTGAGGAAGCAAAGTCATGTCTAGGAAATCATCAGTTAAATAAAGTGAACTAAAGTAATGACTGGTAGAGTTACTGAAACTGTAATCTTGCTACAGACATACTGATGCGAGCAAGTATTTTCATTCATAAAAATGATCCAAAACAAACCGAGGTCAGGAAATAAACTCTTCCTATTCCAAATAATGTGGGAGCAGAGAGTGAAGTGATACTGTGTGGGAGCAGAGAGTCAAGTGATACTGTGTGGGAGCAGAGAGTGAAGTGATACTGTGTGGGAGCAGAGAGTGAAGTGATACTGTGTGGGAGCAGAGAGTCAAGTGATACTGTGTGGGAGCAGAGAGTCAAGTGATACTGTGTGGGAGCAGAGAGTCAAGTGATACTGTGTGGGAGCAGAGAGTCAAGTGCTACTGTGTGGGAGCAGAGAGTCAAGTGATACTGTGTGGGAGCAGAGAGTCAAGTGATGCTCTATTCCCCTTTACGTTTATATTTCTTTTAAATTCAAAACTGCTATCAGTGGGTCACAAATGATTAGTCTCTAGGTCATACAGAAATAATAAATAAAAATGATAAATGCAAACTAACAATGTCAACAAGGACAGACTTAATATAAAGTAAAGTTTTCTCTTCTCTAAACTACCCTAACCTCTAACTATTACACACATGTGTATGACAAAACGAAAGATGTACAAATTACAATACTTTCAAGGACTGAAACTTCTAACATTTTAAGTGGCGCATCTGAATCAGAAGTGAACAAAATTGTCACATGGAACCAAAAGGTTGGCCACCAAGGCTCTAAAGGGCTAATTATTTTAGAACCTTAGATGTTCTGATCTGTAAGCTCTAATGCATGGGATCAAATCCTTAATTATTTTTTTTGGGGGGGGAAGAGAGAGAGGATGGCTAAGAACTAGAGTCTAAAAGAATAGTCCTAAAAAATGGGTCTTAATTCAGTCTGAACCCCCTTTGTACACTATCAAATTGTATGAAATAGCATATAAAAAGTGATTAAAAAGTAATTACAAATGTTTAGTTAACTAACTGGTTAATTTTTTAAAGATCCTTGTGTTGTCAGGTAAATTGTGAAAAATATCAGCTTGATCCGAGATTGGGTGTCGGAGAAATAACGTTTAGAAGACAGACAGACAGAAAGAGTTGATAGAAGCTTTGTAAAAACTTTTTTTAAAAAAAACGTAACAAAATAAATCTGCTATTTAAAAACAAAAAAAAACTTTTCCTACAGCCCCCCTTTTTTTTCCAAACTTCAGAATAGTTGTTTAAATAGTCGTGCTTGAACGAGTGAGTGTTTAGTGGAGTGTAACCTGGTGAAGACATTTTCCCCTGATCTAGTTATCAATGCGGACAGTTCGTATCGGGTTCAACACTTCTTCACTCTCACACACACACACTTAGTAATGCTGTCCCACTGGACATTGGAATGCGAGCTATTTTGTGTTGTCTGGACCTGAGACGGTTGGTCTGTCACGATTAACAGTTTAAGTGGACAGCAGGTCAATTTGAATATTTGAGGGGAGGGGGGCTGCGTGTCACCGTGTCGTGATGTCAAACAATGTTTGTCACTGTCATCCAGTGGTGACATCGATATAAAGAGGAGAGAGGGTGAGGAAAGGTCAAGCGAGTGCGTGTATGCTACACACACACACAAATTAACATTGCCTATAGGAAAATTGACACGAATCACCAGTAGTCTGCTGGGGGGGGGGGGGGGGGGACAAGCAAGGAGGATAACTCGCTTCTTTCTGGATGCACAGAAATATTTAATAACTCTACAGTCTTGAAAAGTCCTAGATGGTCCAGTCAGATGTTAGCTCGGTGCACGTTTCTCTTCTAGGTAAAGTAGCCAAGTAGAAGGATTGGGGTTCGAGTCTTTGTCGCAGCTTATCTTTATCGCAGCTTATCTTCATCGCAGCTTATCTTTGTTTTACCAGATTTTCTTGGCCGTCTTATCTCAATAACTATTGAATGAGGCGGGTAACAACACCAATAATTACTGTGGCCACTAACAACACCAATAATCACAGTGGCCACTAACAACACCAATAATCACAGTGGCCACTAACAACACCAATAATCACAGTGGCCATTAACAACACCAATAATCACAGTGGCCACTAACAACACCAATAATTACTGTGGCCACTAACAACACCAATAATCACAGTGGCCACTAACAACACCAATAATCACAGTGGCCACTAACAACACCAATAATCACAGTGGCCACTAACAACGCCAATAATCACAGTGGCCACTAATAACACCAATAATTACAGTGGCCACTAATAACACCAATAATTACAGTGGCCACTAATAACACCAATAATTACAGTGGCCACTAATAACACCAATAATTACAGTGGCCACTAACAACACCAATAATCACAGTGGCCACTAACAACACCAATAATCGCAGTGGCCACTAACAACACCAATAATTACAGTGGCCATTAACGACACCAATAATCACAGTGGCCATTAAATACAAGGGCCCCTTTATTTATACTTTCTGTTGTTCGTCAGAATAATGGCACTCAAATTGATCTACTTTTGATAAGCCTCAGAGCAAGACAAATCGCCTACCAATCAATCTAAATCTACAACAACAACAACAATAACAACAACAACAACAACAATATCTAAGGGATTGAAGTACCAAAAAACATTTTGAATTTTTTTTTATCCGAAACCTTTATAACCATGTGCTGGTTGATCTATTATCAAAACAAAGTATAACCAGGGTGTCATGTGGCCACTAGAATTAGCATACGACTTTACTGCAAATGTTGCATTAGACAAGACGAGGCGGCAATATTTTAGAGATGTCACAGAACACAGAAAGGAGTGACACTTTTTTTTTGTCTATTGAAAAACGTCTTTGAAGTTTAGTATCGATTACTTCTTTCTGCATGTCAGAGAACAGCAGACGATCAAAGTTTGTCACTCATGTTTTTTTTTTATCAAATAATCACACAAACCGGAAGTGGAAGTCCGAAAACAAAATTTATGTTTTGAAAAGACAATCAGCTGCTTGTGTATGTGTGTATGTACGTATGTGTGTGTTTGTGTGAGCATGTGCTTGTGAGTGTCAAGGTTAGTAAAAAGAAAAAAAAAGTACTACCAATCTAAAAATTACTACTTTGCCTTTCTTCCCATGATGCCATGAAAAAAAAAACAACGGAAGCAGTTGTGTTTATCAAGAAAAGAAAAAAAGCGCATAAAAGATGTTTTTTGAGAATCTTTTTTTCCCAAGAAGAACCAAGGAAAAAAAAACTGTGGGTCTATTACAAAAAGCAAGTTCAGGCGATGTACACAGCAAGCTTGAAGGTAAAAGGCTGATGACCGGGTGCACCAAAAGTGTGGGAAGCTTGGAGCAGACGTCAAGGGTGCATTGTAAAAAAGAAAAGAATAAAACAACTAGCAGACGACAATTGCACCACTGACAGGTTACACAAAAAGCATCTTTTCAATACCTGGATTAACGTTACCCTCCCACCCCACCCCTTCCCTGTTCTTTATTTTTTTCTCCTGGTGGTCAAGACGATCGCTTGATTCAGTCTCCAGCGTTGCTACAGACGACATGGAGGTCCGCGGAGGTTGTGGGAATATGGACCTGCCCAGGCAATTATCATGCTTTAGGGGTCAAGGGTCGCCATCGTTGCGGCGGTAAAGGTCGAAGGTGAGGACATTCGGCTGACATTTGTCCTCACGTCACCTCCTCCTAAAGGTGGTTACACAGGCGCCTCCTCCTCCCCCCTTTATGTTCTCTCTGGTCAGTTCTGGACATTGTCCTTACGTGGACCTGGGAGCAGAGTGTGATGTCTTCCTTAACGGGTCTTCGAGTCCCGCTCGTGATGTAACACGGAGATATGTTTTAACTTTTTCTAGCAGTCATTATTTTCCATGTTCCAATGGAATGATTCATTTTGCTCAATTGTATTTCGCTATCCTGTTTTGGTGAAACTTCAATAACTGCTTCTGTTTGTTATCAGAAAATGTTTAATTAGGTCTAGAATTAAAGAGGATTGCATGCTCTTTTTACAAAATGCAAATGAAATTCATAAAAACACAAATTAATTTAATTTAATGGGGTCGAATCAACGTTGGTATCGTCAATTAAGAGAGAAAGAGTTAATAGAACCTTTTATTTTTCTTTTTGTGTTATCTGCTCATTAATTAAAATTTCAATTCTATTTATTTAGAGTATATACTGTTGACTAAAAGTGTGCACACAATCAAATATTATAATGAAATAAATATAAAACAAGAAAAACATTTAAAAAAACAAAGTTTATATTAAGTGTAATTGTATCAATTTGTTTGAATCAGTCGTGTCATTATCTGTACTGTTGCCCTAGACATAGAAATCTGTGCGAAAGAAATACTTTGACCAATTGTTGTTGTTTAGCTTTAAGCTTTCTCAGTGTGCTAGGATCCTATCACGTGACTGGTCCAGTTGGGAAAGGGGGAGGGAAGAAGGAGGGGGGGGGGGTATCTTTGTGAATGTTTCTAGATCACACGATCGTTTTTTTTAAATGCATACAAAATGTTCACTCAAGTATCAAGAGTCCTCAATGGGACTAATTCAGCTTATACCAACACATATGTCAAGTACAATTCCCTTGTTCAAGATACAAAAAAAAAAATTAATTACCAATACTTAATTAACTAATTGGTTAATTTTCTAATTGATTCTTGTGTTGTCAGGTAAAAGAAATAATTGTGCAAAATTTCAGCTTAATCCGAGTTTGGGTGTAGGAGAAATAACGTGTACAAACCTTTTACCATACAGATAGACAGACAGAGTGTTGCTGATATAAGCTTTATAATAATAAAAAACAGAATAAAAAAGAAGGTATATGTTCTCATAAACTCGTAGGCGGCCCCCGTGGGTTCTTTGTTTGGTAAGAAGTACATGTCAAAGACAGCTTTTCATAGAATGACGAGCATGGAGTTACACTTGTTGTTGTTTTTTTTTTGTTGTTGTTTTGTTTTGTTTTTTATTTTTTACTTTTACATCAGTAAATGTAGATTATTAAGAAGTAAGAGTGTCTACGGGTTAACAAAAGTCATATATATATATATTATATGTATCATCATTTGTTTCAGCACCTAGCTTCAATTCTATATTTACTCAATATGGCCAGCGAGAACATTGCAGAAATTTTGACAAACTGCCTGAGACATTACATTACTGATACAAACAAAAAGTATCCATAAACTCTAAAATAACACATATTTGTGTAACTTTATTATCGACTCGAATGCGTTACCTTGCGATGACTGTATTTTATAGTCATTTTGACATCTAAAGTTTCTGAACTATTTCTTGACACAGGAACAACGCACTATGGAGATGTTGGCATGAACGCGTGCGCAAAACTAAACGAGTCTTCGCCATGAAGAAATGAAATCACATTAAACGTACTCTCTAAGTAACTAGCACTCAAAGGACAAAATAAACTTGGCAAGCTAGCAAATTTGTGCACTTCTGACAGGCCCGCTAGCAGTTCTGTGTAGTTCTTTAAGGCCTGCTAGCAGTTCTGTGCAGTTCTGTCAGGTCGGGTAATAATTCTGGGAGCAGCAGTGTTAGGTTGACCTTAACTACTTCCGTTGGGATGCCAACTGCCAACACTTCCTGGAGAGTTTCTAGTTTTCATCCACTTTATTGCTTTTTTAAGATCATCAGGTCTCGGTAGCTTATCTAAGCATTCCAAAACTGGAAGAATGGTAGAGAGACCAGGGCGACATCGTATGTTCGGCAGGTAGTGTTCTGTCCATGTTCTTGCTGCATGGTTTGATCAGTAATTTCTATTAGGCCCACCAGCAGTTCTGTACATTTCTATCAGGCCCACCAGCAGCTCTGTACATTCCTATCAGATCCTATGTTGAAGTTATCCACGGTAGAATCTTTGTTCACTGTATGATATTTGCAGTGCACAAATACTGCAAACAAAATGTATGATCTGGTTTTAAAAATGTCGTCTAGAAATAGCAATAGACCACAAGGTCTGAGGCGGGAACTTTACTTTTTTACTTTTTTTATGAAAATCACCGAAAATCCGATTGTTTTAAAAATGTCAACTTTATTCAAAAAATGAATTTAAAAAATAGAATACATAGAATACGTTATGTGTGTGTGTGTGTATTCATGGTAACCTATGAGTTCTGTAAACTTTGAATGTTTACATTGTCTCTTGAATGACAATATTCACCACCACGTCACGGTACATCCCATATCTCGCTACATTTAGATGTGGGGGGGGGGGTATTTTTTCCCTCTCGAGTTTCGACCCATCACTAGCGACCTACCACATTATTTTTAATGCTATTCCTTTTTTTTATTTCTCAAATGAAGGTAATAATTGGCGAACCTGTCCAGTCAACGAGTCCGCCCCACGGGTGGACAGTCTTTGTCCAGTTAAGACAATAATCCTGACCTCAGGGGTCAGAGAAGTAGAAGCCTAACGACGTTAAATAATCGACCGTGAATTTGTTTGAAATCATTTTTTCAACTATTGGGGGGGAAGGGGAGGTGAGGTCAAGGTCATGACAAGTTGCATTCAACATTATTTACTTGCAGGTCAGGGCCTACGTCATAAAAAGGTCGCCAGGATTCAGTCATGCGAAACCACCCTTCTTTTTTTGTTCCTGCTCCTCCCTTTCACCTCGGCGTCACCTACGCTCCCCACCCCACCCCCCTCCAAGCCTTTGTAAAGATAGAGTAGCCCCACTCCCTCCCTTAGGGCACATAGTTTGATACAAATATGTTGTTCAGAAACTGCTATGACCGGTTAGGAACGCGGATGATGACGGCCTGGATGTAATCTTAGAAGTCATTGGTGCGCAACCCAACCACTTGGTTACTGTTAGAGCCCCGTGGTGACCTTTTGGAACAGTGACGTGACCAAAGCAGTCAGTCAGGACACGAAGAGTGACTCCCGTCAGCTATCCTCCCCCTCCCCCCACTTTCCAACATAATTAAGCAGACCTTCCATGACCTCACCTTTCTTCCTCCCCCCCCCCCCCAGTACATCGACCGTTTGCATGTTGACAGATGAAATGTTGAGCAATTTTTGTTTTGATAATTTTCAACATTTTCTTGGCGGCGTGAAAAAAAAAGAGGGGGGGGGGCAATAGTAGCTTCTTATTACTGTAGCAAAATGATCATCACCTATATACACAGATATATATTTATGTAGGTAAACTCTTTTTTCAGGCTCTAAAGGGAGTCGCCCCAATCAATCTTTTCTGTCTTAGAAAAGTATTGATCTTTAGTTTTCAAAGTTTAGAAAAAATGCAAAATCAAGGATGGCTGCCTGGTCGTGCGGTTTGCGCGCTGGACTGTCGTTCGGATTTATCGACGGTCGAGGGTTCAAACCCTGCCCGCTCCCATCCCCCGTCGTCTGAAGGAACATCCGAAATATGTAAAACATTTTACAAACAAACATTTCTCAGATATTCACGCAAATATATGAAACAAAGCAATTTCTATTTGTTTCCATTGAGATAATGTTTCAAAAATCCTAGATCGAAATAATTCATGTTTATTTAAATCATCTTATGTACATTGAAATAGATTGATTACCTAGATCTTTCTAGATTATGTATCTAAAAATTGGAAAATAATAATTATGAGACGAGAGTACTCTTATTTTTGATGTTCAATTACTAGAACATGAAGCTAGACAATTAAATTATATGTTACATAGGTTAGGGTTGAAAAAAAAACTTACTTCTTTTAACCACTTTACAAAACAACGCCTTGATCCAACTTTCTACAACATTTTCACGACATTTTTTGTACTGTTAAAAAATCGCCATGTCTAGTCTAGATATAGAATATATAAGTCTATGGCCTACTAGATATAGAATATATAAGTCTATGGCCTACTAGATATAGAATATATAAGTCTATGGCCTACTAGATATAGAATATATAAGTCTATGGCCTACTAGATATAGAATATATAAGTCTATGGCCTACTAGATATAGAATATATAAGTCTATGGCCTACTAGATATAGAATATATAAGTCTATGGCCTACTAGATATAAAGGAAACGAGTGAGTTTCAGGATCCACAAATCTGTCTGTTCAGTTATCAAGTTTCATATTAATTCTACTTTTATGAATTTATTGTTGAATTTGAATTATGTGTTGAAATATGTACATGATTTCTACTGGATGATTCAAATTACTTGTTATTCATACAGGACTTCTGTTACTCCTTGACCAAAACAAATATCTCCGCCAGTAGTAATGAACAGCTCGGTGTTTTGGTAAAAATAACATACACATGGTCACATGATATTCACTTCCGTGGCTTTAGTTCCATGAATACAAAAGTTGATAAACCAAATAGATATCAACTTTCCGTTCATTCTGAAGCTAGTTCTACTCTTATCTGGTCACGTTTGTTGTAAGTTGCGTGGGATCTGATTATCTAATGTGAGGTCTAAAGTGGGATCTGATTAACTAATGTGAGGTCTAAAGTGGGATCTGATTAACTAATGTGAGGTCTAAAGTGGGATCTCATTACCTAATGTGGGGTCTAAGTCTAAAGTGGGATTCAATCACCTAATGTGAGGTCTAAAGTGGGTTCTGATTATATAATGTGAAGTCTAAAGTGGGATCTGTTTACCTAATGTGAGGTCTAAGTCTAAAGTGGGATCTAATTATCTAATGTGAGGTCTAAGTCTAAAGTGGGATCTAATTACCTAATGTGGGGTCCAAGTCTAAAGTGGGATCTAATTACCTAATGTGGGGTCTAAAGTGGGATCCAATTACCTAATGTGGGGTCTAAGTCTAAAGTGGGATCTAATTACCTAATGTGGGGTCTAAAGTGGGATCTAATGTACAATGTAATGCTGAGTAGAAGGTATTGTCTAAAACCAATGTAGGGACGGGTAAATATTAAGTTTAAACAGAGTCACACTATTTCACACTCTGATAGACAATAAGCAAAATTTGTCCAGCAGATCTTGGCCGGTCACTGCTCTGTGTATTTAAGTAGACACAGGTCACCTGGTCGAAGACCTCATTAGTTGGCGTGGAATACGTTCTGCTTATAGAAAGAAAAAAAAAAGACAATAAAAGTATTAGAAGACACACACGCCCCCTCCTCCCCCCCCCCCCCCCCGTCTTTTCTCAATGAAAGTAAATGTTGTATCAGATTCATTGAACTAACTCTCAAGTGACTCGGAAGACACACGTCTAAAGATATCATGAATCAATGTAGCAGTTTATCCTTTTAAAACATTTATGCTTGAAACCAAAACCGTCACATTGTATGAATCAGTTTCAGTTTGAAACTTATCAATAACTGTATATACCGTGAGACCATAAAGTCTATCGTTTAGCTTTTCAGTGTATTTATTTCGTATTCAAGTCATCAATTCCACGCAAAGAATCATATTATCTACATATAAAACAAACTTTATATGTTTTTTTACCATGTACTATTATTCAAACTTTGATATGTCTGCTTACCCCCCCCCCTCTGTCTCTTAAAACTCCCCTCCACCCCTATTTGTCTATATGACCTCCCCCCCACAATATATATATATATTGTGACGGTACGCACCGGTACGGCGTACCGGCACCTTTTGCAATGTGGGGAAAAAATGATGACTTTACTTGTATTTTAACATTTATTATAAATGTATGAGTAGTTAGAAATAAGGCAATCCATCACTGAGTACCGGCACCTAGTTTGTTTTGGCAAAAAAAAAAAGCACTGTTATTATATATATATATACTAGCCTGACATTACCCGCGGCCTGCGGGTCGAAGTTTGTGTTTACTAATCAAGTGGATTGGATTTAAATGTATGTTAAACGTAGCTAATGATCCTTTCAAGTTTTTTCTCTTTCGCTATGAAAATAAAATTAGTTTTGCGAAAATGGGTTTACCCGAAGCCGATACATATATATCTATTAAAAACGAAAATAGCGATAGCTTTGTTAAATGATTGGGATTATAAAGTAAACAATTAAACGAAATAATTTTTAGTACGCGATTCATGAATGAATATAGGCCTATCTCAACCCGGCTTCGCAGCTTTCGTAAACGAATGCAGTCTATTAAAAATGCTTTAGAAAACCAAATTTGAATGTTTATTTAATCAAAATATGAAATGAATGGACTATAATTAGTATCTGTGCGAGGAGAAGTTTTATCATCTTAGAGTTGAATTAGAGTTTTAGATCTAGGGATGGGATTATAAAGTAATCAAATAAACGAATTAATTTTTAGTAAGCGATTCATTACGGTATTGTCTAATGAAAGAATGTTCGTCAGGAAATCTGTAGTCACAGATATAACGAACTAATTAATGCAAAAAATGCTTTTAAAACACAAAATTGAAGGTTAATTTTATTATATAATGAAATCAATGGATCTTCTTTTGTATTTTCATGTGTCCAAGTAAAACACTATCTGCGCAAAGTGTATTTCTTAAAATTAGATCTAGGTCTAAATCCTTTCGATTTTTTCTCATGTCAACATTGTAGACATGGCCTAGATCCATAAAATACTATAGCTTTAATAGAGTCGGACAACTTTATTTTTTTTTAGGGTCTTAAGTTTGTTTTAGGGCTACAATACATACACTAAGGTCTAAGTTGGTACCCAAGAAACATTCCTGCCAAGTTTTATCAAGATTGGTCAAGCGGTTTTGATGTCTATAAGTCACACATACACCTCACATTCTACTTTATAGTATAGATATGTATGTGTGTGTGTGTGTGTGTGTATCTAAATATAGCAGTAGGAAAGTGAGTTTCTAGGTTTTGTTTGCCAAGTTTAGTGCAAATCGAACTCAGATCAATAACATCGTCATGATTTAGTTGAGAGAGTCTCCAGTCTACTAAACCCAAGCGCAGTTCATTAACCGATCACGCCCTAATTAACATCGATTGATGATGAGAGATACGACCTAATTAACCTGTTCCTTTAGATTCCCTTAGATGTTTTGTAGGTACTCGCTCGCTGGTAGCCGCAAACATGGAGAGGGAGAATGGGAAACACGACTTGGCGGCTAAAGACTACACCTGTCTTAATACGACAAGGACATGTCATGTGGCAATATCTCTCTAGATCTATTCGTGATTCACCAGGAAAGAAGTTTATTGGGGGATCTATTCATTATCGTAAAATTATTTGACCTAAAATGTTTCATGAATATAGTCCTGCCTAAGGTGGGATCAGTATATAGATTTATTTTTTTATATATTTCGTATGATTCAATAACATTGCAACGCACTTGTAGCCACAGAAATAGAATACTTGATTGGGTGACTTAGGGATAAGGCAATCAAAGAGCCGATAGAAAGCCTTAGCTAAAATCTTGGTCTTACTTATGGGTGTTACTTCCTGTCAGGTTACATCATCTCATCTCATCACTGCCTGTGGTCCCTTCTGGGGCATGGGCCACCAACCAGCTTCCTCCAGGCATCTCGGTTCTGGGCGTCTCTCCAACTGTCCCCACGTCTTGCCCATCTGCTTGACATCTGCTTCCGAATCGCGGCGCCATGTATTCCTAGACCGTCCCCTCTTTCTCTTTCCTTGGGGGTTCCAGGTTAGGGCTTGCCATATTATGTTGGATGCAGGCTTGCGAAGGGTGAGACCTATCCATCTCCAGCGTCTCTGAAAGATATCTACTTCAATAGGCTGCTGTTTTGTTCTTTGCCACAGTTCCTCATTCGAGATTTTGTCTGGCCAGCGGATCATAAGAATCTTCCTCAGGCAGGTATTGATGAATACCTGGATTTGTTTCATGGTGGTGATGTCCGATTACATCAGTACGACTTAATAATCACTGACCTGGCTAGCTTCTTGGGACAATTACCTTGTACTGAAACGTGGTAGGAATTAAAGAAATGTTGACCACATGTGTGTATGCTGAGTTTTACATACTGGATATGTATTGACCACATGTGTGTATGCTGAGTCTTACATACTGGCGATATATTGACCACATGTGTGTATGCTGAGTCTTACATACTGGATATGTATTGACCACATGTGTGTATGCTGAGTCTTACATACTGGATATATATTGACCACATGTGTGTATGCTAAGTCTTACATACTGGCGATATATTGACCACATGTGTGTATGCTGAGTCTTACATACTGGATATGTATTGAACACATGTGTGTATGCTAAGTCTTACATACTGGCGATATATTGACCACATGTGTGTATGCTGAGTCTTACATACTGGATATGTATTGACCACATGTGTGTATGCTAAGTCTTACATACTGGCGATATATTGACCACATGTGTGTATGCTGAGTCTTACATACTGGATATATATTGACCACATGTGTGTATGCTAAGTCTTACATACTGGCGATATATTGACCACATGTGTGTATGCTGAGTCTTACATACTGGCGATACATTGACCACATGTGTGTATGCTGAGTCTTACATACTGGATATATATTGACCACATGTGTGTATGCTAAGTCTTACATACTGGCGATATATTGACCACATGTGTGTATGCTGAGTCTTACATACTGGCGATATATTGACCACATGTGTGTATGCTGAGTCTTACATACTGGCGATACATTGACCACATGTGTGTATGCTGAGTCTTACATACTGGATATGTATTGACCACATGTGTGTATGCTGAGTCTTACATACTGGATATATATTGACCACATGTGTGTATGCTGAGTCTTACATACTGGATATGTATTGACCACATGTGTGTATGCTAAGTCTTACATACTGGCGATATATTGACCACATGTGTGTATGCTGAGTCTTACATACTGGCGATACATTGACCACATGTGTGTATGCTGAGTCTTACATACTGGATATATATTGACCACATGTGTGTATGCTGAGTCTTACATACTGGCGATATATTGACCACATGTGTGTATGCTGAGTCTTACATACTGGATATATATTGACCACATGTGTGTATGCTAAGTCTTACATACTGGCGATATATTGACCACATGTGTGTATGCTGAGTCTTACATACTGGCGATACATTGACCACGTGTGTGTATGCTGAGTCTTACATACTGGATATATATTGACCACATGTGTGTATGCTAAGTCTTACATACTGGCGATATATTGACCACATGTGTGTATGCTGAGTCTTACATACTGGCGATATATTGACCACATGTGTGTATGCTGAGTCTTACATACTGGCGATACATTGACCACATGTGTGTATGCTGAGTCTTACATACTGGATATGTATTGACCACATGTGTGTATGCTGAGTCTTACATACTGGATATATATTGACCACATGTGTGTATGCTGAGTCTTACATACTGGATATGTATTGACCACATGTGTGTATGCTGAGTCTTACATACTACGGATGCTGGACTGAAGATTACATTATCGGGGTTGGATATTGTGACAAACTCCAAGAGACCTTCAAATTTCGCGACTGCGCGAGCTATGTGTAAGTCAATAGTTAACGTGGAGGTCACGTGGACGTCACGTGGATCACGGTGGAGGTCACAACGACGGAGCACTTTTCTTGTGCACACTAATGTGACACTAATTATTCCACGAAGCTCATTCGATGTGACAACAAAAGAGGAGGGAGAGTCCAGTCTTAATGAGTGGGCTCACACAAATGTTTCAAATGAATTTCTACTGTTAAATGAAACAATAACCAAAAATATGCCTAATAAGATAAGATAATAATCTAGATTTTTCTCTCCCAGATCTTACACGATTCCTCACAGATATTTAAACTTCTCTTTCGGGTTGTAGTGTCTATTCTGTAAATGGCCTCAGTGATATTTACAGATAATGAGAAATGTACCCCAGTATTGCTGCCTTTGAAATAATCATACATTCTCGATATTAAGCAACATAAAAAGAATATAACTCTACAAAACAATGTTCGGAGCTTAAAAAAAATGTGAGATATACTTGAAGAAACACCCACACACCCACACACACCCACACACCCACACACACACACCCACACACCCACACACACCCACACTGTCTTTTTGATGCTGTCGATGACGTATTAAATTAATTCTACAACTTTCTCGTGCTTTTTTTTTTTTAAGATTAATCTCCCTTGTTAGCAAGCAATTTTTATCTCTTGCTGAAGTTGTCTCCCATGATAACAGTACACGTTTAATATTGATTAAAAGGTGGGGCGATGGTAGATCTCCGTTAAAAAAAATAAACTTTGGTCATGTTTTTGGTAAAATTACTAATACAACCATTTACCATCTAGGTACAGTGACTTGCACACACATATAAACACACACACTGTGACCTCAATAAGCTCTGAAGTGTTTTATTTTTAGTAATGGGGTCATGGTGGGTCGTTTGTACTGTCAGATCAGGCCATGTAAAAAAAAAAAGTTTGTAGATCTGTAACGTCTGTTTAGACATCACGGACAACGACAAGGAGGGGAAAGGGGGGCCGGGGGGGGATGCAATTGACAAAAACAGAAGCCATTCTTTTAGCGAGGAATTAGCGGCTGGTCTATTTAGACATTGGCTTCTAAAGTCCAGTGGTCATTTTTTAATTTTAATTTAAAGGTGTTTTTTTTTATGAGGAGGGGGGAAGTGGAGTAGATTTATAAAAGATGATTGCTAGCGATTTATAAAAGATGATTGCTAGCGATTTATAAAAGATTATTGCTAGCGATTTATAAAAGATGATTGCTAGCGATTTATAAAAGATGATTGCTAGCGATTTATAAAAGATGATTGCTAGCGATTTATAAAAGATTATTGCTAGCGATTTATAAAAGATGATTGCTAGTGATTTATAAAAGATGATTGCTAGCGATTTATAAAAGATGATTGCTAGCGATTTATAAAAGATTATTGCTAGCGATTTATAAAAGATTATTGCTAGCGATTTATGAAAGATTATTGCTAGCGATTTATAAAAGATGATTGCTAGCGATTTATAAAAGATTATTGCTAGCGATTTATAAAAGATGATTGCTAGCGATTTATAAAAGATTATTGCTAGCGATTTATAAAAGATGATTGCTAGCGATTTATAAAAGATTATTGCTAGCGATTTATAAAAGATTATTGCTAGCGATTTATAAAAGATGATTGCTAGCGATTTATAAAAGATGATTGCTAGCGATTTATAAAAGATGATTGCTAGCGATTTATAAAAGATGATTGCTAGCGATTTATAAAAGATGATTGCTAGCGATTTATAAAAGATGATTGCTAGCGATTTATAAAAGATTATTGCTAGCGATTTATAAAAGATGATTGCTAGCGATTTATAAAAGATTATTGCTAGTGATTTATAAAAGATGATTGCTAGTGATTTATAAAAGATGATTGCTAGTGATTTATAAAAGATGATTGCTAGCGATTTATAAAAGATGATTGCTAGCGATTTATAAAAGATGATTGCTAGTGATTTATAAAAGATGATTGCTAGCGATTTATAAAAGATGATTGCTAGCGATTTATAAAAGATTATTGCTAGCGATTTATAAAAGATTATTGCTAGCGATTTATGAAAGATTATTGCTAGCGATTTATAAAAGATGATTGCTAGCGATTTATAAAAGATTATTGCTAGCGATTTATAAAAGATGATTGCTAGCGATTTATAAAAGATTATTGCTAGCGATTTATAAAAGATGATTGCTAGCGATTTAGAAAAGATTATTGCTAGCGATTTATAAAAGATGATTGCTAGCGATTTATAAAAGATGATTGCTAGCGATTTATAAAAGATGATTGCTAGCGATTTATAAAAGATGATTGCTAGCGATTTATAAAAGATGATTGCTAGCGATTTATAAAAGATGATTGCTAGCGATTTATAAAAGATTATTGCTAGCGATTTATAAAAGATGATTGCTAGCGATTTATAAAAGATTATTGCTAGTGATTTATAAAAGATAATTGCTAGTGATTTATAAAATATGATTGCTAGTGATTTATAAAAGATGATTGCTAGCGATTTATAAAAGATGATTGCTAGTGATTTATAAAAGATTATTGCTAGCGATTTATAAAAGATTATTGCTAGTGATTTATAAAAGATGATTGCTAGTGATTTATAAAAGATTATTGCTAGCGATTTATAAAAGATGATTGCTAGTGATTTATAAAAGATTATTGCTAGCGATTTATAAAAGATGATTGCTAGTGATTTATAAAAGATTATTGCTAGTGATTTATAAAAGATGATTGCTAGTGATTTATAAAAGATTATTGCTAGCGATTTATAAAAGATGATTGCTAGTGATTTATAAAAGATTATTGCTAGCGATTTATAAAAGATGATTGCTAGTGATTTATAAAAGATTATTGCTAGTGATTTATAAAAGATGATTGCTAGTGATTTATAAAAGATTATTGCTAGCGATTTATAAAAGATGATTGCTAGTGATTTATAAAAGATTATTGCTAGCGATTTATAAAAGATGATTGCTAGTGATTTATAAAAGATTATTGCTAGTGATTTATAAAAGATGATTGCTAGTGATTCTATGAATGGAGAAAACTAGGGGCAACAAAAATTGGGAAAAGGTTAAAAGTCAGATAAAACAATCGTAGAATGTAAAGAGGTGCAGAAAAACAAAAACAAAAAACTAGATCCTGGGTGGAAAGCGAAAAACGAAAGAAACCAATCTTAATAGGATTCATATTAATGAACAAGACATAATTGTAGTAGCAATGACTAGTCTTGGTTTATAATAGACAAGTAGCAATGACTAGTCTTGGTTTATAATAGACAAGTAGCAATGACTAGTATTGGTTTATAATAGACAAGTAGCAATGACTAGTATTGGTTTATAATAGACAAGTAGCAATGACTAGTCTTGGTTAATAATAGACAAGTAGCAATGACTAGTATTGGTTTATAATAGACAAGTAGCAATGACTAGTATTGGTTTATAATAGACAAGTAGCAATGATTAGTATTGGTTTATAATAGACAAGTAGCAATGACTAGTCTTGGTTAATAATAGACAAGTAGCAATGACCATTCTGAACAGCCAGCAATTCATTACAAAGTTGAAGTTGATAATGATACATGATGATTGATAATAGATTAGGGAGAAGAATAAGTTTTTCAAGTTACAATAACTGGCCCTAGCAACCAGTAACAATAACTCGCCCTAACAGCAAGTAACAACAACTCGCCCTAACAACAAATAACAATAAGTGGCCCTAGCAACAACAACTCGCCCTAACAACAAATAACAATAACTCGCCCTAACAACAAATAACAATAACTCGCCCTAGCAACAAATAACAAAAACTTGCCCTAGCAACAAATAACAATATCTCGCCCTAACAAAAAGTAACAAATAACTCGCCCTAGCAACAAGAAAGATAATATAACAACAACAAAACAAACGCTTGTGACAAAAACGATGCATGTCACTAAAACCAGGACACCACAACAATGAAATATGTCTCAAGTCGTGACACTTAGAATTAAAAAATACAACATATTTTTTTCCAGTCCAATATTTAAAGGCGAGTCTAATATTTCACGTAAATATGTCGACCCAATTGCGATCTACATGTTTTGTCATATCTGACATTGAAAAGATCAAATAAAAGTATTTTGCATTGACATTTGAAGGATCAAGGAAGTTTGTAAAAATGTTTCAACTTGTTACAATTTTAATTGTTTTTGTGTTTTCATTTGTCAACGTTCCTCTTCAGTTTCTGACATGAACTTTACATTGTCTCTCTGCTGCTGCTCTGCTGCTGCTGCTTTCCTATTCACTTCTCTTTTGAGATTCTCTTTGCCACATCCAGAATAAGAGTATCATTACCCCATTCAGGCAGCTAACCAAGTTGATGACTCAAACGGTGTTCCATAGTTTAGTACGTGACATAGTCAAGTTTAGATTTACGAGGTGGTTCACATTGTGTAACTAGGTCGATGCGGTCCACTTAACGCTTTGATCAATTATGTCAAAGTTGTAGACTGTGCTAGTCACTGTGACAACAACCTTAGTGTGCATTCACGTTTTTCTATACCCTGTGGGGATTACTGAGTTTACTGTAAAACTGAACTCCCGTACAACTGCAAACCTACATTTGAAGAATCACTTTTGAGAAATCTCCTTCTGCACCATAAATTCGTGTCAAAGTTCATGTTATTTGATTAACGCTTCCCTAATGCGGATACCGATGCTGTCCATGCTTACATGTCTGCCATGTTTGGATCTCTAAGACTACTACTTCTTATAAATATTCCATTTCACCTTCACCTTTATCGTTTTCGAAATAGTTTCAACTTTGAGACACTATTTCAACTGTATGCTAAGATGTGTACACCAATTATTAAACAAAATGAAATAAAAGGCAGTTTTTTTTCTTTCAAATTCTTCTTAACCGCGGAAACAATATATATGAAAGAGGAAGCATGGCCGCTTGGTCTTTAAATTTAACATTAAATATGTAAATCTGCATATCATATAAACATCAGTAAACAAAATTAAAATAAAGTCCTACCTATGTTCAAATAGCAGAGTAAACGTAATATTCCTGGTATTTATCATTAAAAAATAAAGGGAAAGAAAAGGGCAAGTATGAGATTGGAACGTTCGACATTCGTGGTAATAGCATGACGCTCTGTCCACTTAGCCATCAAT
Source organism: Biomphalaria sudanica (assembly GCA_036873155.1). Classification (NCBI taxonomy): domain Eukaryota; kingdom Metazoa; phylum Mollusca; class Gastropoda; family Planorbidae; genus Biomphalaria; species Biomphalaria sudanica. Next base: position 18,125 of record JAZGLO010004904.1, on the reverse strand, counting down.
GACTGAAATCTTCGCTTGAAATAAATGACATTTTGTACTACCAACTTTTACATTCTAACTCACTATGAAGAAAATGTAAACAAATAATATTTAAAAAAAAACATTAAAAAAAAGGGGGTGGGGTACTTAGATTGTGAGCAAAGGCAGTTCCTCTTGCGTAACTTTCTGAACTAGACAGCAGCCCCACTAAGTCACTTTCTGAACTAGACAGCAGCCACTAAGTCACTTTCTGAACTAGACAGCAGCCACTAAGTCACTTTCTGAACTAGACAGCAGCCACTAAGTCACTTTCTGAACTAGACAGCAGCCCCACTAAGTCACTTTCTGAACTAGACAGCAGCCACTAAGTCACTTTCTGAACTAGACAGCAGCCACTAAGTCACTTTCTGAACTAGACAGCAGCCACTAAGTCACTTTCTGAACTAGACAGCAGCCCCACTAAGTCACTTTCTGAACTAGACAGCAGCCCCACTAAGTCACTTTCTGAACTAGACAGCAGCCACTAAGTCACTTTCTGAACTAGACAGCAGCCACTAAGTCACTTTCTGAACTAGACAGCAGCCCCACTAAGTCACTTTCTGAACTAGACAGCAGCCACTAATTCACTTTCTGAACTAGACAGCAGCCACTAAGTCACTTTCTGAACTAGACAGCAGCCCCACTAAGTCACTTTCTGAACTAGACAGCAGCCACTAAGTCACTTTCTGAACTAGACAGCAGCCACTAAGTCACTTTCTGAACAAGACAGCAGCCACTAAGTCACTTTCTGAACTAGACAGCAGCCACTAAGTCACTTTCTGAACTAGACAGCAGCCACTAAGTCACTTTCTGAACTAGACAGCAGCCCCACTAAGTCACTTTCTGAACTAGACAGCAGCCCCACTAAGTCACTTTCTGAACTAGACAGCAGCCCCACTAAGTCACTTTCTGAACTAGACAGCAGCCACTAAGTCACTTTCTGAACTAGACAGCAGCCACTAAGTCACTTTCTGAACTAGACAGCAGCCACTAAGTCATTTTCTGAACTAGACAGCAGCCACTAAGTCACTTTCTGAACTAGACAGCAGCCCCACTAAGTCACTTTCTGAACTAGACAGCAGCCACTAAGTCACTTTCTGAACTAGACAGCAGCCCCACTAAGTCACTTTCTGAACTAGACAGCAGCCACTAAGTCACTTTCTGAACTAGACAGCAGCCACTAAGTCACTTTCTGAACTAGACAGCAGCCACTAAGTCACTTTCTGAACTAGACAGCAGCCACTAAGTCACTTTCTGAACTAGACAGCAGCCCCACTAAGTCACTTTCTGAACTAGACAGCAGCCACTAAGTCACTTTCTGAACTAGACAGCAGCCCCACTAAGTCACTTTCTGAACTAGACAGCAGCCCCACTAAGTCACTTTCTGAACTAGACAGCAGCCCCACTAAGTCACTTTCTGAACTAGACAGCAGCCACTAAGTCACTTTCTGAACTAAACAGCAGCCACTAAGTCACTTTCTGAACTAGACAGCAGCCACTAAGTCACTTTCTGAACTAGACAGCAGCCCCACTAAGTCACTTTCTGAACTAGACAGCAGCCCCACTAAGTCACTTTCTGAACTAGACAGCAGCCACTAAGTCACTTTCTGAACTAGACAGCAGCCCCACTAGTCACTTTCTGAACTAGACAGCAGCCACTAAGTCACTTTCTGAACTAAACAGCAGCCACTAAGTCACTTTCTGAACTAGACAGCAGCCACTAAGTCACTTTCTGAACTAGACAGCAGCCACTAAGTCACTTTCTGAACTAGACAGCAGCCACTAAGTCACTTTCTGAACTAGACAACAGCCCCACTAAGTCACTTTCTGAACTAGACAGCAGCCACTAAGTCACTTTCTGAACTAGACAGCAGCCCCACTAAGTCACTTTCTGAACTAGACAGCAGCCACTAAGTCACTTTCTGAACTAGACAGCAGCCACTAAGTCACTTTCTGAACTAGACAGCAGCCCCACTAAGTCACTTTCTGAACTAGACAGCAGCCACTAAGTCACTTTCTGAACTAGACAGCAGCCACTAAGTCACTTTCTGAACTAGACAGCAGCCACTAAGTCACTTTCTGAACTAGACAGCAGCCACTAAGTCACTTTCTGAACTAGACAGCAGCCACTAAGTCACTTTCTGAACTAGACAGCAGCCCCACTAAGTCACTTTCTGAACTAGACAGCAGCCACTAAGTCACTTTCTGAACTAGACAGCAGCCACTAAGTCACTTTCTGAACTAGACAGCAGCCACTAAGTCACTTTCTGAACTAGACAGCAGCCCCACTAAGTCACTTTCTGAACTAGACAGCAGCCCCACTAAGTCACTTTCTGAACTAGACAGCAGCCACTAAGTCACTTTCTGAACTAGACAGCAGCCACTAAGTCACTTTCTGAACTAGACAGCAGCCCCACTAAGTCACTTTCTGAACTAGACAGCAGCCACTAAGTCACTTTCTGAACTAGACAGCAGCCACTAAGTCACTTTCTGAACTAGACAGCAGCCACTAAGTCACTTTCTGAACTAGACAGCAGCCACTAATTCACTTTCTGAACTAGACAGCAGCCACTAAGTCACTTTCTGAACTAGACAGCAGCCCCACTAAGTCACTTTCTGAACTAGACAGCAGCCACTAAGTCACTTTCTGAACTAGACAGCAGCCACTAAGTCACTTTCTGAACAAGACAGCAGCCACTAAGTCACTTTCTGAACTAGACAGCAGCCACTAAGTCACTTTCTGAACTAGACAGCAGCCACTAAGTCACTTTCTGAACTAGACAGCAGCCCCACTAAGTCACTTTCTGAACTAGACAGCAGCCCCACTAAGTCACTTTCTGAACTAGATAGCAGCCCCACTAAGTCACTTTCTGAACTAGACAGCAGCCACTAAGTCATTTTCTGAACTAGACAGCAGCCACTAAGTCACTTTCTGAACTAGACAGCAGCCCCACTAAGTCACTTTCTGAACTAGACAGCAGCCACTAAGTCACTTTCTGAACTAGACAGCAGCCCCACTAAGTCACTTTCTGAACTAGACAGCAGCCACTAAGTCACTTTCTGAACTAGACAGCAGCCACTAAGTCACTTTCTGAACTAGACAGCAGCCACTAAGTCACTTTCTGAACTAGACAGCAGCCACTAAGTCACTTTCTGAACTAGACAGCAGCCCCACTAAGTCACTTTCTGAACTAGACAGCAGCCACTAAGTCACTTTCTGAACTAGACAGCAGCCCCACTAAGTCACTTTCTGAACTAGACAGCAGCCCCACTAAGTCACTTTCTGAACTAGACAGCAGCCCCACTAAGTCACTTTCTGAACTAGACAGCAGCCACTAAGTCACTTTCTGAACTAAACAGCAGCCACTAAGTCACTTTCTGAACTAGACAGCAGCCACTAAGTCACTTTCTGAACTAGACAGCAGCCCCACTAAGTCACTTTCTGAACTAGACAGCAGCCCCACTAAGTCACTTTCTGAACTAGACAGCAGCCACTAAGTCACTTTCTGAACTAGACAGCAGCCCCACTAAGTCACTTTCTGAACTGGACAGCAGCCACTAAGTCACTTTCTGAACTAAACAGCAGCCACTAAGTCACTTTCTGAACTAGACAGCAGCCACTAAGTCACTTTCTGAACTAGACAGCAGCCACTAAGTCACTTTCTGAACTAGACAGCAGCCACTAAGTCACTTTCTGAACTAGACAGCAGCCACTAAGTCACTTTCTGAACTAGACAGCAGCCCCACTAAGTCACTTTCTGAACTAGACAGCAGCCCCACTAAGTCACTTTCTGAACTAGACAGCAGCCACTAAGTCACTTTCTGAACTAGACAGCAGCCACTAAGTCACTTTCTGAACTAGACAGCAGCCCCACTAAGTCACTTTCTGAACTAGACAGCAGCCACTAAGTCACTTTCTGAACTAGACAGCAGCCACTAAGTCACTTTCTGAACTAGACAGCAGCCACTAAGTCACTTTCTGAACTAGACAGCAGCCACTAATTCACTTTCTGAACTAGACAGCAGCCACTAAGTCACTTTCTGAACTAGACAGCAGCCCCACTAAGTCACTTTCTGAACTAGACAGCAGCCACTAAGTCACTTTCTGAACTAGACAGCAGCCACTAAGTCACTTTCTGAACAAGACAGCAGCCACTAAGTCACTTTCTGAACTAGACAGCAGCCACTAAGTCACTTTCTGAACTAGACAGCAGCCACTAAGTCACTTTCTGAACTAGACAGCAGCCCCACTAAGTCACTTTCTGAACTAGACAGCAGCCCCACTAAGTCACTTTCTGAACTTGACAGCAGCCCCACTAAGTCACTTTCTGAACTAGACAGCAGCCACTAAGTCACTTTCTGAACTAAACAGCAGCCACTAAGTCACTTTCTGAACTAGACAGCAGCCACTAAGTCACTTTCTGAACTAGACAGCAGCCACTAAGTCACTTTCTGAACTAGACAGCAGCCACTAAGTCACTTTCTGAACTAGACAGCAGCCACTAAGTCACTTTCTGAACTAGACAGCAGCCCCACTAAGTCACTTTCTGAACTAGACAGCAGCCCCACTAAGTCACTTTCTGAACTAGACAGCAGCCACTAAGTCACTTTCTGAACTAGACAGCAGCCACTAAGTCACTTTCTGAACTAGACAGCAGCCCCACTAAGTCACTTTCTGAACTAGACAGCAGCCACTAAGTCACTTTCTGAACTAGACAGCAGCCACTAAGTCACTTTCTGAACTAGACAGCAGCCACTAAGTCACTTTCTGAACTAGACAGCAGCCACTAATTCACTTTCTGAACTAGACAGCAGCCACTAAGTCACTTTCTGAACTAGACAGCAGCCCCACTAAGTCACTTTCTGAACTAGACAGCAGCCACTAAGTCACTTTCTGAACTAGACAGCAGCCACTAAGTCACTTTCTGAACAAGACAGCAGCCACTAAGTCACTTTCTGAACTAGACAGCAGCCACTAAGTCACTTTCTGAACTAGACAGCAGCCACTAAGTCACTTTCTGAACTAGACAGCAGCCCCACTAAGTCACTTTCTGAACTAGACAGCAGCCCCACTAAGTCACTTTCTGAACTAGACAGCAGCCCCACTAAGTCACTTTCTGAACTAGACAGCAGCCACTAAGTCATTTTCTGAACTAGACAGCAGCCACTAAGTCACTTTCTGAACTAGACAGCAGCCCCACTAAGTCACTTTCTGAACTAGACAGCAGCCACTAAGTCACTTTCTGAACTAGACAGCAGCCCCACTAAGTCACTTTCTGAACTAGACAGCAGCCACTAAGTCACTTTCTGAACTAGACAGCAGCCACTAAGTCACTTTCTGAACTAGACAGCAGCCACTAAGTCACTTTCTGAACTAGACAGCAGCCACTAAGTCACTTTCTGAACTAGACAGCAGCCCCACTAAGTCACTTTCTGAACTAGACAGCAGCCACTAAGTCACTTTCTGAACTAGACAGCAGCCCCACTAAGTCACTTTCTGAACTAGACAGCAGCCACTAAGTCACTTTCTGAACTAGACAGCAGCCCCACTAAGTCACTTTCTGAACTAGACAGCAGCCACTAAGTCACTTTCTGAACTAAACAGCAGCCACTAAGTCACTTTCTGAACTAGACAGCAGCCACTAAGTCACTTTCTGAACTAGACAGCAGCCACTAAGTCACTTTCTGAACTAGACAGCAGCCACTAAGTCACTTTCTGAACTAGACAACAGCCCCACTAAGTCACTTTCTGAACTAGACAGCAGCCACTAAGTCACTTTCTGAACTAGACAGCAGCCCCACTAAGTCACTTTCTGAACTAGACAGCAGCCACTAAGTCACTTTCTGAACTAGACAGCAGCCACTAAGTCACTTTCTGAACTAGACAGCAGCCACTAAGTCACTTTCTGAACTAGACAGCAGCCCCACTAAGTCACTTTCTGAACTAGACAGCAGCCCCACTAAGTCACTTTCTGAACTAGACAGCAGCCACTAAGTCACTTTCTGAACTAGACAGCAGCCACTAAGTCACTTTCTGAACTAGACAGCAGCCACTAAGTCACTTTCTGAACTAGACAGCAGCCACTAAGTCACTTTCTGAACTAGACAGCAGCCACTAAGTCACTTTCTGAACTAGACAGCAGCCACTAAGTCACTTTCTGAACTAGACAGCAGCCACTAATTCACTTTCTGAACTAGACAGCAGCCACTAAGTCACTTTCTGAACTAGACAGCAGCCCCACTAAGTCACTTTCTGAACTAGACAGCAGCCACTAAGTCACTTTCTGAACTAGACAGCAGCCACTAAGTCACTTTCTGAACAAGACAGCAGCCACTAAGTCACTTTCTGAACTAGACAGCAGCCACTAAGTCACTTTCTGAACTAGACAGCAGCCACTAAGTCACTTTCTGAACTAGACAGCAGCCCCACTAAGTCACTTTCTGAACTAGACAGCAGCCCCACTAAGTCACTTTCTGAACTAGACAGCAGCCCCACTAAGTCACTTTCTGAACTAGACAGCAGCCACTAAGTCACTTTCTGAACTAGACAGCAGCCACTAAGTCACTTTCTGAACTAGACAGCAGCCACTAAGTCATTTTCTGAACTAGACAGCAGCCACTAAGTCACTTTCTGAACTAGACAGCAGCCCCACTAAGTCACTTTCTGAACTAGACAGCAGCCACTAAGTCACTTTCTGAACTAGACAGCAGCCCCACTAAGTCACTTTCTGAACTAGACAGCAGCCACTAAGTCACTTTCTGAACTAGACAGCAGCCACTAAGTCACTTTCTGAACTAGACAGCAGCCACTAAGTCACTTTCTGAACTAGACAGCAGCCACTAAGTCACTTTCTGAACTAGACAGCAGCCCCACTAAGTCACTTTCTGAACTAGACAGCAGCCACTAAGTCACTTTCTGAACTAGACAGCAGCCACTAAGTCACTTTCTGAACTAGACAGCAGCCACTAAGTCACTTTCTGAACTAGACAGCAGCCACTAAGTCATTTTCTGAACTAGACAGCAGCCACTAAGTCACTTTCTGAACTAGACAGCAGCCCCACTAAGTCACTTTCTGAACTAGACAGCAGCCACTAAGTCACATTCCTTAGCCTGCTCCTAAAGATGCAACAGTTCTTTATGTTATGGTGTGTGTGTGTGTCTGATGTATTTTTTTTAGGAGGCTTGAAGCATACGCAGTAGGGGTGCACCGGATAATACTTTTTGATATTCGGCCGGAGCCGGATATAACCGGATAGTAAAATTAGATATTCGTCCGGAGCCGGAGCCGAATACATACATGACTCAAACAGCTCGTTTTACTGAAGTTTTTGCAAATCTTCTATATAACTTACCTATATTCATATTATTTTGTTATTACTTTCTTACTTTAAACTCTATCACTGATTGATAAATTAAATTCAACAGCATTTTTTTTACAGATATGCTTATCATAAACTAATCTTTGTAACATGAGATGTTGTGTGCGTATGTATGAGGCCGCTAATTGTAAAGTAGAATGTGGGATAACTCATGCAGAATATATAAACTTATATGTAACTAATGTAAATCTTTCAAAGGTAATGTTCAATCTTGGTTTTATAGCGTAAATCTCTCTTAAGTACAATCTAAGTTGTATTATCAGCTGTCCAAGTGTCCGTTGAGAAAGCGATGCTTTAAGCTTCAGACAGCATTTCACGAAGCTTTGAGGAAATATTGTCGTAGAATCTGGAATAACGCGATCTGTAAAATATTTGCGACTAGACACAGTGTATTTTAAAAGTAGTGGTTAGACTTAGTGGCTACTTTTAAAAGTTCAATAAATCCAGGTTTCTCAACTACTTGGTAAGGTTCCATGTCAGTTGCAATCATCTTTGCTATGGCCAAGTGAATGCATTTAGCATTATCACTATTAATATCCCACAATTTAGCTTTGTCTAAGACCTCTTTAATCCCTGGTTGCTGCTTGTGTGTGAGGCTTAACGAATCACTGGAGCTCGTAGACGTACTGGCACAGGCAGTGATATTACTTGATGCTGATTTCAATTCAGTCATTTCGTTGAATAAGTCTGGCTGTTTCGAGCGTAGATGATATTGCTGGTTAAGAAGTCTTAAGGTTTGCCTAGTTTACCACGTGACAGAACTATTTTACAAGCATTGCAAACTGCTTTAGAGTTGTCCATTGTTTTGACATTAAAGTAACGCCATATAAGTGATGACTTTTTATCAGCCATTATTATTACTTTTCAATTTACTAAATGCCCTGTAAGCCACTTTTATACCCGTGGCTTGTGTAACAAAATACTTGTAGAGGTGTGTCAAGGAATGTAACATTTTAACATGTTAACTAACTTACTCAAAGGTCAAGACAAATTGAAAAAAGTGCCAGCCATTGCATCTCTGTATGTAAAGCGCATTTATGATGTAAAGTTTCAACTCTATTTATATTAAGTTATTAACATGCCTTGTCTTTATAATAAACGATGTTTGGTGCATATTTAAAATGGCTCTAGATTTAAGCACATTATTATGTTTTCATATAAACATTAATACATTCTATAACAGACAGTAATGGAACGAGGTCCACTTTATGCATATTAAATAGGTGTATTTTTTACTATCCGGTTTACTATCCGGTAGTGTTATCCGACCGGAGCCGGATAGCACCGGATAGTAAAAAATGCCGGATATTCGCCAGAAGCCGGAGCCGGAGGGACTATCCGGTGCACCCCTAATACGCAGTGAATAAAAAAGGAGGCCGGTTGATGATCTACATGAAAAGATGTGAGAAGATTGTATAGTGAGACCAACAGAACCTTTGAGTTCAGAAATACATGTACATGGTGGCCCAAAAGTAGGTTTACAGTTATTAAACTACATTTTATTTGGTTGAAGTCGCTTGCTTAGTAATACCAATATAAAACATAGTATAAATGTAACATTTACATTTAAGAGATTCAATTGTTTATGTTTATCTTTATTTCAACATGTGTGACACATTCCCCACTGTTGGCTAGTGTCCAATGTTCCAATAGTCTACTTCATCTCCTAGCACTTACTTTTGCACCGTGTGGCATATGTTTCAACCAATTCACAATGTCTCATTGATCTAGTCCTGAAATAGACAGTCTCTTCTATAAATAGTTGTTCATTAAAATTCAAGTTTATTTTTATTTTTTTTATAAAAAGAGCATTTTGAGCTTTATTGAAATGTCTGTATTAAGTGAATGAATACACTCACAACGTTAGATTAACAGAGTGGAGCCATAAATCACAAGACAGGGCCTAATCAATTCTTTGACAAGCTGACAAAGTTATAGTTATAGATTGTTCTCCTGACAAGTCTGTTCATGATAGTGATGATCTCTTATTGTCCTGTTCATGGTTTTTGTCGTAAGATTTAAGAATTTGATATCTTAATGTGCCAGTACGACAGACACTCAGGAGTCACCTACGATTTTGTGTAAGAAAACTAACAATTCAAGTTTAATGATGCAGGGGTGGCTACTCTGCTGCTCCACCATTTTTTTTGTAGTGAACTCCTGACTCAGGCTATAGTCAACAAAAAGTTATAGAGATCTATCACCGTGAGTTATGTAAGAAAATAGCACGTGGTTAATTAGAATGAAAATACACGCCAAGTATTACTGCAGTTTAAAAATATAGTCAGTCTAGCAAAAAAAAAAAACTGCCTTTCTCCCTAGTGCCTTCAACTCCAGCTACATCACAAACACTGTCCCGATGATGTAACTCCAGCTACATCAAAACACTGTCCCGATGACAAAACTCCAGCTACATCACAAACACTGTCCCGATGATGTAACTCCAGCTACATCAAAACACTGTCCCGATGACAAAACTCCAGCTACATCACAAACACTGTCCCGATGACCTAACTCCAGCTACACCACAAATACTGTCCCGATGACCTAACTCCAGCTACATCTCAAATACTGTCCCGATGACCTAACTCCAGTTACATCACAAACACTGTCCCGATGACCTACAGTCGATGGCCTAACTCCAGCCACATCACAAACACTGTCCCGATGACCTAACTCTAGCCACATCACAAACACTGTCCCGATGACCGTATGTCTTCTATCTATCTGACAGACCCCCCCCCCCAAAAAAAAAACCCCATAAAGTTTGTCCTATCCTAAAACCTAGACATTTCCAACCAGCAATCTACATCGGTACATATTACATTCGTCACAATGGCCAACAGTTTGTTTTTGTTTCATTAACTGAGATAGATAATTATAACTTTGTGTGATCCATTTCCTTGTCTAATTGGGTTACCTCCCGTCATCGTCCGGTCACATCAGTGCGGCTAGCTGACCTGGCTAGCTTCTTGGATCAGTTACCTTGTACTAAAACATTGTAGGAATTAAAGAAACATTGACCACACTCGTGTGCGTGTGTGTGGTGTACTAAGTCTTACCTAGTGCAGATACTTGACTGAAGATTACATTATCAGGTTAGATCCCAGATACTTGTATAATAAATGTCTAGCGAACATGCTCAGCCCAACAACAGACTGGTGGGGGACTAGATAGAAGCGACATGTACTCAATCAGAACAGTGGGATTATAAGATTAGTCGTTGAGTAACTTGAGGCTTATAGGCAGTCAAGTCTAGAGAACAGCTTGTGCTTTTGTATGCAGTCAAGTGTAGAGAACAGCTTGTGCTTTTATATGCAGTCAAGTGTAGAGAACAGCTTGTGCTTTTATATGCAGTCAAGTGTAGAGAACAGCTTGTGCTTTTATATGCAGTCAAGTGTAGAGAACAGCTTGTGCTTTTTGTAGCAGAAATCAATGACGTAAACAACGCATTGAGTCTAGATAGGGTCAAGTCCCCATTGTGGCTCACAGCGAGCATAATTCAGTTCATTTGTTTCGAGGTCAACGATTAACTAGGGTGTTCTGTAGCAAGCACAACGACTTAGCGCCTCGGTGATTAAGATGTGAGCAAACAAAAACGAATTCAAATCAAAGCTTTAGTCTCGCACTTCAGCGAGCCCGTTGTTTTCAATAGTTGTAGTGTTGTACAGAGTAGAATACAAGAAGTGTTGTTATGTGTACAAGTCATACAGAGTAGAATACAAGAAGTGTTGTTATGTTTACACGTCATACAGAGTAGAATACAAGAAGTGTTGTTATGTGTACAAGTCATACAGAGTAGAATACAAGAAGTGTTGTTATGTGTACAAGTCATACAGAGTAGAATACAAGAAGTGTTGTTATGTGTACAAGTCATACAGAGTAGAATACAAGAAGTGTTGTTATGTGTACAAGTCATACAGAGTAGAATACAAGAGTAGAATGTCCTCAAATGAGCCCAAGGCTCTGTCCAAACAGAAAACATTTGGTATATCAAGTATGAATGTAGTGAAACAATGAACCATCGTAGTACAGAGCCTGGTAAAACAATTTCACTAGCTACTATTTCCCAACTCGCTTTGACCATACAAGCATTGATGTCCTGACTAGACATGTCATCATTAGCCAGGTAGTTGTGATCTATGCCGATGCCTGTCTCTACTTTGAGAATCCCTTGTTTGATTACAGATAGTAGTAGAGTCATTTGTTTATTCGAACTAATGTATCTGCACGTAGATCTATGTGCTTGATATTTCAACTAGACTTTTTTTTTCCTTCTGTTTTCAGTGTCTCAGTGTTATGTTCGAAGTGCTCAGGTGACTAGTCCAATAGCTGAAATGCTGCAATGGTTTCTGGATCAGTCAACTCTCCATTTTTTTTTACAGATGTGACAACAATGAACAATATGAATTATGGCATCATATCCATTCAATGACATCATATCCCCAGCCTCAGGCCACTTCAATGACATCATATCCCCAGCCTCAGGCCACTTCAATGACCTCATATCCCCAACCTCAGGCCACTTCAATGACCTCATATCCCCAGCCTCAAGCCACTTCAATGACCTCATATCACCAGCCTCAGGCCACTTCAATGACCTCATATCCCCAGCCTCATGCCACTTCAATGACCTCATATCACCAGCCTCAGACCATTTAAAAGTTCATTGACATCAAATCCACCCGCGTCTGAATAATTTAATGACATAATAACCTCCAACTCTTAATAGTAGAATGACATCATATCCCCCCTGGCAGGTACTTCCCACCTTCTGTTGTCCTACACTAACCTGTTAAGACAGAAGTGAAGACGTTAGGTTGTGCGCGCTGCGGGGCGTCGTGTTATCTCCTTAAAACAAAACTTGCTTGGTAATGACCACCACGTTTTGTCAGTAACGACAGAAGTGAAGCCATGAAACCTTGACCTAAATAGCTTTAAAAAAAACACTAAATAGACCAAGGTCATTGTGATAGGATGAAACAAAATAGTTTATTTTTATTGTTACTTTTATTTTTCAATCTAGTGTCGCCGTAATATTGTTAAGATGACCTTTGACTTATGATATTCTATATCAGTGTTTCTCAAACATAGACTAGTGGCGCCTCCTAGACCAAAAAATTTGTACTTTTGCGCCCCCCCCCCCTTTTAGCCAGCTAGGGAGTCTGGGAAGTGAGGCAGCATGCGTTTACCGGCATTCTGAGCTTCAGAAATTCATTCTCCTGGCCTATGCAACGCACTATTTATCCCAGTGCGAGCAGACGAAAGAATGTGAAGATGTTCAATGAAAGAAAGGGAAGGGGACGTAAGAGACATTCACGGCAGAAGTGACAGGATATAAATGGGCAGTGGGGGACAGAGTCGCATAGCTTGGCAGCACACTCTCCAGAAACTGTGAAGGATATAAATGGGCAGTGGGGGACAGAGTCGCATAGCTTGGCAGCACACTCTCCAGAAACTGTGAAGGATATAAATGGGCAGTGGGGGACAGAGTCGCATAGCTTGGCAGCACACTCTCCAGAAACTGTGAAGGATATAAATGGGCAGTGGGGGACAGAGTCGCATAGCTTGGCAGCACACTCTCCAGAAACTGTGAAGGATATAAATGGGCAGTGGGGGACAGAGTCGCATAGCTTGGCAGCACACTCTCCAGAAACTGTGAAGGATATAAATGGGCAGTGGGGGACAGAGTCGCATAGCTTGGCAGCACACTCTCCAGAAACTGTGAAGGATATAAATGGGCAGTGGGGGACAGAGTCGCATAGCTTGGCAGCACACTCTCCAGAAACTGTGAAGGATATAAATGGGCAGTGGGGGACAGAGTCGCATAGCTTGGCAGCACACTCTCCAGAAACTGTGAAGGATATAAATGGGCAGTGGTGGACAGAGTCGCATAGCTTGGCAGCACACTCTCCAGAAACTGTGAAGGATATAAATGGGCAGTGGGGGACAGAGTCGCATAGCTTGGCAGCACACTCTCCAGAAACTGTGAAGGATATAAATGGGCAGTGGGGGACAGAGTCGCATAGCTTGGCAGCACACTCTATAGAAACTGTGAAGGATATAAATGGGCAGTGGTGGACAGAGTCGCATAGCTTGGCAGCACACTCTCCAGAAACTGTGAAGGATATAAATGGGCAGTGGGGGACAGAGTCGCATAGTTTGGCAGCACACTATCCAGAAACTTTGAAATCGATCTGTGTATCGCCAAGGCCAGTGCATCCTATGGCAGACTGTCTAAAATGTCTCAAAAGACGAGGTATCACCACAAATACAAAGCTAGGGATCTATCGAGCTGTCATCCTCCCTACATTGCTCTATGCCTTAGAAACGTGGACAGTGTACAGAAAACATGCAAAGAAACTGAACCACTCCCACAAGGCATGGCTAAGAAAAATACTGAATGTCAAATTGCAGGACAAAATACCAGATACTGAAGTCCTTCGAATGCAGTCCCAGCTACAATGGGCAGGACACGTCTGCAAAATGGAAGACCACCGCATCCCTAAACGACTCTTGTATGGCCAATTAAGGGAAGGAAAGCGGTCATAGAAAACGCTTTAGGGACACCCTCAAAGCTTCTCTGAAGGCGTTCAACATGGACCCAGCCACCTTGGAGACAGAAACACATGTCAAAGCATCATGGCGTCGTGCTGTGAAAACTGGCGCACAGGTTGCTGAGGAAAAGAGAACAACGCTGGCAGAAGAAAAACGCCAGAGAAGAAAAGCAAGGCCCACGACACTAGCTCCAGTTGGAATAATCTGCCTAGTGTGCGGCCGAACATTCCGGGCTCGCATATGTCTCACCAGCCACATGAGTAGGCACAAAACCCCAATGCAAAGCCCTCACCCCCCCCCACCCCCGATGACAAAAGTGGTCATCATCGAACCACGATGGACGAACTATATACAAATGGTCTCGTTCATTGTATGAGTATCCTCGGGCTCAAGCTAAAAGTCTTGAAGCTGAAGTGTCGACGTGTGAAACATCACTGTTATTATCGGTCGTTGACTATTAGGACCAAACTGTTGGTAAACATAGTTGTAGGCATTGTATGTATATATTAAATTAGAATAGTAAAAGATATATATAAACTGCCATATTTCTAGGGAAATCCTTAGAGCCATTTTCGATATACCCCTCCTTCCAGTTTCCACCAATCTTTTTGAACCCATTATGTGTAAAAAATGATGTGTAGTACAATAAGAATTTTATTTTAAATATACTTACTTGTTTGATTGTACTTATTATTACTATTTGGATTGTTAGTTGTTGTTTTTTTTAAACATAATATCAATATGCACACAATAATTACAGGTTCGTGCTCAAGGCACTTTCTACATAGATCTAGTCATCTCATTGATCTAGTCATCTCATAGATCTAGTCATCTCATAGATCTAGTCATCTCATAGATCTAGTCATCTCAATGTATCTTAAGCTCCACTTATTGAACTAATTAGCCTCATTGATCAGTATGGCGTGCCTTATGACATAACACACAAATCATCATATCAATATCAATAATTCGATCAAGTGGTAACATTTGGCAATCCTTTATCATCATAACAATGTCAATCACTCGATCAAGTGGTAACATTTGGCATTCCTTTATCATCATATCAATGTCAATCACTCGATCAAGTGGTAACATTTGGCATTCCTTTATCATCATAACAATGTCAATCACTCGATCTAGTGGTAACATTTGGCATTCCTTTATCATCATATCAATATCAATCACTCGATCAAGGGGTAACATTTCTCATTCCTTTATCATCATAACAATATCAATCACTCGATCAAGTGGTTACATTTGGCATTCCTTTATCATCATAACAATATCAATCACTCGATCAAGTGGTAACATTTGGCATTCCTTTATCATCATAACAATAACAATCACTCGATCAAGTGGTAACATTTGGCATTCCTTTATCATCATAACAATATCAATCACTCGATCAAGTGGTAACATTTGGCATTCCTTTATCATCATAACAATATCAATCACTCGATCAAGTGGTAACATTTGGCATTCCTTTATCATCATAACAATATCAATCACTCGATCAAGTGGTTACATTTGGCATTCCTTTATCATCATAACAATATCAATCACTCGATCAAGTGGTTACATTTGGCATTCCTTTATCATCATAACAATATCAATCACTCGATCAAGTGGTAACATTTGGCATTCCTTTATCATCATAACAATATCAATCACTCGATCAAGTGGTAACATTTGGCATTCTTTTATCATCATAACAATGCCGTCTTTCTGACTTCCGGTAAAAATGCCAACACTTTAAAAATCTGACGCATTGCACTAAACCGGATGCGCTTTTAGAACTCAGTAATTGACTATGATCTTAATGTGGGCCTACCTACCTGCTTCCTGCCACGCGCTCTAACCCCCACCCCATTCTCTCCTTTCCCTCTTTCAATCTATTTCCGTTTCGACTTTTTTCCCCCCAAAAGAGTTACCTGCCTTTAAATCAGACATCAGTGTTATTGCTGTTTTTATTTAATATGAAGTTGGCTGTCCTGGCAGCCTGGACCTTCATCTCATTCAATCTAAACAAGGGGCTTTATTCCAACGTCCAACAATGGAGACCACGGGGGCAGCTGGCTAGCCCGCACGGGCCTCTCCTCGCGCTTGAATGAAGTAGGCATGCGTATTTGAAGGGGGGAGGGGGGTTGATTTAGAAACAAAGTAACTCTCGTCTGTCCATTACTCCTGATGGTGAAATTGTTACCGGAATGACGCCCTCACACATCTGCTCGCCAGGCATGCGACCAGTCAAAAAACATGGAGAACGAAATTCAAGAACAAAAAATAAAAAATCGTGAGCGGAGCCTTTGAATATGAGACTAGCCATTATGTGACATGCCACGAGGCGCCAGGTGGCGTTGTACGGGAAAATATGACTTTAAAAAAAAGTTCAACCTTTTTTTTTTGTAATGGAAAAACACAGCAAAATAAAAAAATTAAAAAAAATTAAAAAGTTATCAAAAAGGAAGAACTGTATATTTTAGCCACAAATATCCATATAGTAAGGTTTATTTCCCTTAAGCAATATCAAACAAAAATTACAAAATTAATTAATTAGCACTAATTTCTTTGATTGATTCCTATTTTTTTAGGAACAATGAATAGTTTTGTAAAGTTTCAACTGGATCCTAGCACGGGAAGTGGGAGAAAGAATGTGTATGAAATGTGTCCTAGACTGACAGATAGACAGAGTTAGTCGATATAAGCTTTGGAACAAGTTTCAAAGAGAATGTCAAGTTCAAGAGAGTCTAGTCTACAAAAACTTTCATCACCACATTCCTTTAGAAAATACAATTCATATAAGAGTTGTTATCGTTCTAGAAGATATTTTCAGTGCAGTTTTCTAGTCCAATGAATCTACTTCTCAAGTCATTACGACTAGATAATAGATAGTAGATCTTTGTTGGAAATTAGAGTGTTTTGACACTTTATGGTTCTTGGTAGTGTTTAGATTTTACAATCAATTTTTCGACCACTTCTACTCATCCGATCGTCATCAAACTTTGCATATAGGATCAAGCTTGATGACAACATAATCAATAAAAACAAGGTTACAAAGACAGTTTGTGTGGAAACACAAATTCAAAATCGGCCCCCCGAAGTGGTCCACCCAGACTGGAAAAAAGGCAGGTTTCAATATTTTCAGAAGAATATCGGTATTAAATTCTATCAGAAGTGGTCCACCGAGGCAGGTAAAAAGGCAGGTTTCAATATTTTCAGAAGAATATCGGTATTACATTCTATCAGAAGTGGTCCACCCAGGCAGGTAAAAAGGCAGGTTTCAATATTTTCAGAAAGAATATCTTAAGGAAATTCTATCAAAGGCAAATGACAGAGAACAATGGAGACAGAAGGTTGATGCCCCAAAGGTCTAACAGACTAAGGGATAGGTGAAGGTAAATGTGAAGTTAGATGTGAACATGGCCTAATTGATCTAATTGTTTTGTAAAAGGTCAATCTCTTATTCAAAGCTTCAGTAAAAAAAAAATTTCTTTAAAAAATTCCATTAGTTTTTTGTTCTACGAACGTATGTGCACTCTGCAGTTCACGCGATAATATGAAAAACTACTTATTAATTGTTGTATTAAATTATGTCCAACTTATTTGCACAGTAAATAGTTTTTTTACTCTTTAAAAAAAAGTAAACATCTTTTATTGTAAATGTAGTATTTAGTATGACAGAAGTTGCATAACTTAGCAATACAATTGTAAAAAAAATTATACTTTCAGATTAAAAATGAAAAACCATTTGCAGTGTTTGTTACTACTAATATTGAATAGTTGTAAAAATGGTGTATTTTTATAAAAAAAACTGCTTGCATAATTGATTTAAAAAATTAGATTTTTCGCTTTCAGAAAAGAATTAAGTAGCCGTTGCATCAGAACTTTGAATGATTTAAGATATCATGATGTCCGATTTTCATTTTTCTCTTCTAGTTTCTGAGATGGACGGACGGACGGACAGACAGACCACAGAAAACTAATAGCGTCTTTTCCTCTTTCGGGTCCGCTAAAAATCAAACAATTATTTCATCAATTAGTTCTACTTAAATAAATTTTGTTTCATATAGAAAATTCACTACACCAGGGAAATAAGCCTTGGGTAGAGAATTGGGTGATTCGAATTAAAGATAACTAGAGTAAAAAAAATAAAAATAAAATATTAAATG
>JAZGLO010004903.1:0-18710 GCA_036873155.1 Biomphalaria sudanica | reverse complement strand
AGAATAATCACATTGACCTTCATTAAGCTGGTGGTTATACGAATAGGTCAGTTGGTCTAGTCTGTCCAGCGTTTGGGTCTATCCTGTGGAGTGCTGGATCTATTCTGTTCATTGTTTGATTTATTTAATATATAGTTTTAGGTCTATTCTGTCTTCAATGTTTTATCTGTTCTGTCTGCAGTGTTTGGTCTATTCTGTCTCCAGTATTTGGTCTATTCTATTCCAGTTTTTTTACTATTCTGTCCAGCAATTGGTCTATTCTGTCCAGTATTTGGTCTATTCTGTCTCCAGTATTTGGTCTATTCTATTTCATTGTTTTGACTATTCTGTCCAGTGTTTTGACTATTCTGTCCAGCAATTGGTCTATTCTGTCCAGTATTTGGTCTATTCTGTCTCCAGTATTTGGTCTATTCTGTCTCCAGTATTTGGTCTATTCTATTTCATTGTTTTGACTATTCTGTCCAGTGTTTTGACTATTCTGTCCAGCAATTGGTCTATTCTGTCCAGTATTTGGTCTATTCTGTCTCCAGTATTTGGTCTATTCTGTCTCCAGTATTTGGTCTATTCTATTTCATTGTTTTGACTATTCTGTCCAGTGTTTTGACTATTCTGTCCAGCAATTGGTCTATTCTGTCCAGTATTTGGTCTATTCTGTCCAGTATTGGTCTATTCTGTCCAGCGTCTACATTTTAAAAGTTTCATGAGCTGCATACGGAATGTTGGGTTGATAAAGGAGTAAATCAATGGGTTGGCAGCGCTATGCAGGAAGTAGGTATAGAACGGAATGCGATGCGAGGGTATGGCATTTACAGTCATCAAGAGAACTGGAGCAAAGCTCAGGACATAGACAATGGTCACCATTAGGAGTACTTTGGCCGTCTTCACCTGTGCAGTCCATATCCTTTTCTGCCTAGCATCTGTAATGTGGTAGCGTTGAAATTTGACTGCCCCTGTCCTGGAGGACTTCCCAGTGGTGGGAGTTTGTAACTCACTTGTATTTGTTGGCTGGAGGGGATGGACTTTAGTTTGAAATAATCTTTTAAAGAGACTCGAACATTTCATTGTGGAATGCCCTTCCTGGGGGTCACTAAACTGGAGAGTAGGGGACTGTCCTACACAAGGTGTATTGGTTTGGGAAGTATGGGACTGTCCTCCACCGGGCAGCATACTTTCTTTGTGCATCTCATGCATTAATTTCTTCCCTTGTTGATAACTTTTAGTTGATGAAATATTTTTTGGGTTAGTTTCTGATTCATTGTGTTGAATCAAATCATTCTGGCCTGATTCATTGTGTTGAATCAACCCATTCTGGCCTGATTCATTGTGTTGAATTAACCCATTCTGTTCTGATTCATTGTGTTGAATCAACTCAATCTGTTCTGATTCATTGTATTGAATCAAATCATTCTGGCCTGATTCATTGTGTTGAATCAACCCATTCTGGCCTGATTCATTGTGTTGAATCAACCCATTCTGGCCTGATTCATTGTGTTGAATCAACTCAATCTGTTCTGATTCATTGTATTGAATCAAATCATTCTGGCCTGATTCATTGTGTTGAATCAAATCATTCTGGCCTGATTCATTGTGTTGAATCAACCCATTCTGGCCTGATTCATTGTGTTGAATCAACCCATTCTGGCTTGATTCATTGTGTTGAATCAACTCAATCTGTTCTGATTCATTGTATTGAATCAAATCATTCTGGCCTGATTCATTGTGTTGAATCAACTCATTCTGGCCGGATTCATTGTGATGATTCAACTCATTGGAACCTGATTCAATCTGTTGAATTAACTCATTCTGGTCAGATTCATTGTGTTGAATCAACTCATTCTGGCCTGATTCATTGAGATAGCTGTGTCCAGTTACCAGTTGTTCATTTCTGTCATTAAAGTTCTGCGGGTAGGAATTGTGTCTGTCTCTAGTGGAGTGAGAACCAAGCTGATTAGGCTGTACATCATTACATGCTGATAAAATGTCTGTGTTCTGGTTGTACACTCCGATGTCTTCATCTGTTTGTAACGCAGACATTTTGTGGAGAGGTACAGTAGGTTGCCATGGGTTGCAGTGCATCAGTTGTTTAGTGTGTGGAGGTTCTGGAACAATCTGTTGATGTTGACTTGCTGCTTCTCTGACCAGAAGTGTCGTGGGAGCATCATAGAGAGAAACTTGAGAGTCAATGTTTTTAACTTGTGGAATGTTAAGCATAATTTCTTCAGATGGTTTGGTCTCTCTAGTGGAATATGTACAGTTATTTGATTGCCCTTCAGACAGTTGAGCTGGTATTCTGATGTCCACTTTGTGATGCCTGGAGCTTGGATCGTCTGTTACGACATTATAGTTTCCTGGGATTGGGGCGTTTTTCATAACTTTGTGGTGCCCGAGAGCTGGACCATCTGCTATGACTTTATGTTGCCCTTTATTTGGACCATCTGTTGTGACTTGCTCTAGATTAGGACCATCTGTTGTGACTAAATGCTGCCTTGGAGCCGTAGCTATGTTGCTTGTTTCGCCTGGTGCTTTAGAAGCGTCATGTCTGGAAACAGAAGCTGCTTCACTGTGAGAGGCTGCTGGGTGCCACAGACCCTGTTGGTAGACTGTGTGAAACACGGAGCTGTACAGAACAATGACAGTCACCAAGACAAGGAAAAACTTGGCTGCCATTGCCTGCCAGTAGTGGTCAACTGCATTTTTGGTTATCAGAAAATCGTTGCTGATGCACAGCCCTAGATATTCTGGGGGGTCCCCTGTTGATGACCCCTCTTGGTATACCCCTACTCTAAGCATGGGTGGGATCCCAAGGCCAACACTGCATACAATGATTCCAATGAGGATCCACCTGTAACAATAAATTATGAATATTAATGTGTCTTGTAATTTGGCAGAATATTTGTTCTAAATATGGTGTGTACTGTGAATTAAATGAAACATTAGACTTACTAACAATGGATCTTAATTGGGTGAACTAAGCTCCCAACATTCACATTACTGAGCTTGATATGCTAGGCTTTTAGCGAAGTGAAATTGATGTTGACTTAGAGAGATGTGTATTCTGACTGAATGACTGAAAACATACCTGGCTTCTTTAGTTGAGATGGCCTGGAAATGGCCAACCTTGCAGATCATGATGTATCTGTCTACCGCCACTATGACGAGTATAAGAGATGACAGCGGGATGGTGGCACATCGAACAAGCTCCCAGCCTCGGCAGAGGGCATCCCACCTGAAGGGCACATACCACTCCTTGATCAGAACTCCAGGGAGTACAACCAGGCAGATGGTGAGGTCAGTGGTGGCCAGAGCCATTATGAAAACTGTGGCCGTTTGCTTAGTTTTGTTTTTGGCAAAGACAATCAGAACCAGAATATTTCCTGGCAAATATAAAAGACAAAATAACATTAACACTTGTATGGTACTTATGATTGGTTTCATGTTTTAATGTGAAATAAGAGCTTAACTAAAATCAAACTTTTATTTATTTTTCTTTCCTATAATCTGAATCATCTGACTTAGAAACTTTGTTAGGTAGATGTATGCTAGCAAACAAAACAGTGTAGTCTTTGTTCTTAATCATAATTTGTTCCAGAAGAAGAAATATTATATACATACTTATGAAACAGATACTGTGCAAGGGTGGGATACAGTTTTACTTTATTATATATTTATATCTTATCATTTGTTTTATTTTAAAACTGTGTTCAGTTCTACAAACCACATTTTGTTCAGTTCCACAAACTACATTTTGTTCAGCTCTACAAACTACATTTTGTTCAGCTCTACAAACTACATTTTGTTCAGCTCTACAAACTACATTTTTGTTCAGCTCTACAAACTACATTTTGTTCAGTTCTACAAACTACGTTTTTGTTCAGTTCTACAAACTACATTTTGTTCAGTTCTACAAACTACATTTTGTTCAGCTCTACAAACTACATTTTGTTCAGTTCTACAAACTACATTTTGTTCAGCTCTACAAACTACATTTTGTTCAGTTCTACAAACCACATTTTGTTCAGTTCTACAAACTACATTTTGTTCATCTCTACAAACTACATTTTGTTCATCTCTACAAACTACATTTTGTTCAGTTCTATAAACTACATTTTGTTCAGTTTGTTTTGTTTTACATGTTTCGGATGTTCCTTCAGAGTTGAAGATAATTACTTCCTAGTCCAAACCTCCCACAGGACGACAGGGGATGGGAGCAGGCAGGGTTTGAACCCTGGACCATAGATAAGTTTGAACAACAGTCCAGCGCACAAACCGCACGACCAGGCAGCCATTCAGTGTCTTGATTCATAAGTATTCATGTTTTATTTGATGACAAATAAAATCTAACATTGATTCTTTATATTCCATTAAGTTGAAACAAACAAATGTATGAATCAATCAGTAAAACAATCATAGTAAATACATTTGAGAAGATATATTGAAACTGTCTAGATTGGCAGCATGTTACAACCACTTACCGGTAGAACCCACCAGAAAAACTGACACCAAGAAAACCGTTAAGATAATAATTGTTGTCAACTGTGAAGCTCTTAAACTTGTGTAGGTCTCCTCTAGCTGGTTGGAGAGCCAGTCTGAAGTGGAATGGCATTAACAATTGAATATCAACTAATAGTTGGAAGTTTTCCATGTCTTGCTTATTGATGTTATCAAAATGAAGTTTTCAAAACTTGGGTAGGGAAATGATGTTTGCTTTTGATAATTTAATTGAGATGTACATTTTTAGTTCATCTTATGAATTCACAGACACTAAATTGTAGTTTCTATATTCATGGGATAAAATTTCAGTTTATAAATTCATGAGATTAAATTACTGTCTATAAACTCAAAGGGTTTAAATTCCAGTTTATGAATTCAGGTGAAAAAAATATAATCATTTATATCTCCACCCCCCCCCCCCAAAAAAAAAAAACCCTAAACAATTGACAATTTTGAAATAATAATAATAATAATAATAATAATAATAATAATAATAATAATAATAATCTTTTTGTCCATAAGGAAATTTGTCTTACAATTTGTTCATTGCACCAAACAAAACATTATAATAATAAAAAAACAAAAAAAAAACATTCACACCAGACTCATTCATAATTTACATGTGAAAAGTTAATATCAGATTGTTTCTATTTAATGATTTGATTGCCAGGGGAACAAAAGAGTGTTTGTGTTTGTTTGTCTTTGCAATTGGTGTCTTTTGTGATGGTAAAGTCACAAAATCCTGACCCAAAGGGTGATTTTGTATTTCTAGAATCTTTTTAGCTTTTTTTGTGGATGTTTGTCTCAAACAACTGCCCAAATGGGGTTTGTTTTTGGCCAATAATTTTACCAGCAGCATTTAGGATTCTATAAAGTTTATTTTTATTTTTAATGCTCAGATTGCCATACCATGCAGTGATATTAAAACTTAAAATATTGCAAATGTGAGCGTGATAAAACATAGCCAAAGCCTTTTTGCTAACATTAAATGAGGACAGCTTACCATTGAACTCATAATCACAGAAACTTTTGTTGCAAAAATCCATTTTTTTGGGGAATCGCACCAGAAAATATTTCCATGTATTGAAAGATGAACTTATTCAAGATTGTAAACTTTCTGCTATTATTTTAGACCCAAATAAAGCCTAATCACATTGCAAATTCACGTTTCTTTTCTCTGGCTGTATTTTCTTCGCTTGTTAATAAAATCTTGATCAATGTGTCAGTAATAAACATGATTATCTGCAGTATTGGCCCCTGAACTAATTGGTCTTTCTGATGAATTGATTGGCTAGTCATGATTCCCTCTCTCTCTCTCTAATACCTGCACTTGATTCTTTCCTAGAGTTGCTCCATTTCCAGATAACATTTTTTTTTATAGCTTTGACTGAGATAAGGCGAACAGGAAAAAAAATCCTGCTGTTTTGGATGTTTTTTTCTTCTATTGATATGTTTCTATTTCTGCGATGAAATCCTATCACTTCCTGTTTTTATCATCGCCGGCAGGCTTCCTTTTTTTTTTTTAAATAAAATTTCATGTTGTGTAGATTATTGTTGAATATTTCAATAGTAGACAGAATTTTGTTTTATCCTTCGTGTCATAGTGGCCTTTAAAGAATTTCAACACACAGGCTGCAGTCCATTGTTATAAATACTGTCTGATAACAACAGGAGTTCTCCCTCTTATTGAATTGTCCTCTTTTTACCAATACCTATATGTGTGTAGTGTTATGTTTGAGTGGGTCTATTTTTCTTGCATATATATATAGATATATGTTTATTTTTAATTTTCATTATCAAATTGAAATAGTTATGACAATGTATCATTCTTGATATATAAGAGTTCTGACAATGTATTATTCTTGATATATAAGAGTTATGACAATGTATTATTCTTGATATATAAGAGTTATGACAATGTATTATTCTTGATATATAAGAGTTATGCCAATGTATTATTCTTGATATATAAGAGTTATGACAATGTATTATTCTTGATATATAAGAGTTATGCCAATGTATTATTCTTGATATATAAGAGTTATGACAATGTATTATTCTTGATATATAAGAGTTATGCCAATGTATTATTCTTGATATATAAGAGTTATGACAATGTATTATTCTTGATATATAAGAGTTCTGACAATGTATTATTCTTGATATATAAGAGTTCTGACAATGTATTATTCTTGATATATAAGAGTTATGACAATGTATCATTCTTGATATATAAGAGTTATGACAATGTATCATTCTTGATATATAAGAGTTATGACAATGTATTATTCTTGATATATAAGAGTTATGACAATGTATCATTCTTGATATATAAGAGTTCTGACTCTGTATCATTCTCGATATATAAGAGTTATGAAAATGTATCATTCTTGATATATAAGAGTTATGACAATGTATTATTCTTGATATATAAGATTTATGCAAATGTATTATTCTTGATATATAAGAGTTATGCCAATGTATTTTTCTTGATATATAAGAGTTCTGACTCTGTATCATTCTTGATATATGAGTTATGATAATGTATTATTCTTGATATATAAGAGTTATGACAATGTATCATTCTTGATATATAAGAGTTATGACAATGTATCATTCTTGATATATAAGAGTTATGACAATGTATTATTCTTGATATATAAGAGATATGACAATGTATCATTCTTGATATATAAGAGTTATGACAATGTATCATTCTTGATATATAAGAGTTATGAAAATGTATCATTCTTGATATATAAGAGTTATGACAATGTATTATTCTTGATATATAAGAGTTATGTCAATGTATTATTCTTGATATATAAGAGTTCTGACAATGTATTATTCATGATATATAAGAGTTATGACAATGTATTATTCTTGATATATAAGAGTTATGACAATGTATTATTCTTGATATATAAGAGTTCTGACAATGTATTATTCTTGATATATAAGAGTTATGACAATGTATTATTCTTGATATATAAGAGTTATGACAATGTATCATTCTTGATATATAAGAGTTATGACAATGTATCATTCTCGATATATAAGAGTTATGCCAATGTATTATTCTTGATATATAAGAGTTCTGACAATGTATCATTCTTGATATATGAGTTATGACAATGTATTATTCTTGATATATAAGAGTTATGACAATGTATTATTCTTGATATATAAGAGTTATGACAATGTATTATTCTTGATATATAAGAGTTATGACAATGTATTATTCTTGATATATAAGAGATATGACAATGTATCATTCTTGATATATAAGAGTTATGACAATGTATCATTCTTGATATATAAGAGTTATGACAATGTATCAGTCTTGATATATAAGAGTTATGACAATGTATTATTCTTGGTTTCTTATTGTATTTATGTATTTATTTATACTTTTTTATCATATTAAAATGGGATGTCATCATGTGTGGGTGAGAGGCTTAAACTAATTAGTCTACCTATCAAGGGGGCTGGCTACCTGTCAAGGGGGCTGGCTACCTATCAAATGGGCTGGCTACCTGTCAAGGGGGCTGGCTACCTATCAAATGGCCTGGCTACCTGTCAAGGGGGTTGGCTACCTGTCAAGGTGGGTTGAGTTCAACACCTGGCTGGATCTGAGTTGTGTTTACCTAGCGCTTAATGCAGCACAGTAAACATTCTCCCCTATACCACCTCTCCTCACTGGTCCACAAAAGAAATTGGACCATAGCGCCCTGAGTCTGCTATAAGCATGAAACTTGTGCTATAGAAAGTCTATTTTTTAAAAAAAGTCTTTTTATTCATTAGAAGTCAGTTGAGTTTTATAATTTATGGTCACTATCAGTGTTGACGCCAGAAGTTGTTTGCCTGTAAAACTGGTTTAATCCAGCTGGCTTCAGTGTTTCAGGATTGTTTGATTGATAACAAGACTGACCATGTTGACCTCAGCGTTTGGACTCGGTGTTACTCAAGTTTTGTCTTAAAGTTGAAAGCGATGGAGGAATCTTAATTCCTTGTTTAAACCAGAGGTCATGATGTGAAGTCAGGACATTGTAAAATTCATGGTAAACCCATTCAATTGTTAGTTCAAACCAGAGGTTTGACATTGTTGGATTTATTATAGATGCTTTGTCCTTATGGTACTAGCACTATTTCAGCCCCACCTCCCTACTTGTTGTTCCTTAGGATATAGATCTACAAGCAATAAATCCTTAAGACTCGACTTTAAATTACTACCTCTGTATATTTGATGCTATTATTTGAAATGAGCAGTTTAGGGACATAGAAGTTGGTTCTAAATGAGCAGTTTAAGGACATAGAAGTTGGTTCTAAATGAGCAGTTTAAGGACATAGAAGTTGGTTCTAAATGAACAGTTTAAGGACATAGAAGTTGGTTCTAAATGAGCAGTTTAAGGACATAGAAGTTGGTTCTAAATGAGCAGTTTAGTGACATAGAAGTTGGTTCTAAATGAGCAGTTTAAGGACATAGAAGTTGGTTCTAAATGAGCAGTTTAAGGACATAGAAGTTGGTTCTAAATGAACAGTTTAAGGACATAGAAGTTGGTTCTAAATGAGCAGTTTAAGGACATAGAAGTTGGTTCTAAATGAGCAGTTTAGTGACATAGAAGTTGGTTCTAAATGAGCAGTTTAAGGACATAGAAGTTGGTTCTAAATGAGCAGTTTAAGGACATAGAAGTTGGTTCTAAATGAGCAGTTTAAGGACATAGAAGTTGGTTCTAAATGAGCAGTTTAAGGACATAGAAGTTGGTTCTAAATGAGCAGTTTAGTGACATAGAAGTTGGTTCTAAATGAGCAGTTTAAGGACATAGAAGTTGGTTCTAAATGAGAAGTTTAAGGACATAGAAGTTGGTTCTAAGTGAGCAGTTTAAGGACATATAAGTTGGTTCTAAATGAGCAGTTTAAGGACATAGAAGTTGGTTATAAATGAGCAGTTTAAGGACATAGAAGTTGGTTCTAAATGAGCAGTTTAAGGACATAGAAGTTGGTTCTAAATGAGCAGTTTAAGGACATAGAAGTTGGTTCTAAATGAGCAGTTTAAGGACATAGAAGTTGGTTCTAAATGAGCAGTTTAGTGACATAGAAGTTGGTTCTAAATGAGCAGTTTAAGGACATAGAAGTTGGTTCTAAATGAGCAGTTTAAGGACATAGAAGTTGGTTCTAAGTGAGCAGTTTAAGGACATATAAGTTGGTTCTAAATGAGCAGTTTAAGGACATAGAAGTTGGTTATAAATGAGCAGTTTAAGGACATAGAAGTTGGTTCTAAATGAGCAGTTTAAGGACATAGAAGTTGGTTCTAAATGAGCAGTTTAAGGACATAGAAGTTGGTTCTAAATGAGCAGTTTAAGGACATAGAAGTTGGTTCTAAATGAGCAGTTTAAGGACCTAGAAGTTGGTTCTAAATGTGCAGTTTAGGGACATAGAAGTTGGTTCTAAATGTGCAGTTTAGTGACCTAGAAGTTAGTTCTAAAAAGCTTAATGAAGTATTTTGTATGCCTTAGATGGGAAGTAATTCTCTATGATATTGAACTTCACGCTGGGGTCAAGAGGTCAAAGTATCAAATGTTGGTAAAAAAAAAATATATATATATTTCAGATTAATAGAGAAATTTCAAGTCCGTATTTAATCCAGCTCAACTAGCCATTATGAATCCTCTAAGTTTAAAATTGATTGTGGCTTCTAAAATTATTTTCAATAGCTTAATAGTGTGTGTATCAAGGTCACTTACTCTCTGAAGCTTAGTTCAGGCCTGTTGATTGTAACAGCATTGGGTTAATTTAACATTGGATCAGTTTATGTTTGAATTTTTTAAACTTTGGTTTGGATTTAAATATTTTGAAAAGAATTCGAAGTCTCAGAACTAGTCACTGTCTGTTTCATTGTGAAACTAAAGAGAAGTGTGGATGTTTATTTATAAGAGAAGTGTGGATGTTTATTTATAAGAGAAGTGTGGATGTTTATTTATAAGAGAAGTGTGGATGTTTATTTATAAGAGAAGTGTGGATGTTTATTTATAAGAGAAGTGTGGATGTTTATTTATAAGAGAAGTGTGGATGTTTATTTATAAGAGAAGTGTGGATGTTTATTTATAAGAGAAGTGTGGATGTTTATTTATAAGAGAAGTGTGGATGTTTATTTATAAGAGAAGTGTGGATGTTTATTTATAAGAGAAGTGTGGATGTTTATTTATAAGAGTCTGCATCAACTCTTCATGTAAGGGACTGCGTCGCATTTGATTCATGACATTCTCTCATTGAAAAACTTGGTCTTTGCTGCTGCTTCTAATTAATGTTTAGTATCTATGTATCATTCATTTGTTTCTGCGCTCACCCTCACAGTTCTATTTATTAAATGTGTAGAGGATAAAACTAGAATTGTTGACTATTGATGTGTATCCCATGTTGCTATTTTTTCTTTGTGTTTCAGTCTCTTCCACGTGACGATCAGAAAATCCGAAACCTGCTTGTCCCTGGCTCCTTGTTTTTATATCAGCTCCCGCCTCCCCCTTATATCCAGCCAATGACAGAAGAGGAGGAGGAGACCAACCCTTCACCTTTGAACTCAGAGCCTCATTTGGGTAGCCATGAGAGCCTGGACCTACCAGATATACAGAGAAGCACAATTAGAGGTAAGTGGTGAGAGAAAAAACCTCGTACAGCAAACTGCCAGGTCCCTTTTGTCCATTCAGTTTAGAAAGACAGTTTTCTTATGTACAAATTTGTATTTATAAAGCTCATTTATGTCACAGTCTCTGCTATTGTGTAAAATAGATCCGATCCTACCGTAGTTGTCTGCACATCAAAGTTTCTCCTCCTTTGTTAGAAACATTGAAGAAAGGCCGCCACTGTTTCTTCTGTATTTGTTCACACCACGTTTAGCAAAGCTATTTTTGGTTGATGGATTTGTCTCTCTTGGGTGTTACCTTTTTGTTTTGATATGGACATTGTGTGTGTCTCACACACACACACACGAGAGCGCAAACAGACATTTCACTTGGGATGGGGGGGGGCAGTGGCTGAGTGGTTAAGCGCTTGGCTTCTGAACCTGAGGTCCAGGGTTCTCATCTTGGTGAAGACTAGGATTTTGAAAATTCGGAATTTTTAGGGCTCCCCTGAGTCCACCCAGCTCTAATGGGTGCCTGACTTTAGCTGGCGGTTGGTCATTGTACTGGCCACTTGACATACTACTCGTTAACCGTTGGTGAAAGAAACAGATGACCTTAACAATTGTCTGCCTCATAGATTGCAAGGTATGAAAGGGAAGCTTTACTTTTTTTGTGTGTTCCCTTATTATGGTGTTTGTATTTTGGTAAAATTATAACAATATTCTATGCATGTAGACAGTGTTTATCTTGTTCAACGTCTAGTACAGCGGTTCTCAACCTTTAAAGGTTGGCGAGCCCTTTTTACAATCCCCAACTCTGCCGCGACCGGGACACACACACAGCTCTAGAACAATAAACAAAAACAATAAATTTTTCGATGGTCTTTGGCGACCCCTGGCAAATTGTCAATCGACCCCCAAGGGGGTCGCGACCCACAGGTTGAGAACCCCTGGTCTAGTATGTTTTAAAGACACAGTTGGTCTATGAGCAGCACTACAGAAAATTTAATTGTGTTTATATTATTCTATGTTCTAAACTTAAAAGTATGCTTCATTCTAGGCTATAAAATGTTAAGATTTATTTATATTTTTAAAAAATCTATCCACTTCTCTTTTTGTTTAGTTTAAATTGAACTTTGACCTTTGAAATGTAAATAGCACAAAACTCTTACTGGCTTTATTACAGGGATTGTCTCCCACAGCAATGCCAAACAGAATGGCCAGCCTCCTCAGATCATCAGTGTGTCCAAGTCCCCGAGCCACTCCCGCAGCCCCAGCAATGCCAGCATCGCCAACTCTGGCACTCTGGATGGGCAAAAACCTTCCAACAGATTTGAGAACTTTGTGATAGGAGTCCATCGCAAGATGGTCAGTGCAAACCAATTTTCTGACATTATGTTCATAACTTTTTTAAAATTTTGGTTGAACATAAATTTTATCTTCGCATTCCAATGGAAGAAAAACAAATTTTTTTTTCTTGACTTTTGTTGAGACCTCTTCTTATCTTATCTTATATAATACAGACCTTACTACGCGTCATGCATTTAGTCATGCATATTAACCAATGACTTAAATTCTGCCAAGTCACTGGTTTTCCTGGCTAGCTCAGGCAACCCATTCCATGCTCTAATAGCACTAGGGTACCTCTGACTAAAGCATCATGGCTGTCAAATTCGTGCTAGATTGGTGTTTGAGTTTTTGCTTGTAATGTTGATCACATTTATGAGTGAACGCTGTTAAAAAAATTATGTTCATTACTATAAACAAATGAGAAACAGAAATTACTTTCTTTATGGGTTGTCATAGGATTTGATTTTATTGAACTTGTGTGTGTGCTTTTGTAGAAGAATGTAATTTACTATCAAGACATAAACGGCAGTCTGATCAGGTGGTATGCGATTTGGACTGTCTTCACAATGGTCTGGAGATTGAACCCTGCCCATTTCCAGCCCCTGCTGTCCTGAACCATCAGTTATATATAATAATATATATAATAATGATCATTTTTTTTACAACCTTCTCAAACTTATCTTCTAAACCAAAAATAAAGTAAAGTATTGTGCACGCCAGGTAGAACTATTTAAAGTTGATAGTTACTATTTCTAATTGTTTCATTTATTTTCAGATTTGATCTGCTGCTTACTATTTATCTCCTTGACCTAACGTCCATCTCTTTATTTCCTCAGAACTTGATGGACGTTTTCTTTCTGTCGTCCCAGAAGTCACGGCCAAGTTTATTTGGTACCCCTATTATTATACCCTGTACAGAGACAACTACCAACCAGGAACTGTACCAGTTTGTGTGGGTCCAGATCTCCCGCATGGTCAGTCCACTCCCGCCATCCGAACTGAAAGTAACCAATCATGCGCAAGACTGGTAAGCTCAATGTTTTCTCTTCCGGTATTTCTGTTTTTCATTTACTCATTAGTCATTTATCTAGCAACAGTTTTGGAAACCCAGCAACAGTTTCGGAAACCTAACAACAATTTTAGGAAAACCAGCAACAGTTTTGGAAACCTAACAACAATTTTAGGAAAACCAGCAACAATTTTAGGAAAACCAGCAACAGTTTTGGAAACCTAACAACAATTCTAGGAAAACCAGCAACAATTTTAGGAAAACCAGCAACAATTTTAGGAAAACCAGCAACAGTTTTGAAAACCTAACAACAATTTTAGGAAAACCAGCAACAATTTTAGGAAAACCAGCAACAGTTTTGAAAACCTAACAACAATTTTAGGAAAACCAGCAACAATTTTAGGAAAACCAGCAACAGTTTTGGAAAACCAGCAACAGTTTTGGAAATTCAACAACAATTTTAGGAAAACCAGCAACAGTTTTGGAAACCCAGAAACAGTTTTAGGAAACTCAGCATCAGTTTTGAAAACCCAGCATCAGTTTCTTTAAAAATCATATTATCTTCTTAAAAAAACTTGACTTTCATTAAAGTGTTGTCACTTATGTTTGAATCCTCTTATTATAGTAGTTAAATTGTATTTGGTTTGAGTTTCAATAGACCTCTCATTGCTCCCTATCTCTATCCTTCTTTGTGTCAGTGTATCCTATTCTCATGAGCTCCCTCTTGCTTTGCAGTGATGACAGCCTCGGCTATGAGTATCCATTTTTGCTAAAAGAGGTCTTAAAGGACGGTTTCCTTTGTCACAGATGCCCATGGTACAGGTAAGGCTGAGAGTGTTCAATTGATGTTATGATCGTATTTTGTAATATGGTTTTACTAGTGTCGAGCATAATTCAGAAATCTAAATGTTTGGATCAATGAATCAGTCAATGTAAGATTTCAATAGAGACACAGAAATATTTACACCTGAGTGTTTCATTCTTAGTAATGGATGAATTATCAACTATTTGTACAAGTTTCTTCTGTTAATTTTTCAACCTCTGACATGTTTTGTTACCATCCCATGTATTGTTACAGTCTCTCTTATATTTTTACAGTCTCTCTTGTTTTGTTATGGTCTCTTGTTTTGTTATAGTCCCATCCATGGTTACACTCCCACAAATGTTACAGTCCCATGAATTGTTAAAGTCTCTCATGTATTTTTACAGTCTCTCATGTATTTTTACAGTCTCTCATGTATTTTTACAGTCTCTCATGTTTTGTCACTGTCTCATGTACACATTGTTACATTCCCACACTATATTTTGCGACTCTGTCTCTCTTCCTGAAGATTCTGTCGAGGCTGTAAGGTGGAGTGCAATAACCAGCTATATGGGAAAGGAAGCGCTTTCCTAGCCATAGACTGGGAGGCCACGGCCTTACACTTGCGTTATCAAAGTACTCAGGAAAAGGTAATACTGGTTTCTCATTTTGGTTTTTTGTTTCTTTAGTTCACAGACCTCTATATTTTTAAGTAGATCTCCATTTCTATTCAGCTGTGGTGTGGTGTGGTGCTGGTTGGGTGGTATGAAACTTCCATCCATGGAAAAACTTTATGAAACTTGGAGCTTGATTATTTTTAGTCTGTTCAAAATGTGTATGGCTCCACCAAATCAATTTATTGTAACGTATCTCTACTATCCAGGCTCTCTGCAAACTGCACCACACGACACAACGAACTTAAAGAACCTTACAACTCAGGGCTCCAAAGTAACAGTTTACAGTTTAATTTCAGATACATCACAGCCAAACTGTACAATCGGCAACAACATTAACACTCACTGTACAAAACATTGCTTTTGTTCTGGACTGACCTCACACATACGTGCTGGTTCTGACTTCGCCTCGTACTGGTCACATTGCGAGGTATTGTGAAGTGTCTTGACTCTAACACACTCACTCTTATATAGGGTCCATATTGGCCTTCTAGAATAGAATGGAACTTCGCTTGACCTCTGGTTGATCACATTCGCCGTGACTTGCGTGCATAATATTCACAACACGGGTCTTTGCCGAACTGGTGTGTACTGTCACTCGTTACGTTTGACCGCTCGTCTAGCACTGGCCTGGGGTGATTTGCGTAGTCCAAAACACACACAGCACTACCCCCATCTGTCTCTCCACCAGGTTTATAACAATATTAATCATTATTTAATATTTTGATCAATATATTATCAGACACATCTTCAAATGCAAAGAAATATGAACAGAATCGAATGAAAAAGAGAATATCTCAACACTTTATTTGAACTATTGTTTCTTGTGATGTAGCTCCTTCTCATGGCCATATATAAGATTTTTATTTATTTTGATGTACTAGAATAGAGTTTTACGGGTTAATTTCCCAGTTTTTAGACTTGACAGTTATCTATTAGATCTTGAAATGTTTTTAAAATTTTTTTGTCGTTTTTAAGATGATGCACAAACCTTATGAAAAAATAGTATAGAGGTTTTACATATGTGAGAGACATTTTGTTCACTTGTATTTGATATAGGCCATTAGTATTAGTATTATTAAATTGCTTTTATACTGGACATTTTTCATGATTATAGAATGCTCTGTGTGCTACGGTCTTTTGTGGGGTAGGGGGTATCTGGGAGGTTTTCCGTGCTGCCTTTAGATGCTCAGCAAACACAACTCCGCTCAAGTCTGGATTGGAACTTGAGCCTCCTTGTTAGGTGGCCAAGTTGTTTTGTTCTCTCAACCAGACATTCCATATAAACTTAACATTTTACTTTGAAAGTGTCTTTAAACTTAACACCCAAATGAACACCACAATGCACAAAGATGGCCTTGCTGCTTAGAAAAGTTCAAACCCAACCCCCAGAGCTAGTGGTGTTTGCTTTATTACATGAGAATCAATAGACATTAAAAAAAAAAACTTTCAGTAATATGAACATTTCTTAATTTTAATATTAAAGGTGAACATTGTTCTCTCCCTTATTTCTCTCAACATTGTTCTCTCCCTTAGTTCTCTGAAGAGCATGAAAGTGTGGCCCAGTCTAGACAGAAGCAGACGGAACCCATCGACCTTGACACCTGCCTGCAGGCTTTCACCAAGTGGGAGGAACTAGACGAGGATGAGCTGTATTACTGCTCCAAGTGCAAGAAGCATTGCCTGGCTGCTAAAAAGTTGGACATTTGGCGGCTGCCTCCAATATTGGTCAGTTTGTTGTTGTGTTCAGTCCTTTTGAGTTTTCATTCTTTACTTTTGATCCGAAATGTTTTCAATTTAAATTCTTAATTGTTGTAACCTGGGGACATAATTAACTTGATCTGTTTATGGAACTAATTGAAATGATATTTTTTTCCTTCTTCAGTTGCTTCTGTATATAGCATCTCACTGCTATCTAAGCTAGGTTCTTTTTTTTTTTTTTTGGATATGGGGTTGTAAGGGGTATCTGGGAGAAGATTTCCATGCTGCCTGTAGGCGTTTAGCAAATCATAAGCAAGGTTTCAAATTGGAGCCTCGTTGAAAAGTGATTTATACAATCAGTAATTAGTGTTCATTGAACTGATCTGTTTCACTCATTTGAGTATTTTAGCAATAAATTTAATTTTTATTGTTTTTTTTGATGATTGGAAAGCACATTTTGTAAAGTAAGTGTGTGTTTTGCAAAATGATGTTGTTGTTGTTAATTTTATTAATATTACACTTATTTTCTTTACAGATAATAAATATATTAAGCGAATTGTAAAATAATTTTTACAATATAATTTTATTGAGAATTAATTATATTTTTCTTGAAGCTTATAATAATGTTTAATAATTTAATAGTCAGCCTGATGTAGAAAGTTAATATAACTTATTTCCTCACCTGCTTTGCAGATTATCAATCTAAAGAGATTCCAATATCTTAATG
This sequence comes from Biomphalaria sudanica, assembly GCA_036873155.1. Classification (NCBI taxonomy): domain Eukaryota; kingdom Metazoa; phylum Mollusca; class Gastropoda; family Planorbidae; genus Biomphalaria; species Biomphalaria sudanica. The sequence continues at coordinate 1,337 of JAZGLO010004903.1, read as the reverse complement.
GACGCTGGGTCAAGTCACACAAGATTGTCAACTTTCCACTACAAGGGTTTGACCCTGCCGCCTACCTAGCTCCGAGGGAACCTGCAGGAGACACAGCCAAAAGTGCTGTCAGCAAAGATATAACTGCACCTGTCATTCCATCCAGCACAGCCTATACTGCTAGCTCCACCCGCCAAGCCAGCACCGCCTACTCTGCTAGCTCCACCCACCAAGCCAGCACCGCCTACTCTGCTAGCTCCACCCACCAAGCCAGCACCGCCTACGCTGCTAGCTCCACCCACCAAGCCAGCACCGCCTACGCTGCTAGCTCCACCCACCAAGCCAGCACCGCCTACTCCTCAAGCCCAGCCCACCCTGTAAATTACTCACAGTCTCAAACTATGGCAGACAAACCTTGTGATAATCATATCAAAGAAAACGGTCACAGCGGAGGTGGAGATGGTACCAGCATACCGGTGACCAGTCGATCCCCTCCTGGAGGTAGACCTACCGCGACCATGAGCAGCCTCGATGCAGTCAACTGTAGCTTATCCAAGTCCATCTCTGGACAGGTGACAGCACTGACCACGTCCAACTACTATAGGGAGGTAAGAAAAGAGTTTACATCAAATTTTATTTAAAATATCCACAACCAAATCTACATACTCAAAGACAAGTTTAAATGTTATCTAAAACCTTGTTGTCTTTGAGTTTCACAATCAATGCGAACCCCCATGACAGAGAACTAAATGATAGGTCAGTCTGCCCTCATGCACTGCTGCATTTTATCCTCTCCAAGTACAACTCTGTCCAAAAAAAATAAAATGTACAAATCAAACAGATCATCTAAGTCACTATAATAATAAATTGTATTTAAAAATAATTCTGAGAAACTTTAATAAAACTGACTCAAAAATTTCATCCAGAAATCAAGTGCTCTACCATTCAGTTTCAGAGATGTCAATATTTAAATTAATTAGTTGCTATTCTCAATGTTGAATGGACTATGGATCTTGGTAGAAATATTTTTTTTTTACGTATATAAATTTGGACATCTATGGATTGAATACAATACATAGAAACTAATCAAATTGAATAGGCTGAGTAGCTATCTGCATATTTTTTGGCATTTTATTGTAAGGAATCACTTTGTATTGTGGTTTTTACTGACAGATGGACCACTAAAGTTTTTGCTAACCTCTTAACTGAAAATGCATTGACCTCTTGACTGAAAATGCAATGACCTCTTGTATGAAAATGCATTGACCTCTTGACTGAAAATGCAATGACCTCTTGACTGAAAATGCAATGACCTCTTGACTGAAAATGCAATGACTTTTGACTAAAAATGCAGTGAC